>CM051272.1:36655081-36697581 GCA_027921565.1 Artemia sinica
TTGAAGAAAAAAGGGGAAACTTCTCTGTTTTCAAAGGGGGGGGGGTGTGATGTGGAGAGCTGGTGCTAGTGTGAAAAAAGCGTCGTAGCAACATTCCGCTATGGACCATAAGTAAACTTTTTATCGGTTTGGACATTGCCCTATTCGCAATATGATCTTCCAAGCTGTTCCATTAGGTATTTTTGCTTAAGATACACATCACTGTTAATACGCAACACGCATGTCTATGTGGCATGCTGGAGTTCCACGGGGTCCTTTAGTCTTGTTTGTGACATACACTCGCATCATCCATATTAGACCTCATCACGGGAAATCCAGGGGGTCTTCCAGAAAAACAATGTATCAATGACTTTAATTTTTCCAGCACATCTTGCTAGCTGAGCGCTAGAAACAGGGATGCTCTGACGTTAGAGGGTTGCCGTAGAAATTATGTGATAATTTCCCTATTATTACTACCTTTAATTTATCTTGAGCGAGACCGTTTTTAGCCTCTTTTATCGCCTAGCCGAAGCCCGGATTCCATCCCAGGAATGAGTGGACATAGACCAAAGTCCCTCACTGCGCGTAGGAAGGCTGGATTCCGTCCCCAAAAAAGAGTAGAAACAGCGCACGGGGTGGATTGTACCAAGACTTTCTCGAAATAGAATTTCCCCTCCTTTGCGTGTTTTGATATTTTAATGAAAAATGCATTCCTGGGCTAGGAGAAACCGCTCGGGGGGGGGGGACTGGAAATTTTTTCGGTGTGACCAGGGGACAGGTCGGTACCTTAGTGGAGGGAGGCAGGATAACCATGAATGTACGCCTGAAAATTACCGCTTTGCGTAACGATAAAGAAATAAAACAGTGTTGAGCTGGTGACGGACAAAACGGTTCCCCTTCCCTGGACTCTTCTCCCTTCGTCTTTCCTTAAATTAGGCATGCTATTCTTTATCCTTTTAAAGGTGCAATAACACCTAAAAACTACATCTTTTATCAAGGTGCTCTCTGAAAATGAATGCTACTAGGAGGGTTGAACCTATTGATAGGATAATGTGAAATAACCATGAATTTATCTTAATGAAAAAGGAATATTTCCTCAAAAGCTCTTAATATGGTTGAAATTGCATCTAATATCCCTCCCCACCTCCCCTACCCCCAGGGTTTGCAGGCTAGAAGCCCCGGTTTTCTAAAGATGGTTCTTTTTTGCGTATATTAACGATACCGCTTTTTTCAACTTTTATTTTTTGTCACGTTTTTTTTATATGTTTGTTGCTTGTCAATTTGTTTTCATTTACAGTATCTGTGTTTTTAAGATGTAGTCTTTAGCACGAATAAGACACGCATTTCCCTTTATTAATATCTTGAAAGCAAATACCCCTCGGAGTGTATCCACTTTGGGGGTAAACATGCCGTTCTAACGACTGTCAAAAAATGGGGAATCTCACTAATATCAGGTCACCCAGGAGATGGGTGGTGGGGGTGGTGTCACATGGGTGAAATGTTCTGGTAGTCTGGGGCATTTTGCGGGGCATTAGGATTGGCTTGGGTTGAATCACGCGATTTAAAGACATAATTTTTATTAGGAAATACCTAAAGATAGTTATGTTTGGGTTAAGGTGGGGGGGTCATGTAATGTCGGGGGGGTGTTTAATATCATCCATAATTTACCATTGCGGTATGCATTGTCATTGATTAATATACTCAAGAGCTTAAAGATAAGTCAGGAGTTGGAAGCTATTGTTAGGATATTGTGAAATAACCATGAAATTATCTTAATAAAAAAGGGGTATTTCATTAAAAGCTCTTAATATGGTTTAGATTGCATCTAATATCACTCCCACTCCTCTATCCTACGGGGTTGCAGACTAGAAGCCCCGGTTTTCTATAATAAATGGTTCTTTTTTGCGTATAGTATAATATTACATTTTCAACTTTTATTTTTTAGCTGTCTTTTTTTGTGTTTTATTGCTTGTCAATTTGTTTTTATTTTCATTGTCTGTGTTTTTAAGATTTATTGTTTGGGACACGTCTCTCATACCTAGATGTTTACATAATTTAAACAAGCATTTTCCCTTTATTAATATCTTGAAAGCAAATGTCCCCTGGAAATAAATGCTTTTCCAAGTACGTGCCAAATTTCGATGTAAACGTATGGTTCTAATGAGTGCCAACAAATGGGGAATCTCAGGTGTCGTGCAATAGTTTATTTTAGAGAATATGGTTTAAGATACATAATATTGGAAATGTCTTCTTAGTTCTCTAGGTTAGAGCGTGTTTCATTGGAAGGGAATGACCTTTCGAGTCCTGGCGGGGTCAAGAACTCTAGAAAAAAAATGAATGGTGTTTTGAGCAAAAAAAAAAAACGCCGCTAGGGTTACGCTAAATTGCGTCAAGAATATTAGACCAGTCTGTTAGAAATTGGGTAAGTCCTGTGACGTCTTTGGAGTCCAGAGAGTTATGTCACGGAGTCTTGGCAAGTGTGTTCCCTTTAAAAGAACAGGTGGTTGCACTGTGCAGGTGTGAGGGGCTCCACTTATCTGACTCTTTAATGGCGAGTGTGTGTCGCTTGAAGCAACATGTGCTTCAAAGGGGGGTGTACACCGTGACTTCAGAGGGCAAGTGCTAGAAACAGGGGTGAGGGGTTAGGAGCTTCGGTTATTATCAAAAATTGTGTATTATACGGACCACATTCCGAGTAGCTGAAACACCTGGGAATTTTGCCTAGTAACAGGGAAAAGGGTGAGTCCTTGAAATCTTGGCTAGACATGCCGAATCTTGCCTGGGCGGGAATTTCACCTATAAACAGGGCTCTCATGGGAATTTTGCCAGGGCTCTCATAGGAGTCTTGCCAGGGTTGTTGTGACGTCAGAGGGCTCTCATAGGAAAAGGGATAGGGCTCTCATAGAAGTAATTATGGCCCCGATACTCCCTCCGAGGTTTATAAGACCACCCTTTCTATACAAACCTTATATGCCCCCAGGGCATAACTTACAACCCTTGCCCTGAGGGCTCTGGAGGGGTTGTCATCCTTAAAGACATAATTTCCGGACTTTTCAACTACGCTGAGCAAAACGGCTATCTCAAAATTTTTACTGGGTGTATTTGCGGAAATTATTTGCGTAGGGGGGGGAGGCTGTTAGTCTTCCAATCACTTTTGACCATTAAAAAGTACTAGCCCCCTCTCAATTTTCAATCAAATGAGCTCTTTTTGAAGTTTTGACGACAACTCCTTCTATACGAAGTGCCCTGGTCTAAAAAAAGTAATACATTGTGCCCAAATCGCTCTTTATTCAGGCTAGAATATGATATGATATACACTATATAATAATATAAACACTAGTAAATTTCATCTAGCAATGCCAACTTAAAATGAATATATGTTTTTAGTTATTTGAATAATTCATAATTTATCCCTTTTCATCATAAACAATCTTTTTTTTTCACTCAAATGGTCACGCGGGGCTCTTTCAAATGCGGGCTCCCATTTGGCCCAATCACTCCAATCCCCCTTTATCCAGCCCTGATCATATGCATGTCAACTCAGAGTTTTTCTTGAGAAAAAAACACCAGGGTCCAACCTGGAGGGTTTCTAGCCCCTGAAATCCGCTCTCTAACATAAATGACGGAATCCGCCAGCATTACCACCCTGAACCTTTCTCGGGGTCCCCAGATATAGACAAGTTTGTGACTCACCCATATGCCCAAGCTGAAAAGAATCATAGCATTCTGAAGTGTTCACCCGGTCGATTTCAAATTGTGGCATCTTTGCTTCTGCATGCAGTGTGACAGGATTTTGTGGTTTCCAAACAAGCAAAAGTTCATCCATTGTCTTGCTGACTATAATTTGGGTGAATAAGATCATGAATATGGATTAAAGCAAGAGAAAGGGAGAGAGAGAAAATAAGAGAGGAAGAGAAGTCTCTCCCTCTCTCAGTGAATTCAAAAGAAAAAAAAAATAGTTTTTCAATAAATTTCACTGAAAGAATCTATCAATGAGTGCAAAAGTGAAATAAGATGTAGTTTTTGTGAAATAAGTGAAATAAAAAAGTGAAAAAGTGAAAATAAGATAAATAAGTGAAAATGAAAATAAGAAAATAAGATAAAGAAGTGAAATAAGATAAGTGAAATAAATAAGTTTTTTAATAACTTTCAGTGCTTAGTAACCTCTAGTAATTTCAATAAATTTGTTGATACTTGCTATAAATGGATACATATATTTTTGACATGAGAAGCTGGCTCATATTTTAATGGATGGAGTAAATGCAAAAACATACGAGACACGAAATAAAATAAAAAAGGAGGTGGAGAAAGACATAAAAGTAAGCAAATATGGGTTCAAACTTATTATTCCTAATTAAAGGTAACCGTTTAAATTGACATGGTATTGTAGCGGATCGAGGAGAACACTCCTAGATTATGGGTAGTTTGACTTTGTGTAGTCATTACACAGATGTTATACATACACATCTGTCTAGCAGGTAAGCTCCCCCCCCCCCATCTTGGGTTGTTTAACATAAACTTTCTATTTACATTTATGCGAATCTGTCAAAAAAAAAAAAAAAAATCACGCTTATCGAAATTCTAGCAATCCCCGACGGATATGCAATTTCCGAGTAACCCTGGTTAATAAATAATTTTCCACAGGAATTTTTTTTAATAGTCAGCATGACATTTAAGGGAGTTTTAATTGTTTTAAAACATAACATTGGCAAAACCTTTTGCAATATTCGCTTGATCTAACATTGTTTCCCCTTTAAATTCGATATTAATAACTTTACGATTCACTTGCATAAAAATAAGAACTCAAATTTTACCTCTGGAAAACGCTTATTTATTCAACAATAATAGTGTCAAGCTAACTTTCAAGTCTTCCAAGAACCAATCTTAAGGCTAGATCAATATTTTTTTTTAACTTGGAATGTAGCAAATTGCATATGAAAATAATGTTAAGAGAAGAAGCAGCCCAAGAATTTATTTATAAATTCCTGACCACTACCAAGATATTCCGAACTGTGAATAGTTGTAGGATAAAGCATTTTTGGAGACGTCATGTTGGGATCAGTACCTTCAGTTTGCGTCATCCAATGTAATTATACTGACAGAAAGTAGCAGATAGAACATACATTTTGACAGAAGAACTTAATACCCAACAAATATTATAGTCACAACTATGGATAAATTGCGAATTAAGCATGGCTACAGCACAAAACATGCATCTCATACGGAGTTTGATGAATTGAACTATGTACAGCTTTCAAGCGTATTCTTTATGACTAACCAGTCAAAGCAAAGATTTAAGTCATAATTTTTGAAACATAGAAAAAACTTGGGGTAGGCCCTATATGTTGACACATAAATAGTATTTTTTCAAACCAGAGTCGCGCTGTTTCAATTTTCCACTTCTCATTTACAACTAGACCCCTGCTCTGGATAAAGGGGGATTGGAGTGATTGGGCCAAAAGTTACGAGCCTCAGAATGTTTGCCTTATTTTTGAAAAAGGGGGAGAAACACCTACTAAAGTCATAAAATCCACCCCATAGAGCTGGGGGTGGATTTCTAATTGGAGAATCTTCCTTTGGGAGGGAAATTTCTGAGGAGTTAATAGTTTAGGGGAAATGTTACACTGGGGGGATTTGACAGAATTACTATATGAAATTCTTTTTAATTATAGTAAATTCTCTTTGCCAATTTTTTTTACATGGAGATGTTCCGGGGGGATTATCCGGGGGCTTTTTTCCTCACGTTTTGTTTTCTGGGAAATGATTTCCACGGAAGGGGGCATTTCTGGAGTGACCGAGAAACCGATTATAGATTAAAGTCTTATTCCAACGAAAAAATGCTAAGGAGAATTTTTCAGGGTGAATCGTCTACAAATAATTTTACAGTGAGGGGGGATTCTCAGCGAGGAAGGAAGTGTCTGAAGGGAATTTGACGAAGGGGATGTTCTTTACGTTGGATGAAATTTCCACAGAGGAGTTCCGTGAGGGGGGGGGGTATATTTCATAGAGGGTGAGCCAGATTTACCGGCATTATTTGAAAATCAAACAGAAATTATGCCATATATGAAGGGTTGCCCCCTCGTCAATAATTTATTCTTTACACTAAAGTTTGACTGTTTACTAAAATTGAAACACAGGGGCTGTTTAATAAGAATAGGAAGCTTTTTTAAGATTGCTAACAGCTTTAGCGTAAAGAGGAAGGTATTGAGGAAGGGCGACGCTTCATATACGGAATAAATCTGCCAAAACTAATATGACAATTGTGTTTTAATTTTTCATGTACGGTGAGCTAAAATCGAACCTGTATTAGTTGAAAACGTTCAGAAATTAAATAAAAACAAGGTTTTTTTTTACTGAAAGTAAGGAGCGACCTTACAACTTAAAACTAACTGCAATTATTACGTATATGAAAGGGGCTGTCCCCTCCTCAACGCCTCACTCTTTACGCTAAAGTTTGACTCTTTGTCACCACTACTTTTTAAAACAATAAATAAACTTTTGCGTAAAGAGCGAGGCTTGAGGAGGGGACATCCCCTTTCATATACGGAATAATTGCTGTTCGTTTTAAGTTTTAATGTCACTCCTTATTTTCAGTTGAAAAAACTTATTTTTTTAAATTTAATTTCATAAAGACGATACTTTTGTCAACATATGAAGAACCGTGTATATTGCGATTGTATCTGTCTGGTTTATATGCTAAGTAACACAAGAGACGAAAATTAACGAAAAAGATAGTAGTGAAGAATGATGGTATACAAAGTAATATTTGGCAGGGATTACTAGTGATACATCACTAGGGGTGGCACTGTGATTGGGTGATTTTCGAGGATTCGAGGAACCAAACTTTTCGGGGTGAAACATAGATTTTCGAGGAAATCCCCGAATTCGGGGATAGTGCAAGCCCTGCTTCATTTCTAATCAGGAAAATCGAGACACTTAACCACACGAGAAAAGAACAGCTCCGACTTTGCGGTTGACGCAATAATGAATTGCTGCAAAATTAATTCAAAGTCAACCGAACACCGCCGCCTCTGCCAGTGGCGGCGCGCGTGCGGCGCGCTGGCGGTGTTACAACAGTTCGGTGGCGGTCAACCAGGCCTCTCGTTGGTGGCGTCCGGTCGATGTGCTGACGTGGCGCCGGGGTCTATTTACAACTATGACGTTAAAATCAGGAAGAAATACATATCAAACTGCAGTCTTTTGTCTTTTATCAAACAAGGGTGACTACTTTGAGCTGTGTTGCCAGAAGGTGAAACGAAAATACGCCAGAGCCTTTGAAAACACACCAAAAATATGCCAGAGCCTCGTCTTATGTAGCTTTAGGCTACGTAGAGATAAGTAGAGGTATAATTGTTGAAAACTAATTCAAAAACAGATAAAAATGGGGAAAAAACAAGGAAATATGATTCATCGATGCTTGATGGATAGTATAAAGCACAGTTTATATAATATACCAGTAAGTTTACCGCAGATGATTTCTGGCTCTTCATTCTCGGTGCGAACAAAAGGCTCCTCCCACTTATTTTTGCACTTATTGTCCACTTATTGGTGAGCCGGCCAAGTGGTTTTGTCAGTACTTGTTCCGTAGGTGATTATTCTTTGTCTACCCGTGAAAAGATCTAATGCCGCTTATGTTTATACCTGTTTATACGTTCTCTGGAGCACTCGCACCTCGGTCCGGGTTTTTATAATGGGTGATATAGAGAAAGATCATACAGCTAATTATATAAACTGTGGTATAAAGTAAGAATTTCATATTTTTTTTGGTTATTTTCTTTGTGAAGCCTAGGGCTATATGAGACCCTTAGAGAGGGGATGTTTCATTAAGTAGCCAACCACTCGAGCTAAATTTGTTTAAATTTAGACTTGTTTATTTCTGGTCGACAGCTGGTTCGCAATACCAAATTCGAAAAACACCTACTTGGAAAAACATTGGGGCATTATCTAGCGCTATATCTCGGAATTTGGGGGGAAGGAGGAGTTAACTGCATGCGACTGTGAACACCCAATAAGTAGAAACTTTCTGGGTGTAATGAAGTAAAACTTGTTTTTATTATAGTGTTCAGTTCGGATAAGTAATCTTCCGACAAATTGCCAAATTTAGCGATACCAAGCACTGGCGAAAACAGAAGGGCAAAACCTTCACAATAAACACAAAAAATCAAAATTTGTCTCCACTTTATACGAAAAACTTAATAGGGTGGCCTACGTGGACGCATATGACAGAAACCATATAGAAAAAAAGAAAAATACAATCCGTTCCCCCATTCAATACTCTTTTCAAATATATGGTGCAAGATTTGTGCAACCTAATTTCCAAATTATGTTAAATTGTTGCACAATTTCCAAATATTGTTTCCCAATTCTCATACCCGTGATAATACCAATTGTAGTCATAGCCTATATACGAAAGTCTAGTGAATTTTTGGTAAAACCATTACTTTTTTTTGCGCCAATCCCTCACCAACAGTTGGCTCATAATGCCCAGTAAAGCCAATAAATAAAACTTTTGCACAGCCAGATAGCCCACATGGCCTCATTAGTCTTAAGCTAGTCTATTGTACTAAATCACACAGAAAATTATTGAAGGTATTAGCTTATGCTGTGGTTTTAGACACTTTTCCTTTGGTTAAAGATTTTGACTCAATAATTCCATGGTCTCTGCAGAATTTTAAGCCACATCCGATCTTTTTTTTCCCATTTAAGAAACATAAATTACAAGTGTTTAAAGCCGTAAAAATTAGGATTTGAAAAAGGTATGAGACTCAAAACATTTTCCTTCTGTCCCATATGAACTCTAGATCGATTTTTGGAAGTTTCGCTTTAATGCCACGAAGAATTTCTAAGATCATTAAAGGCCAGTGCAATTTGGAGAGGGACATATGGAAGTACACGATTGTGGAGAGCCACTAATCTCCACATTTACCCTTTATCAGAGGCAACGCTTTAGCGTTGCCTATAGTAAAGGCCATACGGCTCCAATGTTTTAGAATATATTTATTATTATTATTTTTTTCCAGAGGCACTTCACATGGAAGGGGTCGTCATATAAACTTCAAAGGGGCTGATTCGATTGGAAATCGAGAGTTCTAGTGCCTTTTTAAGGGTCAAAAGTGATTGGAAGGCAACTAACATACCCTTCCACGCCCACCATTTCCCCAAACACATCCAATCAAAATTTTGAGATAGCCATGTTGTTATGTAGTTGATTTTCAGATAAAAATTATGTTTTTGAGGAGGACACTCCCCCCACAGCCCTCAGGGCACGGTTTATGAGTTATGCCCTGTGGGCATATAAGGTTTTGATTGAATGCTTTGTCATAGAAGCTTCAAAAAGGAATCATTCTATTGGAAATTCAAAGGGCTAGTGCCCTTTATAATAGTCGAAAGCGATTGAAGGGCAACTAACGCTCCTTTCACAACCACCTTTTCCCGAAACACATCCAATCAACATTTTGAGATAGTCATTTTGTTCAACGTAGTTGAAAGTTCTGAAAATTAGGTCTTTGAGGGTGACAACCATCCCTACACAGCCCTCAGAGCAAGGGTTGTAAGTTATGCCCTGGGGGCATATAAGTCTTTTATAGAAAGCGTTGACGTAAAAACTTCAAAAAAGGCTCATTCGATTCGAAATTTAAATGGTTAGTGCCCTTTTTAATAGTCAAGAGTGAGTGGAAGGCAACTAACACCCATTCTAGGCCCACCATTTCCCCAAACACATCCAATAAAAATTTTGACTTAGCATTTTTGTTAAACGTAGTTGAAAGTTCTGGAAATTATATCTTTGAGCAGGACACTCCCCCACAGTTCTTAGGGCAGGGGTTATAAGTTATGCCCTGGGGGCATATATGGATCTTATGGAAGGGATGCTCGTATAAACATCAAAGAGGGCTCATTTGACTGGAAATAAAAAGTTTTAGTTCATTTTTTAAGAGTCAAAAGAGATTGGAGGGCACCTATCCCTTTTTCCCTCAAACCCATCCAATAAGAACTTTAAGATAGCCATTGTTTTTAAATAGTTCTAAGACTATTTTGAGATAAAAATTTTGAGATAGTCATTTTGTTAAAAATAGTTCAATGTTCAGATAACAAAAACTCCGGTGTCGACACAGCCCCCCAGGGCCCAGGGGTAGGCGTTGTAAGTTATGCCCTGGGGCATATAATTTTGTTATGGAAAGGATGCTCGTATAAACTTCATAGTGATCGGAGGGTAGCTAGCCTCCCCCCACACTCCATTTACTTTTTTCTGAGAGGCACTTCATATAGAAGAGGTCGTCGTATAAACTTCAAAGGGGGCTCATTCGATTGGGAATTGAGAGTTCTAGTACCCTTATTAAGACTCGAAAGTGATCGAAGGGTAACTAGCCCTCCCCCAAGCTCTTTTCTACCCAACTAAATCCGACAAAAAATTTGAGGTAGCCATTTTGTTAAAAATAGTCCAATGATCATATAACAAAAAAGTCCTTTACGTAGGGCAATTTCGTTAAAAATTGGAAATTTTTTAAGGATTTCTTAGTCTTTCATAGGTGTGTGTTGTCTGAAACCTATGATTTGGGATGGGTGGATTGCTACTTTTGACTTTTCTGAGCTGAATTTCTTAGCCTTTCATAGGTGTTTGTTGTCTGAAACCTATAGTTTGGGATGACTAGTTTGCTATTTTTGACTTTTCTGAGCTAGATTTCTTAGCCTTTCATAGGTGTGTCCTTTCAGAAAATTATGATTTGGGATATGTAAATTACTATTTCGGGCTTTTCTAAGCTAGATTTCTTAGTCTTTCGTTGGTGTGTGTTGTCTGAAACCTACGATTTGGGATGGATGGATTACTACTTTTGACTTTTCTGAGCTGGATTTCTTAGCCTTTCATAGGTGTTTGTTGTCCGAAACCTATAGTTTGGGATGACTAGTTTGCTATTTTTGACTTTTCTGAGCTAGATTTCTTAGCCTTTCATAGGTGTGTCCTTTCAGAAAATTATGATTTGGGATATGTAAATTACTATTTCGGGCTTTTCTGAGTTGGATTTCTTAGTCTTTCATAGGTATGTGTTGTCTGAAACCTATGATTTGGGATGTGTGGGTTGCTATTTTTGACTTTTCCGAGCTGGATTTCTTAGCCGTTCATAGGTGAGTGCTGTCTGAAACTTATGATTTGGGATGGTTAATTTGCTATTTCCGGCTTTTATTAGCTAGGTTTCATAGCCTTTCATAGGTGTGTGTTGTCAGAAAATTACGATTTGGGATGTGTAGTTTGCTATTTGAACTTTTTAGAGCTAGGATTCTTAGTCCATCATAGGTGTTTGTTGTCTGAAACCAATAGTTTGGGATGACTAGTTTGCTATTTCAGGCTTTTCTGAGCTAGATTTCTTAGCCGTTCATAGGAGTGTGTTGTCTGAAACTTATGATTTGGGATATGTAAATTACGTTTTCGGGCTTTTCTGAGTTGGACACTTCTAAATTTTTCCGTAGAAGATAGGAAAAGTTATACTATGATTGTAATTATTTACCATGAAGATAAAAAGTTTCACTTTAATTCTAAATTTTCTTAAATTCAATTCCGACCTTTCTCAAAGAGATGAAAAAATTAAAGTCCTGTTCCAAATATTTTCCCGGAAGAAGAAAAGTTCAACTTCGATTCTGAATTTTCTCAATGAAAATGAAATAAGTTACTGATCAAATCTATTTTCCCAAAATAATATAAAAATTTCCACTTCAGTTCAGATTTTTTTCTCAAAGAGATGAAGAAATTTAAAGTTCTGTTCCAAATTTTTCATAGAAGACAGGAAAAGTTATACTTTGATCGTGAATATTCGAGTTCTATTCTGAATTTTACCAAAGAACACAATTCAATTCTAATTTCCCCAATAAAAAATTTAAAGTTCAATTCTAAATTTTTCGGTGGAAGATAGAAAAAGCAATACCATACTTGTGAATATTTTCCCGGAAGATAAAAAGTTCTAGTTCAATTTAAAATTTTAAAGAGTATGGTTAGGTTAGGTTAGACTAGATTAAGTTAGGTTAGGTTAGGTTAGCCTACGTACGCTTCACTTAGGTTAGCTTAGGTTAGGTGAGAGACATGCAAAAAGTTAGGTGTATGATTAGGTTAGGTTAGATTAAGTTAGGTTAGGTTAAGTTAGGTTAGGCTAGGTTAGCCTACGTACGCGCGCGTACGTAGGCTAACCTAGCCTAACCTAACTTAACCTAACCTAACTTAATCTAACCTAACCTAACCTAATCATACACCTAACTTTTTGCATGTCTCTCACCTAACCTAAGCTAACCTAAGTGAAGCGTACGTAGGCTAACCTAACCTAACCTAACCTAACTTAATCTAGTCTAACCTAACCTAACCATACTCTTTCTATCTTCCACCGAAAAAATTTGAATTGAACTTTAAATTTTTTATTGGGGAAATTAGAATAGAAATGTGTTCTTTGGTAAAATTCAGAATAGAACTCGAATATTCACGATCAAAGTATAACTTTTCCTGTCTTCTATGAAAAATTTAGAACTGAACTAACTTTTTTCACTTCTTTAAGAAAATTCAGAAGAGAACTTGAACATTTTGCACTTCTTCGAGAAAACTCATAATTAAAGTGATGCTCCTTATCTTCATGTCGAATATTCACAATCAATGTATAACTTTTTCTATCTTCTATGAAAAATTTGGTACTGAACTTTAAATTTTTCATCTCTTTGAGAAAAATCAGAACTGAATTTAAGAAAAATTATAAATAAAGTGAAACTTTTGACCTTCATGGAAAACAATTGCAGTCATAGTATTACTTTTTCTATCTTCCATCTAAAAATTTAGAATAGAACTTTAAATTTCTTTATGTCTTTTGTGAAATAAAGAACTGAAGTGGAAGATTTTTATTTTCTCTGGAGAAATTAGAATTGAAGTGTGTTCTTTGGTAAAGTTCAGAAGAGAACTTGAACTTTTCTTCACTTCGTTGAGAAAATTTTAAATTGAACTAGAACTTTTTATCTTCCGTGAAAATATTCACAAGTATGGTATTACTTTTTCTATCTTCCACCGAAAAATTTAGAATTGAACTTTAAATTTCTTTATGTCTTTTGTGAAATAAAGAACTGAAGTGGAAGATTTTTATTTTCTCTGGTGAAATTAGAATTGAATTGTGTTCATTGGTAAAATTCAGAAGAGAACTTGAATTCTTCTTCACTTCATTGAGAAAATTTTAAATTGAACTAGAACTTTTTATCTTCCGTGAAAATAATCACAAGTATGGTATTAATTTTTCTATCTCCCACCGAAAAATTTAGAATTGAACTTTAAATTTCTTTATGTCTTTGTGAAATAAAGAACTGAAGTGGAAGATTTTTGTTTTCTCTGGAGAAATTAGAATTGAAGTGTGTTCTTTGGTAAAGTTCAGAAGAGAACTTGAACTTTCCTTGACTTCGTTGACAAAATTTTAAATTGAACTAGAACATTTTATCTTCCGTGAAAATATTCACAAGTATGATATTACTTTTTCTATCTTCCACCAAAAAATTAGAATTGAACTTTAAATTTCTTTATGTCTTTGTGAAATAAAGAACTGAAGTGGAAGATTTTTGTTTTCTCTGGAGAAATTAGAATTGAAGTGTGTTCTTTGGTAAACTTCAGAAGAGAACTTGAACTTTCCTTCACTTCGTTGAGAAAATTTTAAATTGAACTAGAACTTTTTATCTTCCATGAAAATATTCACAAGTATGGTATTACTTTTTCTATCTTCCACCGAAAAATTTGGAATTGAACTTTAAATTTCTTTATGTCTTTGTGAAATAAAGAACTGAAGTGGAAGATTTTTGTTTTCTCAGGAGAAATTAGAATTGAATTTTGTTCTTTGGTAAAATTCCGAAGAGAACTTGAACTTTTCTTCACTTCCTTGCGAAAATTTTAAATTGAACTAGAACTTTTTATCTTCCGGGAAAATATTCACAAGTATGGTATTCCACCGAAAAATTTAGAATTGAACTTTAAATTTTTTATTGGGGAAATTAGAATTGAATTGTGTTCTTTGGTAAAATTCAGAATAGAACTCGAATATTCACGATCAAAGTATAACTTTTCCTGTCTTCTATGAAAAATTTGGAACAGAACTTTAAATTTCTTCATCTCTTTGAGAAAAAAATCTGAACTGAAGTGGAAATTTTTATATTATTTTGGGAAAATAGATTTGATCAGTAACTTATTTCATTTTCATTGAGAAAATTCAGAATCGAAGTTGAACTTTTCTTCTTCCGGGAAAATATTTGGAACAGGACTTTAATTTTTTCATCTCTTTGAGAAAGGTCGGAATTGAATTTAAGAAAATTTAGAATTAAAGTGAAACTTTTTATCTTCATGGTAAATAATTACAATCATAGTATAACTTTTCCTATCTTCTACGGAAAAATTTAGAAGTGTCCAACTCAGAAAAGCCCGAAAACGTAATTTACATATCCCAAATCATAAGTTTCAGACAACACACTCCTATGAACGGCTAAGAAATCTAGCTCAGAAAAGCCTGAAATAGCAAACTAGTCATCCCAAACTATTGGTTTCAGACAACAAACACCTATGATGGACTAAAAATCCTAGCTCTAAAAAGTTCAAATAGCAAACTACACATCCCAAATCGTAATTTTCTGACAACACACACCTATGAAAGGCTATGAAAGCTAGCTAATAAAAGCCGGAAATAGCAAATTAACCATCCCAAATCATAAGTTTCAGACAGCACTCACCTATGAACGGCTAAGAAATCCAGCTCGGAAAAGTCAAAAATAGCAACCCACACATCCCAAATCATAGGTTTCAGACAACACATACCTATGAAAGACTAAGAAATCCAACTCAGAAAAGCCCGAAATAGTAATTTACATATCCCAAATCATAGTTTTCTGAAAGGACACACCTATGAAAGGCTAAGAAATCTAGCTCAGAAAAGTCAAAAATAGCAAACTAGTCATCCCAAACTATAGGTTTCGGACAACAAACACCTATGAAAGGCTAAGAAATCAAGCTCAGAAAAGTCAAAAGTAGCAATCCATCCATCCCAAATCGTAGGTTTCAGACAACACACACCAACGAAAGACTAAGAAATCTAGCTTAGAAAAGCCCGAAATAGTAATTTACATATCCCAAATCATAGGTTTCAGACAACACTCACCTATGAGCGGCTAAGAAACCTAGCTCAGAAAAGTCAAAAATAGCAAACTAGTCATCCCAAACTATAGGTTTCAGACAACAAACACCTATGAAAGGCTAAGAAATTCGCTCAGAAAAGTCAAAAGTAGCAATCCACCCATCCCAAATCATAGGTTTCAGACAACACACACCTATGAAAGACTAAGAAATCCCACTCAGAAAAGCCCGAAATAGTAATTTACATATTCCCAAATCATAGGTTTCAGACATCATTCACCTATGAAAGACTAAGAAACCTTAGCTCAGAAAAGTCAAAAATAGCAAACTACTCATCCCAAACTATTGTTTTCAGACAACATTCACCTACGAAATACTAGAAAACCTTAGCTCAGAAAAGCCTGAAATAGCAAACTACACATCCCATATCATAATGTTCTGACAACACATACCTATGAAAGGCTAAGAAACCTAGCTCAGAAAAGTCGAAAATAGCAAACTACACATCCCAAATCATAGGTTTCAGACACCACACACCTATGAAAGACTAAGAAATCCAACTCAGAAAAGTCAAAAATAGCAAACTACATATCCCAAATCATAGGTTTCAGTCAACACACACCAACGAAAGACTAAGAAACCTAGCTCAGAAAAGTCAAAAATAGCAAACTACTCATCCCAAACTATTGGTTTCAGACAACATTCACCTACGAAATACTAGAAAACCTTAGCTCAGAAAAGCCTGAAATAGCAAACTACACATCCCAAATCATAATTTTCTGACAACACATACCTAAGAAAGGCTAAGAAACCTAGCTCAGAAAAGTCGAAAATAGCAAACTACACATCCCAAATCATAGGTTTCAGACATCACACACCTATGAAAGACTAAGAAATCCAACTCAGAAAAGCCCGAAATAGTAATTTACATATCCCAAATCATAAGTTTCAGACAGCATTCACCTACGAAATACTAAGAAACCTTAGCTCAGAAAAGTCTGAAATAGCAAACTACACATCCCAAATCATAGGTTTCAGACATCACACACCTATGAAAGACTAAGAAATCCAACTCAGAAAATTTCGAAACAGTAATTTACATATCCCAAATCATAAGTTTCAGACAGCATTCACCTACGAAATACTAAGAAACCTTAGCTCAGAAAAGTCTGAAATAGCCAAGTACTCATCCCAAACTCGAAGTTTCAGACAACAAACACCTATGAGTGACTAAGAATCCTAGCTCTGAAAAGTCCAAAAAGCAAACTATATCTCCCAAATCATAATTTTCTGAAAGGACACACCTATGAAAGGCTAAGAAATCTAGCTCAGAAAAGTCAAAAATAGCAAATTAACCATCCCAAATCATAGGTTTCAGTCAACACACACCTCCGAATGGCTAAGAAATCCTACTCAGAAAAGTCAAAAAATAGCAACCCACACACCCCAAATCATAGGTTTCAGACACCACACACGTATGAAAGACTAAGAAATCCGGTTATGAAAAGTCAAAAATAGCAAATTACATATCCCAAATCATAGGTTTCAGACAACACTCACCTATGAACGGCTAAGAAACCTAGCTCAGAAAAGTCAAAAATAGCAAACTAGTCATCCCAAACTATTGGTTTCAGACAACATTCACCTACGAAATACTAGAAAACCTTAGCTCAGAAAAGCCTGAAATAGCAAACTACACATCCCAAATCATAATGTTCTGACAACACATACCTATGAAAGGCTAAGAAACCTAGCTCAGAAAAGTCGAAAATAGCAAACTACACATCCCAAATCATAGGTTTCAGACATCACACACCTATGAAAGACTAAGAAATCCAACTCAGAAAAGCCCGAAATAGTAATTTACATATCCCAAATCATAAGTTTCAGACAGCATTCACCTACGAAATACTAAGAAACCTTAGCTCAGAAAAGTCTGAAATAGCCAAGTACTCATCCCAAACTCGAAGTTTCAGACAACAAACACCTATGAGTGACTAAGAATCCTAGCTCTGAAAAGTCCAAAAAGCAAACTATATCTCCCAAATCATAATTTTCTGAAAGGACACACCTATGAAAGGCTAAGAAATCTAGCTCAGAAAAGTCAAAATAGCAAATTAACCATCCCAAATCATAGGTTTCAGTCAACACACACCTCCGAATGGCTAAGAAATCCTGCTCAGAAAAGTAAAAAAATAGCAACCCACACACCCCAAATCATAGGTTTCAGACACCACACACCTATGAAAGACTAAGAAATCCGGTTATGAAAAGTCAAAAATAGCAAATTACATATCCCAAATCATAGGTTTCAGACAACACTCACCTATGAACGGCTAAGAAACCTAGCTCAGAAAAGTCAAAAATAGCAAACTAGTCATCCCAAACTATAGGTTTCAGACAACAAACACCTATGAAAGGCTAAGAAATCCAGCTCAGAAAAGTCAAAAGTAGCAATCCACCCATCCCAAATCATAGGTTTCAGACAACACACACCTATGAAAGACTAAGAAATCCAGCTCAGAAAAGTCAAAAATAGCAAACTACATATCCCAAATCATAGGTTTCAGTCAACACACACCAACGAAAGACTAAGAAACCTAGCTCAGAAAAGTCAAAAATAGCAAACTACTCATCCCAAACTATTGGTTTCAGACAACATTCACCTACGAAATACTAGAAAACCTTAGCTCAGAAAAGCCTGAAATAGCAAACTACACATCCGAAATCATAATGTTCTGACAACACATACCTATGAAAGGCTAAGAAACCTAGCTCAGAAAAGTCGAAAATAGCAAATTACACATCCCAAATCATAGGTTTCAGACACCACACGCCTATGAAAGACTAACAAATCCAACTCAGAAAAGCCCGAAATAGTAATTTACATATCCCAAACTATAGGTTTCAGACAGCATTCACCTACGAAATACTAAGAAACCTTAGCTCAGAAAAGTCTGAAATAGCCAACTACTCATCCCAAACTCGAAGTTTCAGACAACAAACACCTATGAGTGACTAAGAATCCTAGCTCTGAAAAGTCCAAAAAGCAAACTACACCTCCCAAATCATAGGTTTCAGTCAACACACACCTACGAATGGCTAAGAAATCCAGCTCAGAAAAGTCAAAAATAGCAAATTAACCATCCCAAATCATAGGTTTCAGTCAACACACACCTACGAATGGCTAAGAAATCCAGCTCAGAAAAGTCAAAAGTAGCAATCCACCCATCCCAAATCATAGGTTTCAGACACCACACACCTATGAAAGACTAAGAAATCCAACTCAGAAAAGTCAAAAATAGCAAACTACATATCCCAAATCATAAGTTTCAGTCAACACACACCAACGAAAGGCTAAGAAACCTAGCTCATAAAAGCCTGAAATAGCAAACTACTCATCCCAAACTATTGGTTTCAGACAACATTCACCTAGGAAATACTAGGAAACCTTAGCTCAGAAAAGTCTGAAGTAGCAAACTACACATCCCAAATCATAGGTTTCAGACAACACACATCAACGAAAGACGGGGGCTCGGGGAGAGCCTTTGAGGGTCTGTGGGTCCCTTGAGGGCCGGGTGGTCCTTTGGGAGCTTGGGGGACCTTTGAGGACCAGGGGAGGGCCTTTGGGGGTCTGAGGAGGGCGTTTGGGGGATAACATTTCGAAATTTTTACTTTTTAGTTTACTTTTGCGGCGCATCCTGTGGCGCTTTCCTGGCCCGCGGCGCATCCTTGCGGCGCATCCCTGCGGCGCTTCCCCCGACCCGCGGCGAATCCCCCTGCGGCGCATCCCCTTGCGGCGCTTTCCTGGCCCGCGACGCTTTCTCGGGCCCGGGGACCTTTGGGGACCGGGGGAGGGCCTTTGGGGCACAGGGAGGGCCTTTGGGGGTCTGGGGGGAGCACTTGAGGGCCGATGGGTCCTTTGGAAGCCCGGTGGACCTTTGGGGACCGGGTGAGGGCCTCTGGGGTCCGGGGGGCCCTTTGGGAGTCCGGGGGCCCTTTGAGGACCAGGGGAGGGCCTTTGGGGGTCTGAGGAGGGCGTTTGGGGGACTGGGGCTCTTTGGGAGCTTGGGGGGGACCTTTGAGTACCGGTGGCTTCCTTCGGGGTTGGGTAGGGGGATTGGAACCCTTTGGATCGGGGTAGGGCGATCGGGGCTCTTTGGGGTTGTGGTAGGGGACCTCACAACACTGTTCAATGGAACTTGTGTATTATAACGACCACACTCAAAAATCATCTTTTAAATCATCTTTTAAATCAACGTCTCTAACGGTTTCGCCGAAATAATTCCATAAGCTGTCTAAAACCGTTTCGCCCAAATAATCCCTAAAAGTAATTTCATCGTGTTCCTTTTGTTTGGCATCTCTGTGCTTTCACATTTCAAATTTCTAGGAAACCCTTTCCTACGTTAATCTCTTCATCTCATAAATTTTCCTAGCTAAACTATTATGGTTTCGTTAGAATATCAATTTATCTCTCCGACTTAAAGCTCCGTGAAGCCGTATTTAAAAATAGAATTTCTATCTCTTTAGACTCCCACATAATTCCAAGATAACAAGTGATGTCATTTCTAATTCCTGACACTATAGATTAATGAAGCCCTATTTAAAAATAGAATATTAATTTTTCTCTCTGACCTAAAGAACTTTTATCCCTCAGACCTAAGATTAAAGAAGCCTTAATGTTTCTTAATTCCCCCTTCGTGAAGCCCTGTTTAAAAATAGAATATTAATTTTTCTCTCTGACCTAATGAACGTTTATCCCACAGACCTAAGATTAAAGAAGCCTTAATGTTTCTTAATTCCCCTTCGTGAATCAATAATTTCCCCTAGCGATTATGTAAATCACCCCTCATGTCATTCGCACGTGGGCAAACAACAACAGATCGATTGACCTTGACACACCCCCATTAGACTCGATCGATAATCCTTGAATAAATTATGTCTCGTCAGCATTATGTAAATCACCCCTCATGTCATTCGCACGTGGCCAAACAACAACAGATCGATTGACCTTGACACATCCCCATTAGACTCGATCGATAATCCTTGAATAAATTATGTCCCGTCAGCATTAAACTAAATTTTAGATGGCAGCACATGTGTTCGTACGGGTCAATAGGGGCATCTCTACTCACATTGCAAAAAAGTGGGCAGTACGAAAACTCCACGCTTTAAACCAGACTGGTTTTTTAGCTAAATCTTTGGAAACAGCCCAGCCTCTATTTCTGACCGTTTAAGTTTTGATTTTTTTTTCTCTTTATCACAAACAATTTTCACTTAGCTACCTAAAACCATCTGATTTCGTTGTGGGGAGTAGTATTTTGTCATCTCTTTGAGAACAAAACCATCTGATGTAGTCACGGCTATGTTTGATCAAGAAAATATCTGAATGCATTTAAGGTATAGTATGAATGGCTTGCAAAAAACACGAAAATACTACTACTAGTAACAATTCACTTCACTAAAAAACCATCTGATGTAGTCACGGCTATGTTTGATCAAGAAAATATCTGAATGCATTTAAGGCATAGTATGAATGACTTGCAAAAAAAAACACGAAAATACTACTACTAGTAACAACTCACTTCACTACAAAACCATCTGATGTGATCACGATTATGTCAAAAAACACGAAAATACTACTACTAGTAACAACTCACTGCACTACAAAACCATCTGATGTAGTCACGGCTATGTTTGATCAAGAAAATATCTGAATGCATTTAAGGTGTAGCATGAATGGCTTGCAAAAAACACGAATATGCTACTACTAGTAACAACTCACTGCACTACAAAACCATCTGATGTAGTCACGGCTATGTTTTATCAAGAAAATATCTGAATGCATTTAAGGTATAGTATGAATGGCTTGCAAAAAACAGGAAAATACTACTACTAGTAACAACTCACTGCACTACAAAACCATCTGATGTAGTCACGGCTATGTTTTATCAAGCAAATATCTGAATGCATTTAAGGTATAGTATGAATGGCTTGCAAAAAAAAAACACGAAGATACTACTACTAGTAACAACTCACTGCACTACAAAACCATCTGATGTAGCCACGGCTATGTGTTATCAAGAAAATATCTGAATGCATTTAAGGTATAGTATGAATGGCCTGCAAAAAACACGAAAATACTACTACTAGTAACAACTCACTGCACTAAAAAACCATCTGATGTAGTATCAAGAAAATATCTGAATGCATTTAAGGTATAGTATGAATGGCTTGCAAAAAACAGGAAAATACTACTACTAGTAACAACTCACTGCACTACAAAACCATCTGATGTAGTCACGGCTATGTTTTATCAAGCAAATATCTGAATGCACTTAAGGTATAGTATGAATGGCTTGCAAAAAAAACACGAAGATACTACTACTAGTAACAACTCACTGCACTACAAAACCATCTGATGTAGCCACGGCTATGTTTTATCAAGAAAATATCTGAATGCATTTAAGGTATAGTATGAATGGCCTGCAAAAAACACGAAAATACTACTACTAGTAACAACTCACTGCACTACAAAACCATCTGATGTAGTCACTGCTATATTTTATCAAGAAAATATCATACACACCTATGAAAGGCTAAGAAATCCAGCACAGAAAAGTAAAAAAATAGCAACCCACACATCCCAAATCATAGATTTCAGACAACACACACCAACGAAAGACTAAGAAATCTAGCTATGAAAAGTCCAACTAGCAAACTACACATCCCAAATCATATTTTTATGACAACACCCACCTATGAAAGGGTAAGAAATCCAGCTCAGAAAAGTCAAAAATAGCAAACCACCCATCCCAAATCATAGGTTTCAGACAACACATACCTATGAAAGACTAAGAAATCCAACTCCGAAAAGTCAAAAAAAAAAAAACATCTGATGTAGTCATGGCTATGTTTTATCAAGAAAATATCTGAATGCATTTAAGGTATAGTATGAATGGCTTGCAAAAAACACGAAAATACTACTACTAGTAACAACTCACTGCACTACAAAACCATCTGATGTAGTCACGGCTATGTTTGATCAAGAAAATATCTGAATGCATTTAAGGTATAGTATGAATGGCTTGCAAAAAACACGAAAATACTACTACTAGTAACAACTCACTGCACTACAAAACCATCTGATGTAGTCACGGCTATGTTTGATCAAGAAAATATCTGAATGCATTTAAGGCATAGTATGAATGGCTTGCAAAAAAAAACACGAAAATACTACTACTAGTAACAACTCACTTCACTACAAAACCATCTGATGTGATCACGATTATGTCAAAAAACACGAAAATACTACTACTAGTAACAACTCACTGCACTACAAAACCACCTGATGTAGTCACGGCTATGTTTGATCAAGAAAATATCTGAATGCATTTAAGGTGTAGCATGAATGGCTTGCAAAAAACACGAATATACTACTACTAGTAACAACTCACTGCACTACAAAACCATCTGATGTAGTCACGGCTATGTTTTATCAAGAAAATATCTGAATGCATTTAAGGTATAGTATGAATGGCTTGCAAAAAACAGGAAAATACTACTACTAGTAACAACTCACTGCACTACAAAACCATCTGATGTAGTCACGGCTATGTTTTATCAAGCAAATATCTGAATGCATTTAAGGTATAGTATGAATGGCTTGCAAAAAAAAAAAACACGAAGATACTACTACTAGTAACAACTCACTACACTACAAAACCATCTGATGTAGCCACGGCTATGTTTTATCAAGAAAATATCTGAATGCATTTAAGGTATAGTATGAATGGCCTGCAAAAAACACGAAAATACTACTACTAGTAACAACTCACTGCACTACAAAACCATCTGATGTAGTATCAAGAAAATATCTGAATGCATTTAAGGTATAGTATGAATGGCTTGCAAAAAACAGGAAAATACTACTACTAGTAACAACTCACTGCACTACAAAACCATCTGATGTAGTCACGGCTATGTTTTATCAAGCAAATATCTGAATGCATTTAAGGTATAGTATGAATGGCTTGCAAAAAAAAAACACGAAGATACTACTACTAGTAACAACTCACTGCACTACAAAACCATCTGATGTAGCCACGGCTATGTTTTATCAAGAAAATATCTGAATGCATTTAAGGTATAGTATGAATGGCCTGCAAAAAACACGAAAATACTACTACTAGTAACAACTCACTGCACTACAAAACCATCTGATGTAGTCACTGCTATGTTTTATCAAGAAAATATCATACACACCTATGAAAGGCTAAGAAATCCAGCACAGAAAAGTAAAAAAATAGCAACCCCACACATCCCAAATCATAGATTTCAGACAACACACACCAACGAAAGACTAAGAAATCTAGCTCTGAAAAGTCCAACTAGCAAACTACACATCCCAAATCATATTTTCTGACAACACCCACCTATGAAAGGGTAAGAAATCCAGCTCAGAAAAGTCAAAAATAGCAAACCACCCATCCCAAATCATAGGTTTCAGACAACACATACCTATGAAAGACTAAGAAATCCAACTCCGAAAAGTCAAAAAAAAACATCTGATGTAGTCACGGCTATGTTTTATCAAGAAAATATCTGAATGCATTTAAGGTATAGTATGAATGGCTTGCAAAAAACACGAAAATACTACTACTAGTAACAACTCACTGCACTACAAAACCATCTGATGTAGTCACGGCTATGTTTAATCAAGAAAATATCTGAATGCATTTAAGGTATAGTATGAATGGCTTGCAAAAAACACGAAAATACTACTACTAGTAACAACTCACTGCACTACAAAACCATCTGATGTAGTCACTGCTATGTTTTATCAAGAAAATATCATACACACCTATGAATGGCTAAGAAATCCAGCTCAGAAAAGTAAAAAAATAGCAACCCACACATCCCAAATCATAGATTTCAGACAACACACACCAACGAAAGACTAAGAAATCTAGCTCTGAAAAGTCCAACTAGCAAACTACACATCCCAAATCATAATTTTCTGACAATACACACCTATGAAAGGGTAAGAAATCCAGCTCAGAAAAGTCAAAAATAGCAAACCACCCATCCCAAATCATAGGTTTCAGACAACAAATACCTATGAAAGACTAAGAAATCCAACTCCGAAAAGTCAAAAATAGCAACCCATACACCCTAAAACATAAGTTTCAGACAACATTCACCTACGAAAGACGGGAGCCCGGGGAGGGCCTTTGAGGGTCTGAGGGGGATCGGAACCCTTTGGGGTTGGGGCTTCCTTCGGGGTTGGGGTGGGGGGATCGGAGCCCTTTGGGGTTGAGGTAGGGGACCTCACAACACTGTTCAAATGGAACTTGTCTATTATAACGACCACAGAGTTTCACCCTTAAATCCTCTTCTAAAATCATCTTTTAAATCATCTTTTAAAATGTCTCTAACTGTTTCACCGAAATAATTCCCTAAAATAATAATTTGTTCTGAAAAGATATAATAAAGCCTTAAAAAGTATTATAATGGGGAATCAGGAGCCTTTGGGGCACCGGGGGTCCTTTGGGAGCCCGGAGAACCTTTGAGGACCGGGGGCTTCCTTCGGGGTTGGGTTGGGGGGATCGGAGCCCTTTGGGGTGAGGTAGGGGACCTCACAACACTGTTCAAATGGAACTTGTGTATTATAACGACCACAGAGTTTCACCCTTAAATCCTCTTCTAAAATCATCTTTTAAATCATCTTTTAAAATGTCTCTAACTGTTTCACCGAAATAATTCCCTAAAATAATAATTTGTTCTGAAAAGATATAATAAAGCCTTAAAAGTATTATAATGGGGGCTCAGGAGCCTTTGGGGCGCCGGGGGCCCTTTGGGAGCCCGGAGAACCTTTGAGGACCGGGGGCTTCCTTCGGGGTTGGGGTGGGGGGATCGGAACCCTTTGGGGTTGTGGTAGGAGACCTCACAACACTGATCAAATGGAACTTGTGTATTATAACGACCACAGAGTTTCACCTTCAAATCCTCTTCTAAAATCATCTTTTAAATCATCTTTTAAAATGTCACTATACCCTCCATGTAACTGAACCCTTGTATAACCGAAACCCTGTACAACTGAACCCCCGTGCTACTGAACTCTCGTGCTACTGAACCCTCGTGCAGCTCAACCCAATTTAACTAAACCCCCGTGTAACTGTACCCCCTTTAACTGAACCATCGTGCAACTCAACCCTCCATGCAACCCATGATTTCTCATAGGCCACTGGGCTAATTTGGCTTTTGTGTGTGTCCCCATTGTTTTTGTGTTGGTTCCATTGTAACTGAATCCCCGTGTAACTGAACCCCAAGCAAGTGAACCCCCATGTATCTGAACCCTCGTGCAAGTGAGACCTCTTTAACTGAACCCCTGTATGACAATACTTTTCAAACGTTACTTGTGTATTATACAGACCACATCGAGAGGTAAAGCGAGGTCAAGTCACAATGTCATTCTATCGTTACTTTTCAATTAAGCTTTTGAATACCTTTTACCAATGTCTCTTGTAGGCGTCAAATCTATTAAGTATCTGAGCATATTCTTTGTATTGTTGATGGAAGCATCCCATTCTTTAATTACCCGTGAGGCATTCTTAACCAACGCAATACCTTTACGCAAATACCTTTTCGCAAAAAAAATTCGCAAATAGAGTTATTTTTACGTCACAATTTTCAATTTAAAATGATTAGTAATTGGATTCAGATATACTACGAACGGACTTTCAGTCCTACATTCACGGGTTTCTGCAAAGTGCTATGGGCTTCATTGAAAAAATACCAGTTTAAAAAAAAAAATAAACATGTATCCATGAGTTTGACCTCCAAAAAATGAGTGTCATAATAGCCAGAAACCTGTTTGGTACGGGGGCGTCTTAGAAGTATAATGTTGATTACTACTTAAGTTTAGACTTTACCCCCACCCCCCACCCCTAATGTAGAAATATATACCTGAATGGCATATATAGGGGGGGGCTTAAATTCATTTCCGATAGAAATGATTATTATATTCGTAATCAGCATAAAAAAAGGCATCGAGTGGTATATTCACTTTATGCGTAAGTCAATAATATGATTTGGTAGAACTTTACCAAGAACCCTATTAAAGAAGTTTCACGCTCCTATCTGCAAAAGGTGGAAATTTGCATTTTTGCTCGAAGAAAGATCACGATGCGCGCACTCTAACAATGGAAGGCAACTAGGCCCCCTCCCACGCTCATTTTTTCTCAGAGTCACCCAAATAAAATTTTGAAATAACCATTTTGTTCAGCATAGTCAAAAATCTAATAAATATGTCTTTTAGGATGACTTAATCCCCCACAGTTCCCAGGGGAAGGGCTGCAAGATATGAACTTTGCCCATTGCTTACATATTGTATTGGTTATTGGGAAGTATACAGACATTTTCAGGAAGGATTTTTTCTGGTGGGGGGGTGGGTGCTGGAGAAGGGGGTTATACGGGAGAATCTTTCCGTGGAGGATGTTTCTTTGGGGTAAGGGACATTTCTATGAAGGGTGAGCCGGATTTCCAAGCATTATTTAAAAAACGATCAGAAATTAAATTAAAAAAAACAAGATTTTTCAACTGAAAGTAAGAAGCAACATTAGAACTTAAAACGAACAGAAATTATTACGTATATGAGGGGGTTCTCCCCCAAGTCAATACCTCGCTCTTAACGTTAGAGTTTTTTTTAGTGCTTTCAAAAGAGCTATCTATTCTAATTAAACGGCCTTTGTGGTTCAGGGGTCTGTTAATAATTTTTTTTTAACTTTTAACGTAAAGAGCGTGGTATTGACTAAGAGGAGAACCCCCTCATATACGTAATAACATATACGTAATAAAAAAACGAAAAAAAACAAGCGATACGGCTCAATAGTAATCGAAACTTTTAAAAACGGAATTTTGATGTCAATAAATGTATCAAAAGAATGGGCTTATAATGCTGATTCTAAATATATAAATTTTATTAAGTTTAGTATTACTCATCAAAGGCTACGAGCCTGAGAAAATTTACCTGATTTTTTAAAGAGGGAGGAAACATCCCCTACAAGTGAAAGAATTTTAATGAAAATCCCACCGTCAGATTCAGCGTATCAGAAAACCCTATTACATAAGTTCCAAGCTCATATCTGCAACTATATCTGCAACGTATTTTTTGCTAGAAGAAAAATATACGAATATAGAAGTTCGTTACGTAAGTTAATTTGTAAATTACGTCAGAACCGAATTTAGAGACAGCCATTTAGCAAAAGAAGAGTAAAATTTTTATGCAAATTTTGTTTACTTATTCAATGACGGTGAGCCAAAATAAAAGCTGCATTAACTAAAAAACTATCAGAAATTAAATAAAAAGAAACAAGTTTTTTAAACTGAAAGTAAGGAGCGACATTAAAACTTAAAACGAACAGAAATTATTCCGTATATGAAAGGGGCTTTCCCCTCCTCAACGCCTCGCTCTTTACGCTAAAGTTTAACTCTGTCTCACGACTTTATTTTTTAAAACAATAAAAAACTTTAGCGTAAAGAGCGAGGCGTTGAGGAGGGTACAGCCCCTTTCATATACAGAATAATTTCTGTTCGTTTTAAGTTTTAATGTCGCTCCTTACTTTCAGTTTAAAAAACTTTTTTTTTTATTTAATAAGATATAGAGATATGAACAGCAGCATTTATGACTATTGAATTCATGAGAGTATTATTTAAGATTTAAGCTAAAGAATGAGCAAGATACGTGCAGTAGCAGAGGAAACAGGTAAATCCAGGACCACCTCTGTCTCTCATACCAAACGCAGTATAACTATTTATAGATAAATAAAAGCGAATTTTATGGTTTCTAACGTGAGATTTTATGTTTTTTTTATTGCCTAACGTCTTGAGCCCTCAAAAAAAAGAAATATTGAGCGTGAACTTTGAACTTGAAACAAAGTAATTTCACACATCACTGCTAGATAGTAGAATTTATCAAATTGCAGATGGAAGTCGGCGAGTTTTCATTTTAAACCAACTGTTCATTTGAGCTACTTAAAAAAAGGATGTGTTTTCTATCAAACAGTTCGTGGTAACGAACTGTAAGTAAGGAGCGACCCGGCTCAATGGTAACCGAAACTCTAGAAAACGGGTTTTTGATACCAATAGATATATCAAAAGAATCAGATTTCAATGCTGATTTCAAATATATAACTTTCATCAAGTTTAGAGCTACCCATCAAAAGTTACGCGCCTGAGAAAATTTGGCTGATTTTCAAAAAAAGGGGAAAGACCCCCTAAAAGTTATAGAACCTTAATGAAAATCACACCATCATATTCAGCGTATCAGAGAACCCTACTGTAGAGGTTTCAAGCTCCTATCTACAAAAATGTGGATTTTTGCATTTTTTGCCAGAAGAAAGATCACGGATGCGTGTTTATTTGTTTGTTTGTTTGTTTGTTTGTTTGTTTTTTTTTTTCCCCAGGGGTGATCGTATCGACCCAGTGGTCCTAGAATATCGTGGGAGGGCTCATTGGAACGGAAATTAAAAGTTCTAGTGCCCTTTTTAAGTGACCAAAAAAAATGGAGGGCAACTAGGCCCCTCCCACGCTTATTTTTTTACCAAAGTCACCCGATCAAAATTTTGAGATAGCCATTTTGTTCAGCATGGTCGAAAATATGATAAATATGTCTTTTGGGATGACTTAATCCCCCGAAGTACCCAGAGGGAGGGCTAAAAGATATGAACTTTACCCAATGTTAACATATAGTATTGGTTATTCGGAAGTATACAGAAGTTTTCAGGAGGTTTTTTTTCTGCTAGTGGGAGGGAAGGGTGGGTCGGGGGTTATGTTGGAGGATCTGTTCATGAAGGAAGTTTTCATGGGGGAAGGGAAATCGCCATGAAGGGGGCGCCGGACTTGCCAGCATTATTTATTGGTTATTGGGAAGTATACAACCATTTTCAGGAAGGATTTTTTCTGGAGGGGGGGCTAGAGGAGGGAGTTACTCTGGAGAATATTTCCGTGGAGGATGTTTCTTTGGGGTAAGGGACATTTCTATGAAGGGGGCGCCGGATTTCCAAGCATTATTTAAAAAACGATCAGAAATTAAATAAAAAAAACAAGTTTTTTCAACTGAAATGTAAGAAGGAATATTAGAACTTAAAACGAACAGAAATTATAACGTATGTGAGGGGGTTCTCCCCCAAGTCAATACCTCGCTCTTTACGCTACAGTTTTTTTTTAGTGCTTTCAAAAGAGCTATCTATTCTAATTAAACGGCCTTTGTGATTCAGGGGTTTGTGAATCAAATTTTTTTTTAACTTTTAACGTAAAGAGCGTGGTATTGACTAAGGGCAGAACCCCCTCATATACGTAATAACATATACGTAATAAAAAAAAAACAATAAAAAACAAGCGATACGGCTCAATAGTAATCGAAACTTTTAAAAACGGAATTTTGATGTCAATAAATGTATCAAAAGAATGTGTTTATAATGCTGATTCTAAATATATAAATTTTATTAAGTTTAGTATTACTCATCAAAGGCAACAAGCCTGAGGAAATTTACTCGATTTTTTAAAGAGGGGGGAAACATCCCCTACAAGTGAAAGAATTTTAATGAAAATCACAACGTCAGATTCAGCGTATCAGAAAACCCTATTACATAGGTTTCAAGCTCATATCTGCAAAAATCTGCAACTTTGAATTTTTGCCAGAAGAAAAATATACGAATATAGAAGTTAGTTACGTAAGTTAATTTGTAAAGACATTCATTTAGCAAAAGAAAAGTAAAATTTTTATGCAAATAAAAGCTGCATTAACTAAAAAACGATCAGAAATTAAATAAAAAAAACAAGTTTTTTAAACTGAAAGTAAGGAGCGACATTAAAACTTAAAACGAACAGAAATTATTCCGTATATGAAAGGGGCTGTCCCCTCCTCAACGCCTCGCTCTTTATTCCGTATATGAAAGGGGCTGTCCCCTCCTCAACGCCTCGCTCTTTACGCTAAAGTTTTTTATTGTTTAAAAAAAAAAATTGTGAGACAGAGTCAAACTTTAGCGTAAAGAGCGAGGCGTTGAGGAGGGGACAGCCCCTTTCATATACGGAATAAAGAGCGAGGCGTTGAGGAGGGGACAGCCCCTTTCATATACGGAATAATTTCTGTTCGTTTTAAGTTTTAATGTCGCTCCTTACTTTCAGTTTAAAAAACTTGTTTTTTTTATTTAATCACTCATAGGAACTATCATTCATAAATGACTGATCTTGGCTGACCCTTTTTAATTGTTTCTTATCACGACTGCAAAGTAATGTCCTTACTTTTGTTCATATCTAATCTAATTTCAATCTTATTGCTATGTTTCACTCTAAACATAATCAAGTAGACTTATGCCTTTTTGCGCGCAACATTTATCACAAACACGCACATACATGTATTTGATTCACGTTTTACATTACTAACAGCTTCAAACAAGAGAGAAAAAAGAGTGATTTCTATCCCATACTTCCATGTTAGAAAGTGCGTTTTAGCTCCATTCGCCGTTTTTGTAACGTAATTCCACAAGCCAGTTATTCTAGAGAGAAAAGTAGTTCCGCCTTATTGATACCGAGTTAACTTATGCTTCAAGGTTAACTATGGCTAATTGACAATTCTTTTCAGATGAGGAAATACAATTTCACAGACATAGGAAGTATATAATGAATAAAAACAGCACTACAATGAACCATAGATACAATGACAGGACAGTACAATGAAATAAGATTTAGAAAAATAAAGTCCTGATTGGTTCTTCTGTGAGAAATATTAAGGAGCTAAAAATTATGAAACATTTTTTAGTCCCGACATTTTTTAAAGTAAGCCCACTGTTTTTCTGTATTTAAATCCTGTATTATCTAATACAAAGGGATTAGAAGCTTTCTGTATTAATATGTTTAATTGTTGATTCGATCTAAGATTAATGAATTGTTAAAACTAAACATTGAACACCAGCGTCCACAAATGATTTTAAGGGGTAGTGTTTATTTTTATAGAGCTTCGTTTACAAATGATTTAGCAGTCAAAGCTTAAGAATATTAAGGACACACTTACAGCTAGCAATTTCCATTGTGCATACTTGATGGTCCACAGGAAATTTTGTTAAATCCATCATGCAAGAGAAGATCAATCTCATCCTGCAAAATTAGAGCAAATAAAAATCTTTTCTAAGTTTCATTTTTTATTTAAGAAATCGGCCACAAAACACATAAAAAAGAAGTTTCTCCAATAAATCTAAATATAATTAAAAGAAATCACTATGATTCCGCTTATTTTGTTCACGTCCTGACGCATACCTGCATAGAACAATATAACTATGTGTCATGAAAATAGCCATGCTTAAGAACGGTAAAGGGGTATCCTTTCATCTTTTCATTTTCCTATACAAACAACTGACTTTTGCTATTTGGCAAAATTCTCTCTCAATGTTACTTTCTATTTGCATACAGGTTTGACAGTCAGGAGAAAGGACGCTAATGAAGATAACAGTCAATTGTTAAAGAATCAACTTAAATGCCCAGTCTAAAATGTAGGCTAAAATAGTAGGCTAGTTTAAATAGTGCTCTGAAATATGTGAACGAGCTAAAGGAGATTGACATCATTGGTTAGAAAAGGCTTTGTTTTTCAGACAAATAGAGAAGAGGAGATGTCAGCTCCAACGTTCCCCAGTTGCACCTAACCTAAAAAAATACATTGACAATACTAAATCCAAATATATTGTTTTATTTTGTATTTTGATGTAGATAAATCATGGGTGTAACAGGTTTTCTACCTATTGTACCAGTTGGGAAAATCTTAAAAACCGTTCTTTCAAATTTTCTCGATTCAGTACAAATAATGAAATATCATATCACTTTTTATCTAGCCTAGCCCTTCAAAGTATTATTGTTGCTGTTTCTGTTTTTTTTCCCATATTACTGGTGCTGCTACGCTGTGTCTACGGTCTTGAATAAAATATCCGTTGCTTGTTCTCCTCGCATCCTTGAAAGAGATACATTGGACGTATATTGTGTATGAGTAAGTCCACAATCTCTGAACGTTGTCTCTCATTGAAAGTCACCGGCCTCTGTCATTCACCCCAGCCTACACCATTTAAGATAAAGTTTAACTTGTATTTAACTGAAATTAATAAGTTTTCCAAGCGCAATGTCACTGAAAAGGATTGCTTAAAAGACAATACGTAAACAAAACCAAAGCAATTCCGACTTGACTGTGTTCATTCTAGTGTGATAAGTTCTTAGTAAACCATGTCAAACTTCGTCAGAAAAAGCAAGTATTAGAGGGATAGAAGCAAAAAACAAGTGAGCAAGAGTTAGTTTAGGAAGAGGGACAAGATTTTTGAAGAGGTGGTACAAATAAAAGAACAAATAAAAGTGCAAAGTATATGGAATATACAAGAAACACTGGAAGAATTTCAGACATCTTTAGAATTCGCGACTATCCAAGACAAGCCTTTATTACATGGTTTTATCACATGCACAATTTATTCCAAAACTTTTCATCAGAATTAAAACTTAAGTTTTCACCCTTCTCCTATCTATTTCCAACTCACATACCCTGACATTTTTGATAAGGGATGTTTTCCTCCCTTTTTCCAAAAATAATCTATAACTATTATACCAGTGGCTTGGATGGGCATTTTAAACTTAATTTATTTTATATTTGGATTCAGCTTAAATAAAGACTTATTTGTATTTAATTGATTTGAAAAAAGATAATTGAAAAGCAACGGAACGCTGATATAAAAGGCTTTATATCTTCGCAAATATTTGGGTTCATGATTAAAACAGAAACTTTCTATAAAGTTGTAGGGAAGAGAGTGTTCCTTAGTGTTTCAGCCAAATATGTTTCAACGTTGTGACGAGTTCGTAGTAGTAACAGAGAACGGAATTTCTTAGAGTTTGTGAAAATACAAAAAAATACTCTGGAAGGGGAAAACCCTTGAACAATTTTCTTTAGGAATGACAATTTGAAGAGACCCCGCATTTGAAATGGTATTGTGCATCACATTTTGATTTGAATTCTATTAATGAATAGCTTGTAATTAGATTCAACTGCTGAAATCTCTGACGAGCAATTTTCAAGGAATTCTGTGCAAAAATATATGAGCTTTTTGTTGTTTGTTGGGGGAGTTTGTTCTGAGGAAGGGAAAAAGAGTGAAAATGCTAGGTTTTCTACAGGTCCAGAATGCCAGGAAAAGACTAGGAATTCCCAAAATAAGGTCAAAAATTTGAACACTGACTATCTTTTAGAAGTTCTTAACAGGTTATAACAAATTTTCTAGGATTATATATATCTATATATATATATATATATATATATATATATATATATATATATATATATATATAATATATATTATATATATATATATATATATAATATATATATATATATACCTTAGTCTAATTCAGTATCTATGATAATTATACGTTTTAGCGAAGCAGACTTTAAATACTAATTTTATTTTAGATAATTCAAAGAGTTTTTAAAAAAATTAACGTTGTAGGCGTTAAATAGCGTAACGTTACCTGAGTAAATACTTAATCCGTCCATTCTTTTCAATTCGCACCATTACATTGGGAATCGTTACAAACTGAAATTCACCAACTCTTGCATTGGGGAAATAAGCTTCTGGTTTCCAAATTCGTTTTACTAAATCAGCATCACTCAGACTAATAGGCTTACTAATTGCAGGACTGTCGAATCGTGGATCATGCCATGATTGCATAAGATATAAATCCACTTCATAATCCTAAAAATTGAAAGAAGTACCGTGTACATTGGTGTTTTCATTTATCTTCTTTCGAACTCACAGCTGTTCAACAAATGTTCCCGAAAATCCCCTTTGCAATCCCTCTGAAAAGAGAGAGTTCAGCGATAGTTGAACAAAAAGTATTGGTCTTATGAAGAATTAAATAAAAAAAAACAAGTTTTTTAAAGTGAAAGTAAGGAGCGACATTAAAACTTAAAACGAACAGAAATTATTCCGTATATGAAAGGGGCTGTCCCCTCCTCAACGCCTCGCTCTTTACGCTAAAGTTTGACTCTGTCTCACAACTTTATTTTTTAAAACAATAAAAAACTTTAGCGTAAAGAGCGAGGCGTTGAGGAGGGGACAGCCCCTTTCATATACGGAATAATTTCTGTTCGTTTTAAGTTTTAATGTCGCTCCTTACTTTCAGTTTAAAAAACTTGTTTTTTTTATTTAATTTCTGATCGTTTTTTAGTTAATGCAGGGGATGTTTCCCCCTCTTTAAAAAATCGAGTAAATTTTCTCAGGCTCGTAGCCTTTGATGAGTAATACTAAACTTAATAAAATTTATATATTTAGAATCAGCATTATAAACACATTCTTTTGATACATTTATTGACATCAAAATTCCGTTTTTAAAAGTTTCGATTACTATTGAGCCGTATCGCTTGTTTTTTTATTGTTTTTTTTTATTACGTATATGTTATTACGTATATGAGGGGGTTCTCCCCTTAGTCAATACCACGCTCTTTACGTTAAAAGTTAAAAAAAATTTTGATTCACAAACCCCTGAATCACAAAGGCCGTTTAATTAGAATAGATAGCTCTTTTGAAAGCACTAAAAAAAAACTGTAGCGTAAAGAGCGAGGTATTGACTTGGGGGAGAACCCCCTCACACACGTTATAATTTCTGTTCCTTTTAAGTTCTAATATTCCTTCTTACATTTCAGTTGAAAAAACTTGTTTTTTTTTTATTTAATTTCTGATCGTTTTTTAAATAATGCTTGGAAATCCGGCGCCCCCTTCATAGAAATTTCCCTTACCCCAAAGAAACATCCTCCACGGAAATATTCTCAAGATTAACCCCCTCGTCTAGCCCCCCCCCCCCCTCCAGAAAAAATCCTTCCTGAAAATGGTTGTATACTTCCCAATAACCAATAAATAATGCTGGCAAGTCCGGCGCCCCCTTTATGGCAATTTCCCTTCCCTCATGAAAACTTCCTTCATGAACAGAAACTCCAACATAACCACCGACCCACCCTTCCCTCCCACTACCAGAAAAAAAACCTCCTGAAAACTTCTGTATACTTCCCAATAACCAATACTATATGTTAACATTGGGTAAAGTTCATAACTTTTAGCCCTCCCTCTGGGAACTTCGGGGGATTAAGTCATCCTAAAAGACATATTTATCATATTTTAGACCATGCTGAACAAAATGGCTATCTCAAAATTTTGATCGGGTGACTTTGGGAAAAAAATAAGCGTGGGAGGGGGCCTAGTTGCCCTCCATTTTTTTTGGTCACTTAAAAAGGGCACTAGAACTTTTAATTTCCGTTCCAATGAGCCCTCCCACGATATTCTAGGACCACTGGGTCGATACGATCACCCCTGGGGAAAAAAAAACAAAAACAAACAAACAAACAAATAAACACGCATCCGTGATCTTTCTTCTGGCAAAAAATGTAAAATTCCACATTTTTGTAGATAGGAGCTTGAAACCTCTACAGTAGGGTTCTCTGATACGCTGAATATGATGATGTGATTTTCATTAAGGTTCTATAACTTTTAGGGGGTCTTTCCCCTTTTTTTGAAAATCAGCCAAATTTTCTCAGGCGCGTAACTTTTGATGGGTAGCACTAACCCGTTTTCTAGAGTTTCGGTTACCATTGAGCCGGGTCGCTCCTTACTTACAGTTCGTTACCACGAACTGTTTGATAGAACTGGTTAAGAATGGCGCTCCAGAGAAAATTTTTATGATATTTAGAGCCAAGTGAATGAATCTTTCAAGAAATCGCTAAAATATCAAATCCTGGAAAACCATAAAGTTTCATTTACTTAGCACAACTACTTACCTTTAAAATATTCAAAAAGGTTTGCCCGGAAAGTGGCTTTCTCAAAGTAAAACATATAAGATATTATTAAAGGGAAAATTTTTCTTATTTATTAATATTGTTGTTACTAACAATAAAGGTTCTCAAACAAAGCCTTTGGAGAACAAACAATACAATTTGATGCTCTGGCAGCAGTGGCACCGCCTCCTCTTAAGAATCGTCTTGCAGAGCAAATTTCTACAATATTTAAAGAAAGAGGTAAAGCTAAGTGAATGACACTTTCAATAATTGGCTAAAATATCAAATCCTAAAAAACCAGGAAGTTACATTTACTTAGCCCAACTACTTACCTTTAAAATATTAAAAAAGTTTGCCCGGAAAGTGGCTGTTTTCCCAAAGTAAAACATATCAAACATCATTAAAAGGCAGATTTTCTTATTTATTAACATTGTTACTGTTACAAAATATATATAAAAAGTCAAGGGTTTTAATAAAGGTTAGCAAATAAGGCCTTTAAAGAACAAACAATAAAATTTAATGCTCTAGCAGCTATGGCGCTGCCTCTTCTGAAAAATCACCTTCCAGAGAAACTTTCTATGACATTTAAAGAAAGCAGTAAAGCTAAGTGAATGAAAATTTCAATAATTGGCCAAAATATTAAATGCTGAAAAACCAGAGTTTAGCCCAACTACTTGCCTTTAAAATATTAAAAAAAGTTTGCCAGGAAAGTGGCTATTTTCCGAAAATAAAACATATTAGATATCAATAAAAGGGGAATTTTTATTCTTTATTAATATTGTTGCTATTACAAAATATCAATAAAAGGTCAGGGGTTATAATAAGGTTAGCAAATAAAGCCTTCGAAGAACTAACAATACAATCTATATATATATGTATATATATATATATATATATATATATATATATATATATATATATATATATATATATATATATATATATATATATATATGTATATATATATATATATATATATATATATCTATATATATATATATATATATATATATATATATCTATATATATATATATATATATATATATATATATATATATATATATATATATATATATGTATATATCCTAAGTCTAGAAGTACTTCGCGATGTTTAATCTTCTCGAAATTCAAATTTTCCCGACGAAAAAAAAATTCGTAGATTGAAGCAATACCAATAAAAAAAATTCGGTTTCCGGGGGGGATATATCCGTCTCTTTGCGTCTTTCATACTTCGCTGCCTGTTGGCTCAATTTCGGGAATCCATTAGACAAATATCAGTACGGAGGAATCTCTAAATCTGGAACTTACGTCTACCTAGTAAGAATGTTCGACCGTATTCTGAAGTAATTAGAGATCCCGGGCTGTTTTGTTGATCTAGCTGTGATCAGATTTCAAAATGCCTTTGACCTTCTATCTCATCGTAGCGAATGGGAGCCAGCGTCAAACTCTAACAATTGTACCTGATTTTCTGTCTGGACGGCAGCAGAAGGTATTCGCCCTCCAAGAAGAGGACACCGACTCCGACTAGAGTAATATAACCTCCGGGGCCCCATAAGGTACCAAATTTGCAGACATAACATTTCTCGCTATGATTAACTACATCCTAAGCGAGCATGAAGACAGGTATAAACTTATGCATGACTTGTCTCCCATGCTTGCTTATCTTCTTGAAGGTAACACTCCTGTAGCGCTGTTTCTTAGTGACATTTTCGATGAGCTAAATTTTCAGGGTAACGAATCCAATCTAGCCATTAACGCTACCAAGTCAAAAATATTCCAGTTGAACCCCCTAAAAAGAGACCTTACCCCCTCCCCCCACTGAAATCCAATTTCCTGTTGTGTCTGAAGTGAAAATACTGGGAGTCATTTTCAAAGACTGTTCTTTTGCCGCACATGTCGACAGTGTAATTAGGAACAGTAACACTTCCCTTTAAACACTGTCTAAAATACGTCCTTTCGGTTGCAATGTCAAAAGTCTCCTCCGCGCCTACCTTTTCTATGAGCGGCCAGTCTTGGAGTATGCATGTCCTTTGTGGGGCCCTTCTGTAATACACACTGCTCACCTAATTTACGACCTAGAGTCAGTGCAGAAAAGGGCAGTTAGGATTATCCTGGGATGTAGTGATATTCCCTACCAAGAAGCACTCAATAAACTTAAAATCCAGTGGCTGAGCAAAGATTAAGCATTCTCATCATGAGATTTGGAAAAGAATTGCTGTCAAACCCAACCCACCGTGATAGTCTCCCCGCAGATGCCCCACCAAACCGAAAAACCAGACATAAACTAAAACTGATAGCAATGCGTGCACGAACATACTGATACTGTAATTCATTTGTGCTATTTTTTACGTCTATATTTAACATGTAATGTTGTGCCCTTTTTTTTGTCTATGTTTAACATATAATATTTTTGCAAATGTAAATTAGCCAAGAGCTACAAAAGCTCTGTAATAAACTGTTCGCTCTCTCTCTCTCTCTCTCTCTCTCTCTCTCTCTCTCTCTCTCTCTCTCTCTCTCTCTCTCTCTCTCTCTCTCTCTTTCTCTCTCTCTCTTTCTCTCTCTCTATCTCTCTCTCTCTCTTACCAGACAGCTAGATAAGGGTAAGGTCAAGGTCAAACTCTTTTATTTGAAGCTTACGCCGATGATATAGAACCATTCTTTGAGTCATTTCGTGATTTCTAATCTAAGGCTAACATCATCGACAGGGCCACCAGCCCGTTTGGGGTAAATATCAATATCTCGGAGAAAAAAGCCATATACCACTCATTCAAACCTGAACTCAGCTAAATCCCACCTCCAGCTCGGAGGTGATAACGTAAAGTGGTTTGAAGGATATACCCGCCTTGTTAGCCTACTGATTTCTGCAAATAACTACTCAGAGGACATCAAAGAACACCTGGCACTTGTAAACCCTAGTTTTACAACTCTGATCCCCATCTGAAGGAGCAAGAATTTATCGACAACGCTTAAAGTGAGGCTATTCAGCTCACTCATCATCCATATTGCCATTTATCTCTGTGAAGCTTGGGCTCTCAGAACAGATGATCAATGACGCCTTGTTGCCTTTGAAACAAAATACCTACGGTGTATTACTAGTATCACTTATCATAGTAGAGCCTCTAACACCGAGTTTTTCCGAAGTCTTAACGTTAAACATACCATCCTTGACAGAATGAAGCTGCAACAACTTAGATAATTGGGATAAACCAACCGTGTGGAAAAGAACATTTGGAGTTGGGACAAACCAACTCTCAGGTGTAGCATTTGAAGATTACACCCATAGCTCTTACCCTAGAACACGCCCCAAAAATATCCTTGTCAAAGACAATGTTTTGTCAATCAATATGCCATACCTTCTCCTGGCAGGGAATAGAAGTTCACTCGGAAGTTTCATCAAGAGACTGGTGAAAGAAGAGGCCCAAAAACGACCTTCGAGGACGGATGGTATTTAAGTCAGTAGGTCAATTTGTTCATGTTTTTTCTACTGTTAATAACTATAAGTTGTTTGCACAAGAAAGATTTTAGCTTTCAAGGATAAGGAAACACCATTTCTACTATTTAAACCTAATAATTGCATGTCAATAAAACCTGTGTATTACCCCGCTTGTGCTGTGATATTATTAAACAAAGAACAACAAGTTTTTTTTAAATGAAATTAAAAATTAATTAAAAGGGAAATTAAAAGTTAAAACGAACAGAAGTTATTTCATATATGAAAGGAGATGTCCCCTCCTCAACGCCTCGTCCTAAACGCTAAAGTTTTTTATTCTTTTAAAAAATAAAGTTGTGAGACAGAGTCAAACTTTAGCGTAAAGAGTAAGGTGTTGAGGAGGGGACAACCCCTTTCATGCACAGAATAATTTCTGTTCGTTTTAAGTTTTAATGTCGCTCCTTACTTTCAGTTAGAAAAACTTGTTTTTTTTATTTAATTTCTGAATGTTTTTGAATTAATGCAGGTTTTAATTTTAGCTCACCGCAGCCTACATGAACAATTGAAACGAAGTATGCATATTAATTTCACTTTTTTTGGTTAAATGGCTTTCTCGAAAGTTATTTAATTTTATTTGCGAACGTTTTTATTGTAATAAATATGCATAACTTACGAATTAACTTACGTAACGAACTTCTATATTCGTATATTTTTATTACGTATATTAGGGGGTTCTCCCCCTAGTCAATACCTCGCTCTTTACGCTAAAGTTCAAATTTTGTTCCAATTCTTTAAGAATGACCCCTTAATCACAAAGGCCTTAATTAAAATAAATAGTTCCTATGAAAGTACTAAGAAAAACTTTAGCGTAAAGAGCAAGGTATTTACTAAGGGGCGAACCCAATCATATGCGTAATAATTTCTGTTCCCCGACCAACCCCCGACCCACTCCCCCACCACTACCAAAAAAATCCCCTCTGAAAACGTCTGTATGCTTCCCAATAACCAATACTATATGTAAACATTGGGCAAAGTTTATATCTTACAGCCCTCCCGCCGGGGGCTCTGGGGGATTAATCATCCTCAAAGACAAAGTTATTACATTTTTCGATAATGCTGGAACAAAATGGCTATCTCAAAATTTTGATCGGACTTTGGAAAAAATGAGCGTGGGAGGGGGCCTAGTTGCCCTCCATTTTTTGGTCACTTAAAAAGAGCACTAGAACTTTTAATTTCCGTTCGAATGAGCCCTCCCACGATATTCTAGGACCGGTGGGTCGATACGATCATCCCTGGGAAAAAGAAAAAAAAAAACAAATTAATACGCATCCGTGATCTTCCTTCTGGCAAAACATACAAAATTCCACATTTTTGCAGATAGGATCTTGAAACCTGTACTGTTGGGTTCTCTGATACGCTGAATCTGATGGTGCGATTTTTATTAAGATTCTATGACTTTTAGGGGGTGTTTCTCCCTTTTTTCGAAAATAAGGCAAATTTTCTCAGGAGCGTACCTTTTGATGGGCAAGACTAAACTTAATGAAACCTATATATTTGAAATCAGCACAAAAATACAATTCTTGTTATGTATCTATTGGTATCAAAATTCCGTTTTTTAGAGTTTCGGTTACTATTGAGCCGGATCACTCCTTACTTACAGTTCGTTACCACGAACTGTTTGATCAAAGAAGAGTACTTCACCTTGATTAGCCAGCTGTTACGTGGAGGGGTTCCTTTAAAATTTTTTAAAGATTTTTAGAGCTTCACCAGTTTCTAAAAATGAACAAAAAAGAAAAATCTAAAAATGAAAAAAAACTCCACATCCAGTAAAGTGTCCTAACTCTCTTAATAGAAATTACGATGATTTTTTTCTGAAAATTTCCCCATAAACTTTTTACACTGGGACATTGTATGAAATACTTTTCACGGTCTTTACTGTTCAGGTAGAGTTCTAAGTTTTTTTTTTCAGTTCCAGGAAACTCTTCTTTCAATGCTGTGCTTTTCACGGTCGTTGCTGTTCAGGTAGAGTCCTAACCATGCAAAAAAACGTCTTTTCAGTTCCAGGACAGTTTTCTTTCTCCTTTTTATCCCCAATTGCACTACATTGCAAAACATACCCTGCAACCTGAAAAAGTTAAATTCTTTAGAATAAAAAGGAGAGTGTTAGCGGTTATGATATAAGAAATTGCTATTAAATAGCTCGAAAGAAGATTCTTATCAAGCCAACCTTTTCCCCACTTCTTTAACTTTAAATTGTTAGCTATAGCTGGTTCATACACTGTTAAAGTGTTTGGAAAGCTGTCTCATATCTAATTCTTTCTCAATTTCCAAGCTTTCTGAGTTAGGTTCCTTATTTCAATAATGAAACAAACCGTGCCCTTTCCTAAAGTCTTCTTGACTATTCAAGAAGTTTCCTTGTCTGTTAAGATTTAGTTCAAGACTAGACATTTAAGGGCAAGGAGACAAAAGTAGAATCTGCCATGAGCTATGAAAAATTCTAAGATTGTACATGGTTTGACAGTTATGAATTATTTGCCTTGTACTTTCAAGGTCAGAAGTCCTGAACATAATTTATTAGATGCTCAAGTGGCGTTTTTTAGCGCTGAATAGTACCAGCCGCAAACATTATTTTGTAAGCCTTCATCAGGTTTATGACATCTTAACTTGCTTACGTTTTGCTTAGCCATTAATGTTTTAAATCATAAGAAGGGAGGGCGAGAGAGAAGGAGATTGAGATGTTTAGAATGACTGGAAGGTTTGGAATAAGCGACCGTCAATAACTGTGCTGTTTAAAGAAATTTGTGTTCTGGGATACTGTCAATCCTAAAATTTTATCGGCATTGCTTTTTTTTTCATCCGGTGAATGGTCCCAATGAAGATATCCACTTCCAAGTGACAGTCTACAAGCCCAGCAGAAGAAAAGACAAATACCTGGAATCGTTACAATGAAATGAAAGCGAAGCTATACAGTCAAATATTCTTATTCCCCACGGACCAACTGGGATAGAACAAGCAGTACCCTTTACATTTCCAATCGCATTCCAGGTACCCATAGCCTACTGTATATCACGAAGAACTTATTTTGACTTAAAGGTGGCTGAAAACCTTAAGGACTAAC
>CM051272.1:36705081-37177581 GCA_027921565.1 Artemia sinica
AGGTGTGTCATCGACAGGCTCAATATGCTTTTCGTCTTTGGTATTATTTGGTTCATTGACTGTTTGATCAATGGTAGTAACGTTTGCTGGTACTTTGTTTTTCATCGATTCATCTTTATATTCCTTAGTGATATTTTCTGCCAATGCCCTTTTTATTTTTCTGGCAATTTCACTGTCTATTATCAGATTATTTTTACACAGGTAACAGTTCCGGCACGTAGACAAGATATGGTTTATGATATTAGTAGAAGAGTAGGCCTTTCTTTTCCTCTTTGCTTTCATTTGAATGCTAATACCCGAAAGCTGACGACATGGTTTAACGCTGGGTAAAATGTTACCACAAGCACTAGCAAGAAGATGCCCTCTTCATCAACTATTATTTTTATGTTGGCATTCTGTTTGAGTGCAATCATCTCCGGAGTTCTCAATCTCGCATTTCCACCATCATAAGGGTTGAATTTTTTTGGTACTCCAAAGAAATTTAATTCCCTACTGTCATGACAATGCACGCATACGTTTCCGATAGTGTTATCACTTGTACTTATTTCATAGTTTAAATACTTCTCCTTGTCAGCATTCAATGCTACAATAACACTATCATGTGAACACACTTTCTTAAAGTGTTTCATCTTCACTTTTTTATAGATATTAGTTATGTGTTTATCGTTCCACTGTGTAAAAAATACTAATTTAATACATGTTATAAACTAGGTTGTGTCGATAACCGGCCATAGAATACCAGTGGGAAAGCCGCATCGTGTCTCTGAGCAAGCATAGAGTACAATTGTTAGAGCCATAAGCATATTTCATGTCATTTTAAGATACGTAAAAAAAAGTTGAATAATTTCGAAGTCAAAAAAAATTAGTCCAATAAAAAAAAGTGCTACTACAAACAATATTTTTCTAATAGTAAAAGTCACGACTGACATTTCTATATCATTCTCATTTTGAATTTGGAAAATATAGAATATGATTTTTTTATGTTTTAAGTATGTTTCATGTCATTCTAAGAGATGTAAAAAAGTTGAAAAAATATATCATGTTGAAAAAACAATAAAAAATTTTTAAAAAATAAATAAAAAATTCAATAAAAAAATGGGGGGGCAAAAAGTTGGGGGGAGGGGGTTTGGAGGTTGGGGGTATGGGGACCTTTGGGGGTTGAGGTCCTTGGTGCTTAGGGTCAATGATGCTTACGGTCCTTGATGGTTCATACTCATAATCACCTCACTACTTGATTTCCAAGGATTTCTAAGGATCGTTCTGAATTTTTTTATTAAAATTCATTTCCTGGCATCTACATCTCTATTAGTATCAACTTTTTAGTATACTATAATATTAGAGCATATTCTATAATGACAACACTGTTCAAACGGTACTTGTGTATTATACAGAAAACATCGGAGAAGTAAAGCTAGGTCAACTCACAAGGTCTTTTTATCATCGTCAAATTTCCATAGATTGATACTCTTTCAAATTTCTAATAAATGGCCTGAGTTAACAACCCCTTCGGGCTTACCTTAACTGGTAATTAGTTTAACCCTTTTTTACCACCTTCATACAATCCGATCACCAATTAAGATCATTCTCACTCCTATTATTCAATCACCAATTAAGATCATTCATAGAGTCCAATTCGCAAATGCTTCACTTTTTTTAGCAAAATGAGTTAGCTTTTACGCAAAATGATATAAAAAACTTGATTATTTTCCCATACGACTGAAATCCGCATTTTTATATAAAGCTCATTAAGCTATTGAACACCTTGTACCAAGGTCTCTTGTAGGCGTCAAATCTATATTGTATCTGCGCATATTCTTTGTATAGTTGATACATTCCATTCCTCATTCTTTAATTATCCGTGACGCATTCTTAATCAACGGAAGTTTAATTTGGCTATTGAACCTACAAGTAATCACCCTTTTCAATAACATTAGTTGGTAACTACACACAGATTCCTGTGTAATCCCCTATACATCCATATTTGGGCCAGAAAAATGCGTGCTAGCTCAGAAACCAGTCTGGTAAGACATGTACCGTTTGTAGTAATAGGTGACTGCACCTGGTAAGGTGTGTAGGTGTGAAACTGCACAAATATCCATGCATCAGGCTTGTAGGTTTCCTTGTAGGGTTCATTTCAATGGGTACATCATTACTAACAACAGCAATACTGTTAGACCATTTCAATAACACTGGTGTCAATTTAAGAAAATTTAGGTAGGGGGAGGTTAAATTGGTCATTTTTTTTAATCTTCTCAATGAAATTGGAAACAAGTATGCATTTCCAGCGAAAATACCCCCTAGGAAGGGTGTTTTAGAGATCTAGGGGGGATTTGGAGATAGTGGAGGGCTAATACTCCCCTGATACCCCCAATTGACACTACTGTTCAATCAGTCGAATAGTACTAGTGGCTGATAACTATTAAAAAAAACTATTAACTTTTTAAATACTACTTTATCGTCATATATGTTATTTTTATTGAAAAAAAAAACTAAATAAAAACATTGCAACTTATATGGTCACTTTTAGTGCGGTCTAACTGGACTTAGTATGAAAATAGTAAGGTATATAAAAATAATAGAAATTTTAGCTTTCCAAACATGTTTAAGAAGTTTTTATTTAAAAGTAACAGCTGGTTATGAAGCCTTAGTTTAGGGTCAATGGATTCCAAAGAAATGAAACAAGTCTAAGTGAATCTTCAAGTTTATAATTAGTATGTAAACAAACTACTTCTAGAGGCAATAGAAACAGAGTGTTTTAGAATTCCAATTATCCATGCTTCCTCTTACTTCTTTTTTTTACCTTTTCTTGCAGCAGCTATGTAATCCTTTTTTGAAAAACTAATTAAAAAAAAATTTTCCACAAAATAATTTTTTCAAAGAAAAGTAAAGAACTCCATTAAACCAAAAATGAGCAAAAATGAAACCCAAAACAAACAGAAATTACAATAAATAACCGAGTCAAACTCAAAACGAGAAGAAATTATCATGAGTTGGGCTAAAAATCCCCTATGCCTTCCCAAGGCCAGAACATAATTTGCACTTTATTGAAAAAAAAAATACAAATGAATGTGTATTGTCAGTTTAATATACATATACTGATATTTAGCAATCAAAATGTTAATATTATTTGATTTTTTAAAGTTATAAAAGAAAAAACAATTATATTCTTTCAGCTAAGTGCAAATTTTGTTCTGGCCTTGGGAAGGCATAGGCGATTTTGAGCCCAACTCATGTTAATTCCTCCTCGTTTTGAGTTTGACTCGGTTATTTATTGTAATTTCTGTTCGTTTTGGGTTTCATTTTTGCTCACTTTTCTTTGAAAAACTTATTTTGTTGAAAAAGTTTTTTTTTAAATTAATTTCTGTTCTTTTTGTATTGACATAGTCTTTTCAGGGAAGAAGAAAATAATACTTTAAATATTTTCGTTTTTTTAAAGACTTTATAGTTTGGCCTGCTATTTGTATGCTGGGAAACATTTTTAGCAATTTTTAAAAATATACACCCTTTTAAAAATCTTGACACAAATAGTAGTGTTTAATTTAGTTTCATACCTCCTCCAGTTGACCTGAAATGGAAAACTTGATACCATTCGCAAAAAAATATGTTTACTTTCTTTGATAGCTTGGATACACTTACGCTATTTTGATTTAGTTAAATTTTAAGAGCAGAAGTAGCCTCGAAAGTTTGAACATAATACCCTCAGTCGTTCTTGGGACATTGCTGAGATGCCTTATTGGAAATTAGCATCAACACAGTGCATTTTGTTTTAATCTTAAGGTTACATTTAGTTTTTAAACATAATGGGCAAATGGGAGGGTGGGTGTGGGAGAGAGATTAGTTGCCCTTCTATCACTTTCGACTATTAAAAAAACATCAGTCCTTTCTATTTTCAATCGAATGCGCCCTTTCCAAAGTTCCCACGACAACTCCTTTGATACAAAGTGCCCTGGTCTAAAAAAAAAAAAAAAAAACGTATATTGTACCCACATTGATCTTTACTATAAAAATGTCAAGCTTTCCAGTCACTTTCGACTATTAAAAAGGGCTCTAGGCCTTTCGATTTCCAAACGAATGAGCCCAGGGCATAAATTAAAACTGTTACCCTAAGGTCTGTGAGGAGGGTTTTCATCCTCAAAGACCTAATTTCCAGAACTTTCAACTCCGTTAAACAAAATGGCTATCTCAAAGTTTTGATTGGATGTGTCTCGGAGAATGGTGGGCGTGAGAAGGGGGTTAGTTACCCTCCAATCACTTTCGACCATTTAAAAGGGCACTAGCCCTCTCAATTTCCAATTGAATGAGCCCCTTTTGAAGTTTTTACGACAACGCTATCTATAAAAACCTTATAGGCCTCCAAGGCGTAACTTACAACCTTTTCCCTGGGGGCTCTGGGGGGTTTGTCAACCTCAAATACATAATTTCCAGGACTTTCAACTACGTTATACGCAATGGCTATCTCTAAACTTTGATTGAATGTGTTTGGGGAAATGGTGGGCGTGAGAGGGAGGTTAATTACTCTCCACTCACTTTCGACTAAAAAAAAGGGCACTAGCCTCTTCAATTTCCAATCAAATGAGCCTTTTTGAAATTTCTGCAACAACTTTCTATATAAACCTTATATACCCTAAGGGCATAACTTACAACCCTTGCACCGAGGGCTCTGAGGGGGTTATAATCCTAAAAGACCTAATTTCCAGAATTTTCAACTACATTGAACAAAATGGATATCTCAAAATTTTCATTCGATGTGTTTTTGGAAATGGTGGGCGTGAGAGGGGGATTATTTGCCTTTCAATCACTTTCGACTATTAAAAAAGGCACTAGCCCTTTCAATTTCCCTTTTTGAAGTTTCTACAACATCACTTTCTATAGAAACCTTATATGCCCCCGGGGCATAAATTACAACCCTTACCCTGAGGGCTATGGGTGGAGGGGTAGTCATCTTTAAAGACCTAATTTCCAAAATTTCAACTACGTTGAATAAAATGGCTATCTAAAAAATTTTATTGAATGGGTTTGGGGGAAAGGTGGGCGCGAGAGGGGGGTTAGTTGCCCTTAAATCACTTTCGACTATTAAAAAGGGCACTAGTCCTTTGAATTTCCAATCGAATGAGCCCTTTTTCAAGTTTCTACGACAAAGATTTCAATAAAAACTTATATGCCCCTAGGGCATAACTTATAACCCTTGCCCTGAAGACTGTGGGGGGAGTGTTCTAATCAAAGGTATAGTTTCCTGAACTTTAAACTGCGTGGATAAAATGGCTCTCTCAAAATTTTGATTAGACGTTTTTGGGAAAAGATGGGCGTGGAAGGGGTGTTAGTTGCCTTCCAATCACTTTCGACTATTAAAAAGGGCAATAGCCATTTCAATTTACAATCGAATGAGCCCTTTTTGAAGTTTCTACGACAACGCGTTCTATAGAAACCTTATATGCCCCAAGGGTATAACTTACATCCCTTACTTTGAGGGCCGTGGGAGGATCTTCATCCTCAAAGACCTAATTTCCAGAACTTTCAACTACGTTGAACAAAATGGCTATTTTAAAATTTTTGATTGGATGTGTTTGGGGAAAAGGTGGGCATGAGAGGGGGGTTAGCTGCCTTCCAATCGCTTTCGACTATTAGAAAGGGCACTAGCCCTTTGAATTTCCAGTCAAATGAGCCTTTCTTGAAGTTTCTACGACAACTCTTTCTATAAAAAACCTTATATACCCCCAGGAAATAACTTACAGCCTTTTCCCTGAGGGCTGTGGGGGAGTGTCCTCCTCAAGAACATAATATTTATCTGGAAATCGACGACACTGAACAAAATGGCTATCTAGAAATTTTGATTGGATGTGTTTGGGGAAAAGGTGGGCATGAGAGGGGGGTTTGTTGCCCTCAGAACACTTTCGACTATTAAAAAGGGCACTAGACCTTTGAATTTCCAATCGAAAAAGCCCTTTTTCAAGTTTCTAGAACAAAAATTTCAATAAAACTTTATACACCCCCAGGGTATAACTTACAACTCTTGTCTTGAAGACTGTGGGGGGAGTATCCTGCTCAAAGGTGTAATTTCCAGAAGTTTCAACTGCGTGGAACAAAATGGCTGTCTCAAAATTTTGATTGGATGTTTTTGGGGAAATGTTGGGCGTGGAAGTGGTGTTAGGAGACTTCCAATGACTTTCGACTATTAAAAAGGGAACTAGCCATTTCAATTTCCAATCGAATGAACCCTTTTTGAAGTTTTTACGACCAACACTTTCTACAAAAACCTTATATGCCCCCAGGGCATAATTTACAACCCTTGCCTTGAGGGCTGTGGGGGGGGGGGGTTGTCATCCTTTCAACCAGAACTTTCAACAACGTTGAACAAAATGGCTATCTCAAAATTTTGATTGGATGTGTTTGGGGAAAAGGTGAGCGTGAGAGGGGGGTTAGTTGCCTCCAGGCACTTTCGACTGTTAAAAAAGTCATTAGTCCTTTGAATTTCTAATCGAATGAACCTTTTTGAAGTTTCTATGACTACGCTTTCTGTAAAAACCTTATATGCCCCCAAGGCATAACTTACAACCCTTGCCCTGAGGGCTGTGGGGGAGTGTCATCCTCAAAAACATAATTTCTATCGAGAAATCAGTTACACTGACCAAAATGACTATCTCAAAATTTTTATTGGATGTTCTTCGGAAAATGGTTGGCGTGGAAGGGGTGTTAGTTGCCCTCCAATTACTTTCGACTATTAAAAATGGCAAAAGCCACTCCAATTTTTTATTGAATGAGCCCTTTTCGAAGTTTCCACGACAACCTCTTCGATACCAATTGCACTGGTCTAAAGGAAAAAAATAATAAATAGTACATTGTGCCAACATCGTTCTTATATGCCCCCAGGGCATAACTTAAAACCTATGCCCTGAGTATTGTGGGGGAGTGTCCTCCTCAAAAACATAATTTTTATCTGGAAATCAATTACGCTGAACAAAATGGCTATCTCAAAATTTTGATTGGATGTGTTTGGGGAAATCGTGGGCGTGGAAGGGGTGTTAGCTACCTTCTAATCACTTTCGATTATTTAAAAGGGCACTAGCCATCCCAATTTCCAATCGAATGAGCCCTTTTCGAAGTTTCTACGACAACTCCTTCGATAAGAAGTGCCCTGGTATGGAAGAAAACAAAAAATTAATAATACATTGTGCCAACATCGTTCTTTACTTAGGCTGCGCTATTGTGCTGCCTATGATTTAAGTTAGAAAATAAAATATTGGAACCACTCACCATTCGCGTAGGACTAATAGAGCCAAAGCTTCGAACATAAAAACCAATCTCTACTCTTGTAGGATAATCTGAAAGAAAAATAGATAATTTAGGGGTACTTCTATGATATACCCCCGACCACTCAAGTTGTTTATTCATTGACGCATTGTAGAACCAGTTTTTTTCATTAGTTTTTTTCAAATTAGCGTGAGACAAGACAAGGAGAAGTGACAGAGTAGATGTAAAATGTATAATTTGGGCTGTATATCTGCACATTAGGGGGGATGGGGGTAAAGCATTTGGACAGGGTGAAGTTAGAAAACAATTCTTACTACATAATATGCAGAATAATTGCACCTGACACATTAAGCATGCAGACCCGCTATACTTTAGCCCCCTCCCCCCCTCTATGTGCAAATATATAGCCCAAACTTATTTCTAAAGTATTATATATTTATCATACTTAGGTATATCTCATTAGGATTGAGCGTCAGAGAAACAGGTTCTACTAAGAAGAAGAATATTAGGTCAGGGGTATATCATACAAGTACCAGTTTTGGCTGCATTATGTATGAGCTTCATAATTAAAGGAGAATTTAAAATAAAAATGGTTTTAAAATGCTGTAAGATTTGACGAGAATGCAGTAGGCTAAGCTGTAGGCTAAGCAGTAGCCTTTCCGGTTAAAAAAAAAGCAAAGAGAGTATGCCAGGAACGCAGATTAAGAGTTACTATTAACTCTATTCAGTGCAGTAGCTGTGAGTTTTACTTCCATGAACATTGCTCCGGTATAGAACGTTCAAAGTGGTAAAAAAATTGGCTTTGCCTAGATTGTACTACAAAAGAAGATGCTAATGACAACGTAGTAGCTTTTGATGACTCTTTGCGTTGTTCCCCCCAGACCCCATCTACTCTTAAGACACCTCCACGTCACCCATCGGGAAGCGACCTAGTCAACATTTTGAAGGAAGTGAGGTCATCACCCTTATCGTCTCTCAAATCAATTCCTCACCAAACCAGTCTCATGCCCCAGGGCAGTCCCCTCTCAACCATGTCCGATGTGTCCTGCCAAACCAATTTCGTTTCAAAAACAACTGATTTCAGTCGCCAAACCCCTGATCAAGCTACAGATTCAAGACCTGTGCTTCCTGCCAGTCCGACTTGTTAAACAACGTTCCTACTGCACCTAAAACAAGACACCTCCTCCCTCCAATGCAGTGGTTATTATCATTGATGAGTGAACTTGAAAACGTTATTATAGAGATGTCCACCCTAACCACTTCAAAAAGTGTTAGAGTTGGTAACTCCCAGTCTTTTCCAATCCAGGAGAAGGAGAAATCCCCAAGTTCTGTTAAAACCAATATTCAAACAAAACTTATTGATGCTAATGTGGCTCCTGACAACATCATCAAAAATCAAAATTTAACAGAAGACAAGGTCAACGACAAAATTTTTTATATGAATGCAGTGATTTCCGATTCAACTAAGATAAAAAGACAAGTTTGTATGTTTAAGGGATTAAACTGTCTTGGTTTTAATCCCCTCTCAGGCACAAGTGTTCAAGGTCAAGTTCATTCTGAAATTGACCTTAATTATACATGTAAAACCGGGTGTGAGCTCAATACTAGTGATGAACTATCCAGGAAGCAAGTTAATGCTAATAAAGGTATATGCAAATATGCCTGAAGAGGGGTTTGCAAGAAGGAAGAGTCGTGTAAATGCCTTCATTTGTGCAAAAATTATTATTTGAAGAATGAATGTAGTGTCCCTGGGTGCAAACTCTTTCATACCAGGGTATGTGGCAGTTTTAGAGGTGGGCTTTGCTTCGGTGAATGCAGTCAAATCCACTTGAAATATGGATACAAATCTTTTAAAAAGCTCTTAAATAGTGCCAAAAAAATTTAAACCCACAGTCCGCGCCCCCTCCAATTCCTTCTCTCATCAGCTTGGACCTGTCAAGAAACGATTTGCATCAAACCTTCCCACCATTACATCAAAGGTCAGTGAGATACCGCAAGCAGTTCAGCTCAACGAAAACAAATTCTCTCCCTCCAACAGTGCCAAGAAAACTCTGTCAAAAAACGAGAGTCACCGAGCCGGTCAAGTAACACACCAGTGTCCATTGAAGCACCACCAGCAGCTCATTCCAGGGAATTTAAGACCCTCACCGTATTCTATCTCCACAAAGAAGACCCTACTTCCATCCATTCGTCCCCTGGTACTTCGGGTTGTGGAAGCATCGAATTACGTGACTCTAGTGTAAACCAGTGTCTTAGTTCTAACTTATGTCCCCCAAATCCCAACTTAATAACATCCCCACAATTTGTCCGCTGTCCTCCTTTTCTCACAAGCGCGGTCCAGCCCCGCCTTTTAATCCTGCTTCTCAAACGAATCCCAGCCCTCATCCCGAAAAAATACCTCTCCTCTCCCAGATGCACGTTCCTCCCACTCCCTACTATCTCCCAAAATTAACAAACCAAACATTGCCCTCTTTAGTAACCGTTTTACTTTCCAAAGCTCCTCGTTACGACCGCCGAAAGCTTGAATTTCGACAAATTGATCGAGATAGAGACCCTCTGCCAAGTACACAAAATTGATGTAATTGCCGTAACTGAGGTCCAAGCACAGAACCCTGATTTATTGAAAATTAATAACCACTCCCAATTCATAAAACTTCGTCCTCATGATCACCCCCTAGGTAAAAAGGGAGGCGGAATACTATTTTTTGTAAATAATTATCTCTTTCCAAAATCAATGCATGCTCCCAACCTTTAATATTAAGATGAAATCATTTGGGTAAGTGTAAGACCCAAAGTTTTACCACGCCCCTTTAATTTGATTGCGTTTTGCTGCTTCTATTATTCCCCAAATCAAAACGCTGCACAAAGACAGCCATTCTACCAACAACTGCATAGTAGTGCCGACTTTGTCCTATGCAAATTCCCGAACGCCTGTATTTTCTTAGTAGGTGATGCTAATGATCTAAAGTTAAATTCCCTTTGTAGTTCCCTAAATTTAAAACAAATAGTAAAAATACCAACAACAAAAGGAAATTATACCCTTGACTTAATTTGTACCAAAATGCAGGCTTTCTATGTCCCTCCTGTCCCCTTGCCCCTGTTAGGAGGAAGTTACCATTTTTGTTTATTAACGAAGCCTCTCAATAGCTTTAATCATACTTTTTCTGTTACTGAGTTCTCTTATCGCCCAATTTCCAATGATGGCCTTTACACATTTGGATCTTGGATTACCAATGAAAACTGGCTGGCTCTCAAAGGAAAAATGACATTAATTTTAAAGACTCTGAATTCCATAATCTGATTAAAACAAAATACATAAATTCCTTCCCTGTAAAAAAAGTAAAAACATGTTCTAATGACAAACCATACATTACTAGCCAATAGAAGAAACTAATTAGAATCAAATTGAATCTACTAAAGAGTGTTAAAACATCCGAAGCGAACTCACTGCGTAAACATATAAAAAAAGAAATACGTAAATCGGCTTGTTCATATTACAAATGCAAAGTCCATGATTTATTTTCTACAAAGCCAAAACAATGGTATAATAGAATAAAGAAAATTTGTTGGAAAAAAACGTTTAATAATATAGATTTCTATTTCCAAGAAGACCCTTCAGTTACAGTCAATGATCTGAACAGGTTTCTTTCTTCCATAGTTCAGAACCTCCCTCCCCTTTCTTTTAGCGCTTCTTATGATTTGTGCCCTCTCAATTTTCCCGTTATTTCGCCCTCAGATGTGGAGACAAAAATTAAGAACATTAAAAAGCGTAGTACATGTCCACTAGACATCCCGATTGTACTAATTAAAGCCTTTGCCGACAATCTCTCAGAGCCTTTGTCCTTACTTTTTAATGAAATTACCTCTACTAGTAAATTTCCAAATTGTTGGAAATTAAGTTTTATTACTCCCACAAAAAAGAAAGGTAACAATCAAGATTTTGATGGTGTCTGTCCCATTACTCTTGCTCCAATTTTTTCGAAGTTAAGTGAAAGCTTTTTAGCTGAGTGGTTGAAAGTAAAGATATTCCAAAATGTTGACCAAAGACAATACAGAAACCTATGCTCTATATCTACCACCCACTATCTTGTTCACCTTATGGACACAATATGTAACACACTCGAAAAACCCAATACCTGGCTCAATGTTATCGCTATTGACTTGCAAAAAGCTTTTGATTTAATCAACCACAATATACTATTAGAAAAGCTATCTAATGACTTTCAAGTTGACCCTTATTTAATTAGAATAATTGCGTCTTTACCCTCTAATAGAAAGCAAGTCGTGAAGTACCTGAATGTATATTCTGATCCCCTCCCAATTTATAATGGTGTGCCCCAAGAAACCCTCTTAGGTCCAATTTTATTTCTTACAATTATAAACAACCTTGGTGTTTATTTTCCGGATAGATGGAAATTCGTTGATGATCTAACTGTCTTAGAGACATGTTTCAAAAATTTAAAAAGCAACCCAATGGAAATCTTGGAATCGATATCAGCCGAAGCTCTTACTGATGATATGAAAGTCAACCCTTTAAAGTCAATTGTTCTTACTATTAATTTTCTTAAAACTCCCCCTTCCTTCTCCTGTCCAATCCCCCCTGAAATGTCTGTTACCACTATGAAATTACTGGGCGTTACCATCTTAAGCGACTTAAAATGGGATTGTCATATTATTGACATCTTAAAACGTGCAAATGCTGCATTTTCCCTCCTTAAACTCCTTAAAGAATTTAAATACCCTAAATCGCATTGTTTGAGGATTTCCCTGTCATTTATGCGCCCAACTCTTGAGTACGCCTGTCCTGTTTGGCATCCTGGCATTTCCATTGAATTGTCGGACAGAATAGAGGCAGTCCAAAAAAGGTGCCTAAGAATTATCTTCAATGAGGGTAAAGTACCTTATATTTCCCTTCTTAGGAGAGCTAATCTTGTCACCCGTAAGGAAAGGAGAGAAAAAATTACCTTGCGTTTTGCTAACAATGCCCTTCGTAACCCTCGAACAACTCCCCTTTTCCCTGGTCAATATTCACCCCTTCGATCCTGTCTCCCGCGTTGTGTCAACAAAAATGCCCCTTCTTGCCCCAATAAGAGTTTGCACTGAAAGATATAGAAGAACTTTTATCCCTTACATAGTTGACATTTTCAATCAGTGAATCTCCGCAGCCTCCGCCCCCCCCCCCCTTCACTCACTTTTCACCTCATAGTTATTAGTTTTAATGCCCATTTTGCAAATTTGGAGGTTTTTTATTTATGTTTTTAGTCACTAACTAACTTATGTTTTGTTTTAATTTTACTTAATCCCCTTGTTAATTTTACAAGTTTTCATGTTTTTTGGCATTTTTTTGCTGACTTGACAGCTGACTTGGCCTTCTAATTTTATGAGTTTAATTTGTTTTTGTTTTTAACATTTTTACGTATTTGACATTGACCCTATTATATTTTTTTGTTGTTGTTTGATTGTTTGTTTTTGTTGTTCTTTTTTCGCTTTATTTGACGCTAAAGTGCAAATTCGGCCCTTTTGGTCTTCAGATAGCCATTTTTCAGCAATAAATCTTATATTATCTTAAATTTCATTTATCCTTGACAGTTATTAAAAACAAAGCGTCGACGAGCCAGACTCCACACAGGTGAGTGCAAACCACAATCCTTCTTTTTCCAATCAGGTTATTATAAACAACCTCAGGAACAGAGCTTTGAAGCAATTGGCAAGGCTCTTTATTTGGAAATAACAATGCACTAAGAGTGGCAATTTATAGTGGGACATCAACACATTTCCAGTTATACTGATTGAGCTACTAAAGCTTGGATGAAAGAGGTTGAACTGTCATCGGACAGAAAAAATCACGCTGTAGAATCAAATGATAAATCATCAGTTCTTTTCTTCATCGACATTGATGACTTACCTAATCAATGACCCACAGGATACAACCATATGATCAAGGTAAGGATTGTATCCACCTCTATTATGAATATATGTGAAACTATCAGTTTTCTGATGCAATCTGATTTCTACTAGGAAGTGATTCTAACAAAAGGGTTGATCTATCTGAATCATGAAGGATGTCACAGTTCATATCCCCGGCTATAATCAAGCTAAGATTCTCAGAATAGACATTTTCCAAGAACAATTTCTAGTTTAGAATAATATCTGGCTAATGCAGCCAGAGAGCTGATATTGCAGCAATCGCAAAGAAGGTATGAATTTACAAGGACAAGATTCCCACGCTGTATCGCCAGAATATTGTTGTCAGAATGTGACATAGATGGCATCAACAGCACACGGATTAAAATTGATAGACCATCGGATGGACGGCCTTTTGTTTTATGTGCCTCACGGGCAAACAAATTGTGGGGAGGAGGTCGCATAAACTAGAAATATTAGCCTCCATCAGAAAGTGTTCTTGCAGAAAAATAATATTATGGGATAAGAGTTTGCCAGGCAAGATTGCTTTATCCTTAGGGACGTTTATGCTCAAACAAACAAAATTAAAAAAACCATGGGCGACAAAGTCAAGGGACTTTAAACGAAAAGAACACAATAGCCTAGTTTGGGTGGGCTTTAGCAAGCCCCGAGCTTATGAATTTAAGGTGATTACTGGAGACACCTTTGGGAATGCATCTAACAACCCTTAGCGCTTTCCGGTCTTAAACCTTTGCTCGAATGTTAGGTAGGCTAGAAGACACTGTGGTGGCAAGTGATTCCACAGTTTAATCACAAGTAACGACAAGCCAGTACAAACAATCATGAGCGATCTTCCCCGACAGAATTAAATCATGGCCTGGGAATCAAGCCTATCTTTGCGTAATATAGGGTCGCTATGATAACGCGATAGATTCTTAAGAACAACAACAAATGAGGGCTTCACGCTACTTGCACTAGCAAATTTTGGTTCACTATGTCTGGTAAACGACTAATCTAGACAGGAGGCATTGTTGAGGAGCTTAGCTGGTCAAGGCACTGGCTTACTTTAGTGTTAAGAGTCGCAAATGCTGAATCTGAACTAACAGGAACTTCAGAGGGTGATTTGATTTCAAAATTTGGTACGCTAATTCTCTTCATGTTAAGAAAATAGCAGGGTGAGCCCTGCTATACCATCCTACATGAATTTTGACCTAGCAATGATTCCTTGCCGTCGTGGCATCACATTGAAAGAAATATAATCCTTGTAGAGTGATTTTTAGCTTCACAAACATCCTCAAATTTGTGAAAATCCTTCAAATATGTGGCCTGACATCAGAACTGCTTAAAAATGGTGATCCATCCATGACCCTCTGGCTACAACTGTTGTTCCATACTGTGTGGCGCTCTGAAATGATCCCCTCAGACTGTAAGACAGGCTTACTTGTGCCAGTATACAAAGGACAGGAAGTAGAGCAGAATGTAATAACTATTGTGGCATTACTTTGCTCTCGGTAATCGGCAAACTCTTCACCATGCTGCTCCTCAAGCGAGCAACAAAGTACCTCCATCCCCTTCGTCGCCACCAGCAAGCTGGGCTCATGCCAGGTAAGCATGAACCCTTTTATATTCTAGAGAACTCTAGAATATAAAAGGAAGGCATACTTTTCCTAGGTCGATTTTCGATCCGCTTTCGCCATTGTCGACAGACAGTCGCTGTGGCTGATCCTTCAATCTGCTGGGGTACCTAAGAAAATTGTCAATCTGTTCAAAGAACTATACAATAAGATTGAAAGTGCTGTCATTGTAAATGGTCAGCTCTCATCACGTTTTCAAATAAGAAAAGGTGTTCGGCAAGGCTGCGCTGCTACTTCCAAACTCTTCAACTGTGTCATGGACCATGTTCATAACAAAATACGGCTGGCGCATCCGTTTGGCATCGATTTTGCTGGAAAAGTTGTGTCAGATGTTGACTTCGCTGACGATGTTGCATTGGTATGCGAAAATCTCGCTGACATCAAAACTGCTCTTGAAACGCTAGAATCTGCTGCAGAAAAACTTGGTTTAAATGTAAACTGGACCAAGACCAAAATATTGCCAATAGACAAGACACCACGCAGCCCACTGACAACTATAGAAGTATATGGTCAAGATTTTGAGATAGTCAAGCAGTTCACCTATCTTGGTTCAATTCTTTGCTCAAACGGAAATCTAGATGCAGAGATATCAGCAAGGGTGGCAAAGGCGAACGCCGTTTTTGGCCGCCTTCTGAGAACAGTATTCCACAAACCCAAGATCATCCGTCTCACTAAAGCTCGTATCTACTCTGACTCAGTAGCAAGCGTTGTGTTGTACTCGTTAGAGACTTGGCCTTTGACTTGGTCGCAGATGATGAAGGTAGATGCTGTCTAGACAAAACACCTTCGCAAAATCCAACATGTTAAGTGGCTCGACAGGGTGCGGAACATGGATATCCTCCGTTCCTTTAAATTACCACCCCTGTCCGAACAGCTTTAGTCCCGCTCTCTGCGTTGGTAAGGTCACTTACGTTGCCTACCCACTGAAACACCTGCCCGACTTATCTTCGGCGTCGATCCAACTGCAAATGGCTGGAAACGCCCCAGAGGTAGACCACGTATGAGATGGGCGGATATCATCCGCGATCGACTCACAACATGGGGCATTGATCCCAGCGAAGCTTCTACCCTCGCCCAAAACAGGCCACTCTATAGACGACTAACGGTACTGACGCCTGGTTCTTTCTACGCTGGTGACGCTGCCGAGCAAGAGTTTTAAGTCAAGTCAAGTCAAAGTTTGCGAAGAATTACATACAGGGAGTTGAAATTATTTCCATACAAAGTTTAGATTCTTTATGCTCAAACTCAACCAAACAAGACCCAGCGCGGCAAATTTGGCCAGACAATAAGGAATCGTGCTGAGAATGGGGGATACTTTCCAGGTGACTGAAGAACCACAGATGTGCTTTGGAATAAATGATGCTTGAGGCTTTAGCAAGGTTACAACAAACTTTTAGCTTACACTTTTTATTTTTAATGAAAATTAAAATTTAAGGCAGCTATCGAGCCAAAACTATACTTAATCATTTTTACAGAAAGTTAAAAACGACTTTAAACTTAAAATTAGCAGTAATTAGCTATTAAGATGTCATACATAAAACGAGCAGAAATTATTATGTAAGAAAATTAGTCCTAAATGAAACATAACTTACAGTAACGAATGAATCCAAACTCAAAACAGACATAAATTACCACAAAAAAGGCAGATTACCCCCCCCCCCCCCCTCAGACACACTAAACCACCAAGACGAACATATTATTTGTTCGTCTTAGAACGGCAGTGTGGTCTAAGAAAACTTCACCTAATTTAAAGGTGTTATGTCAAAAAAAAGTAAACCACCAAGATATCATTTAATCTTCGGTAAAAACCAATTAGATTGCTTCAATTGAAAATTTTATTTATCTTATTGTTTACTCTAAGAATGTGAAAAGAGTGGGTTTAAAAGGATTGAAAAAAGATTAAAGCTCTTTAACTTGTCACTAATTGTTTTTTACATATTCTTACAAGAGATAAATGTTGTATTACCGTCCCTCATCCCACTGAAAAACTGAAGTGTCATTTATGTTTTACTGAAATATAGTAACTTAAATTGGATGTTTCATTTAGTAAGTTGATTTTCTGTTCATTTGAAAGGAAGATATCGCTGATGAAAACTCAATATATATTAGACTAATAATTAAATTTGTATTAAGTAAGTCCAGAAAATCCATGTAAGCCATTTCAAGGGAAATCAAGGAATATTTGGGGATAATCGTTTTGATTTAGGAAAGTAATACTTGATGTTTGAAATTAAAATTTCGTCATCAAAAGCCTTTCCTAAATAATCGCTGATTATCATGAGTTTAATGAGGTAAAACATAGTCTATAAGCACAAGTCGGGGGGGGGGAGAGGGATACGTGTGCAGTGGGCCAAGGAACCCCAGAGATATCCACTTGACATGTTTTAATTCTAGACATTTGTATTTCAATATCAGCTCCACATATGTAATCAGTAAGCTCTTGACAATCTCTAAAAAAACAACTTTGGCGGAAATCAAATATCATTTGAGATATTTGCACTTAGTGTGTTTTTATTTAGCTGTGTAATATCATACAAGGCATTTTAATGATTACCACATAATTATTAAGGACATCCCCCTAAATAATCCCTAAATTATCACACATCGAAGTAGGAATACAATATCTAAATTCACGGAGTCAGGGATTTGAAGGAAGTAGATTCGATCTGCATTTTTGATCATCATTTTGAAAAAAAGTAGGTATGGGGTTTCCGCTCTACACTGACAGCAGTACACTGGCAATGATGTAAAACACATCCTACAAAACTAACCTTGTCACTTTGTAGACTCTCCGTTTAATAAATTATTTTTTTTTTTGTTATTGTTTTTATGAATGAATGAAGAAATGTTCGGTCAAATCCTGGGAATCTACAATAAGATTCAGTTTCGTCGTCATTCAAAACCACTCGTGCATGTGCACACGGCATGTGCACATGTAAACGTGTGGATACATCCAAGTCCATATTTTAAGTTAAAGGTTTTGATTTGGCGGAACGCAAAACTTACTAGGTTTACCATTACCAGTGTGAATTTCCACATAGATATTCAACGCACAGGGGTTCAAGTCCTGGTATCGCTGGTTATTTGATTTGGGACTGGGGTCAATGGTGCGACTCTGTAAGCTCAGCAAGAGTCGATCCAGCTCTAAATAGGTACCTGGAAAAATCTGGGGGGAAAACAGAAGCGTTGGATTGCCCCCAACCAGGCACTGCACACCCGGCTGAAAGTAATGAATCAGGAGATCGGTATCTGCGTGACGCAGACCATTTGTCAGCATGTAAAAAAGTTTTTTTCTTCTTTTAAGTTTATTGGACGCATCCAAGTGCATGTGCGAAAATACCTTTGTGCACCAAACCATTCATTTTAAGCTTTATTTTCCATTCATTTCCATTCATTCCATTCATTTCCTTCATTACCATTCATTTCCAATTTTGATTTATCACTATATAAATTGATTCTATTTACCCATATGATTTGTTGGCGTAGCTCTTCTATCATAACCTTTCTGCATAAGTTGGTCCAAAATTGCAAGATGACCAATTTTTCCAGAAGCGCCTTCCTGTTTTCTGCAATTGAACACACAATCTAAATTACTTATGTAATTTATTTACACAATATAATATAATACATTAGGCACCTACAGTCTATCTAGTGTCTTTTAATAGTTAAAAGTTGTAGAAGATTAGCGATAAATTATAAAATCTTGAAAGATCATCTTGAAAGATCATCAGACTATGGTTTTCACTAAAATCGGGACTTCAGTACTCAGGTCGGTTCTCTTTGAAGTCTAAAATCAGTGCAGTAAGTTGATAATTTCAGAATTCAAAGGCATCTAAAGTCGGAATAACAGCTTCCTAATTCAAAGATCCTATGATTATGAATCTGCTACTTTTTTAATTTGCTTCCGAGCAGAGACACTGATTCATGAAAATGTGAGGGATGAAAGGGGGCAAGAAATTCTTCTCGATTTTTATAATTAAACACAAAAAAAGTTATTTTTCAAAATAAAGGATAGGTCTTTAACATCTTTTTATATGCTAAATTAAGATCAAAGAAGGATGTTTTTTATATCTAGGAGGTAGTTGTGGCCCCTTCCTGTTTGGTGTGACTGTTACGAGGAGGCGTGGCTTCGCCATAACATTTTTGATAAAACTGAGCTTGAGAACATCAATTTTCTCTTAGATTTTTCTATAGTCCTCAGTCTGGGAAGGCTAACCACGGCAAAAGTATCAAACTTTTTTGATCAAATCTGATCATGTTCACAAACACCCTTTCAAAAAGCGTTGTGCACGAGAGGAATTTTACATACCCCAACGTCAAGTTGTCTTGTACTCCCAGTTAACTTCTGTGTTCCAAGATCGAGAAGCCAAAACATCTCTTTGTTGACATTTGGTTCATCCCTTCTCACTGTAAGCAGTTTCGAAAGGGACAAACCGTAACCATCAATTGCGGCAAGTATTTAAGTCTTCAGATCTATAGCGTAGCCGATAAAGCTCGTTTTTAAATGTCTTTCCACAACTTATTTTTCCTTTAAAGACCAGAATCAGAATCGGATATGAAACTCTTACTGTAAGAGTAAGTTGTCTTATAAAGCTCAATAAGATAATTACTGCACCTAACCTCGCCTAAAGTCATCTAGTGAAAGTTCGAGCCAAGAGCTTCAATCAACAAGTATTCGATTTTTGCTCGTCCTATCGAGAATTTCTAGATAGGACGAATAGAACATCTTACCGAACACATCGCTCTGCCATCTACCAAACTACCAGCGCAATCAGATTAGGATATTCTTAAAGCCCAAATGAGCTCAGCTGTCACACAACTGTCCTTGACTGAGTAAACTCCAAGGGCTCCAACTGGTGTGGATCTGTAACCACTTTCCAAACTGCCAGTGCTACAAGGGTGTAACTGATTTGGCTTCAGCTTAGTTTTATATTCCCTTGTGTTCCTCTGTTCGGGCGGGCTCTTGCATCTAAATATATATATATATATATATATATATATATATATATATATATATATATATATATATATATATATATATATATATATATAAATGATGTCACATTCATATGCATTTAAAGACCATACCGCACATGTGAAATTATACAAAATGACGTCATGTGTTTCCATCAGCCCACTTACCAAATAAAAATAAATCAAATATTTTGGCCGACTGGCTGATAGCATTGGGTGGGTTATATGCTCCTCCCCATACGTGACACCCCAGTGTGTTACGTGAGAATAAAAGATTGATTTTTCCAGTCACACTTTCGAAGAAGCACAAATGTCATCAGATAGATCGCTATTATAAAATACACGCGTTTGCTTTGGAAACTTACATGATTTGCTGATTAGGGGGGAGTCTCATAATCAATACTGTCTATTACTCCGAAAAGTCTAAGTATATGGTTGAACAGAAACGTTTTAATTTAAAATTAAGCTAACTTCATTTTAAGAGCAATATAACTTTGAAAACCATTGATTAGTTAAAGTACTGATGTAAAAACTAATTTATTTACGATACAAAGCATATTGCCAACTAAAATATATATCTTTGCATTTGCAGTAGAATATCTAAGAAAACTTATAAAAAGTTTTTTAGAACTTTTTTAGAAGATTAAGAAACTTCTAAGAAGTTTGACTTTTAAGCGCAAAAACTGTGAAGGGTTTTAAGAGCTATGATCAAGAAGATTAGACTGATGGGAGATCCTTCTCCTTTGGAGAAGGCACATCCCTGGAGTGTTGTGATCCCGTTGCGGATGCGACGCACCTAGAGACAAACTTGCTTCTGACATCCAAACTTTCTCAATACAGTTGTTTTCTAGCAAATGAGCTGCCAAATAAATATCATAACTTAGTTTCTGTTTTTAGAAAGATTTATAATAAATTTTTAGCAACAATATAGAGGCACCTCAGGAAACTGTTTTGGTAGATTTTGAAGTAATGCTGTTTTGAAAAGCTCTTTATTAAGATTACATAAGAACAAATTTATTCAAATCCTAATAGGCTTAAATTTAGCTGGAAAATCAAGTTAAGTAAGAAAAACAAAAGTGAACTAGAAAAAATAGACTAGAAATTTCAGTAGCGTGGAAGATTAGAAGCCTCAAGAGTCTTATACTTTAAAATGTCATTCTTAAATGTAGAGGTCAATGTTTTTAAAATTAACTTGTAAATCTGCAAATTCAAGTGCAGGTACGTACGCAGGATCAAATTTTTTTTTTTGGGGGGGGGGGAGGCAGTAAGAAATAGTCGATAATTCAAATAAGAGGTGTCCGAAAATTTGGGATTTCTGTTGATCCAAGCCCTCATGCCCCTCCCCCGACAAACGTGCTTGTTCAAGAGATAGTTTATCCTAAAAGGGTCAAACCTGTCGTGTTTTTGTTGGCCAGTCCTAGGTAAAAATCTGCAGCTCGTATTAGTAATACTATTCAAATTCGTAGTCGTCAACATCTGCAACAGTAAAACTAAAATCGGTTTTTCGGTACTGGGGTTTGGCCGAATACTATGTGCAAGGCCGTACCCAGGATTTTTTTTTTGGTGGGGGGAGGTTACTCAAAGATTTTTTGGAGGGGGGGGGAGGGGTTACACAAAAATAAATCAGAAAACGCATAAAAAATTTGTATATATCCATTTTTGTTACGTTTTTACGAATCAAACAAATATTTCGGGAGGGGGGGGGGTTCCCGAGTTTAGATGCCTTTGGGTATTGTGTAGCAATCTGCCTCCCAGATTTTAGGTCCTAAAGAGCACTGGCCCGGGCACTGAAGGCCATATTTGAGTGAGAACCAGGATGGCAATTTTAGTTGTTTTTCAAGCTACTGTCGAAGTTGAAATAATTCTATTTTTTGGAGGAAAATATGCAAATTTTCTGCGTTTTTTTTTCTTCTGAAAAACGGCTAAAGCAATGGAAGAGACATTTGTTGTGAAGAAAAAAGTAACTTACGGAATGCGCGAAAATAACGTCAGCAAAAGCTAATTTCCAACATACACTCAGGTCCGGAGTGCTTGTGTAAAGGCACATTTACAATCTTATTTTACTAATACCAGATTTATCTAGTGCTAATTTAAGCCAATCTACTTGTTCACAAAATTTTCAGATTGGTTTAAAAAATCTGCAAAAAGTTCTGATTGGCACAAATTAGCGCTAGTTAAAGTTCAGTAATAGTAAAACCTATTTGCGAAAGTGGCATAAACTAAACTTAGCACGGCGTTCACCGGTTCAACTGTTCCACACACGTGGAAAGAAGCGTCAGGAAACAGCAGGAAACGTCAGAAGCAGCAGGTTTGGAACAAAATGAGCATAGAGTTTGTGACACGCATCCTGTCCGGTGTCTCTTATAAATTGATTAAACAAAAAAACAAGTTTTTTCTTAACTTAAAGTAAGGAGCGAAATTAAAACCTAAAACGAACAGAAATTATTCTCTATATGAAACGGGCTATCCCATCCTCAGCACCTCGCTCTTTACGCTTAAGTTTGACTCTTTTTCACAACTCTATTTTTTAAAACAATAAAAAACTTTAGCGTAGAGGGCGAGGCGTTGAGGAGGGGACAGCCCCTTTCATATACAGAATAATTTCTGTTCGTTTTAAGTTTCAATGTCGCTCTTTACTTTCAGTTAAAAAAAACTTGTTTTTTTGTTTAGTTTCTGAACGTTTTGGAATTAATGTAGCTTTGATTTTGGCTCACCGTACATGAATAATTAAAATTAAATTTGCATATTAATTTTACTTTTTTGGCTAAATGGTTTTCTCGATATTTTGATCTGACGTGACTTGCGAAATAGCTTACGTAACGAACTTCTATATTCGTATATTTTATTACGTAAATGAGGGGTCCTCCCCCTAGTCAATACTTCGCTCTTTACGCTAAAGTTCGAGTTTTGCTCCAATTCTTTAAGAATGACCCCCGAATCACAAAGGCCGTTTAATTAGAATTGATAGCTTTTTTGAAATTACTAAAAAAACTTCAGCATAAAGAGCGAGGTATTTACTACGGGGAGAGCCCCTTATATACGTAATAGTTTCTGTTCGTTTGAAGTTTTAATGTTGCTCCTTGCTTTCTGTTGAAAAAAAACTTGTTTTTTTTATTCAATTTCTGATCGTTTTTTTAAATAATGCTGGGAAACCCGGCAGCCCCCGTCATAGAAATGTCCCTTCCCCCATGACAATGTCCTCCATAGAAAGATCCTCCCACGTAGCCTCCTCCACCAATCCCCTTCCCCACCAGAAGAAATCCAGCCTGAAAACGTCTGCATACTTCCGAGTAACAAATATTATATGTAAACAATGAGCAAAGTTCATAGCTTGGAGCCCTTCCCCGGGGACTGTGGGGGATTAAGTCATCCTCTAACACATATTTATTAGATTTCCGACTATGCTGAACAAAATGGCTATCTCAAAATTTTGACCGGGTGACTTTGGGAAAAAATGAGCGTGAGAGGGGGGCTGGTTGTCTTCCAATTTTTTGGTCACTTAAAAAGGGCACGAGAACTTTTAATTTCCTTTCGAATGAGCCCTCTCACAATATTTTATGACCGCTGGATCGATACGATCACCCCTGCGAAAAAAAACCAAACAAACAAATAAACACGCATTTGTGATCTTTCTACTGGTAAAACATGCAAAAAGTCCACATTTTTGCAGGTGGGAGCTTGAAACCTCAACAGGAGGGTTTTCAGATACGCTGGTTTGATTTTCAATATGATGGTTTGATTTTCATCAAGATTCTATAACTTTTAGGAGGAGTTTCCCCCTTTTTTTCGACAATAAGGCAAATCTTTTCAGGCTCGTAACTTTTGATGGGTAAGACTAAACTCGATGAAACTTAAATGTTTGACATCAGCATGAAAATCCGATCCTTTTGATGTATCTAATGGTATCAAAATTCCATTTATTAGACAATTGATTACTATTCAGCCGGGTCGCTTCTTACTTACAGTTCGTCGCGACGAACTGTTTGATACGTGTATGGTGGGATCCAAGGGTAATATTAATCTCTTACTGAAAAATTTTAAGATAAAACTAGTGACGGTGCAATCTCTGTGTCTTATTTTGATATTTTTTCTTCCAATAAACTTACGATGCATAAAAAAATCCAAACAAGGAGATTTCTTTTGTTGATTTGAGTTATGAAAAATTAATCTATTTTCTGCGGTCGCTTTTAGAAACTATTGAGAAAAGTTTCCAAAGTGTTGGCATATATTCTGGAAATGATATGTTTTATTGCAAGAAAACTCTTCTTGGTTATTTGGTGTGAGATTTATCTGGCACTTAATCTCTTTTCCTCGCTTTGGTGGAGAACAATGTTCAAAAACGCTTAGAAGTTTATGGACTGTTTGTCAGATTTATCGTTCATAATTTGCACTAGAAGCTGAAGACGCAAGGGTTTCAATAACTAAAGCTGAAGTGTTATTTTATCATCATTTTTTTTTCTTTTTTATAGAAATCTAATGTCTTGTAGAGAACCAGTTCTTCTTTGCTTTCATTAATTTCGTATAGAGGATTTTTGGCAACGACAAATCCAAAGATACACATTGTATTTTGATCCAATTTGGATTTTAAAATAATTATTTTTGGGTTACTATTGCCCGAGGTTCCTCCTATACTAGATTGCAACTACCGCTGCAACCGCGATAGGTTAGTGAAGGGGTACTTTCCAACAGGGAAAACAACTGGGACTTCGGTGAATCTTTAAATCTAGAACATTTAAACAGGATCGCTTTTTAAGAGTTTGTTGCTTTGGTTGAATCCTATCTAATCCCATCTAAAGTTTATAATTTTATTTCCCAACAATAAGTAACATTTTTCGCATAAATTTTAGACTAGCTTTTTGACAGCTCTTATAAGTTAGGTCATGGTATTGGATTTTGTGACAAAATTTTAAAATTAGCATAAGAACCTTAGCAGCTTAATGTCTATCCTATCTATCATAATTTACCAACGAAGGAAAGCGAATTGTTTATCTTTCTTTTTTTCTCTCTACATTATTTCTAATTATAATGAGTAAAAGGCTTGTAGATACCATAGTAGGTATTCTTATAAAGAGAAACAATTATGTTCAGAAAACTAATGTTGGTTTTCAAATCACTTATTGAGCATTAATAATATGTCAACGTTGCTATGAAGCCATTAACTTATTTTATAATTAAAACCTGTAGATTATTACGGGTCATCCAAAATTAAAATAAAATTGGCCTTGTCGAAAATGGTCTTTTGTGATTTTTGTGAAGCCCTTAATAGAATCACGGATATCAAAGTAGCATATATGTGACATCTGGAGAACACCTTGGAAGATCAAGTTGAAACCTTCAGGGAAAATTGAAAGAGGAGGGGAGGGGTCATATGAAATTTTGACACAAGGAGTGGACAGAGGGTGCCAAGGCTCAGTATTTTGGCCTCCAGTTCACCTGAAAGTTCTGGCAATATAGCCCTTGTGGGACTAAAATCTATTTGTAGCAAAGCATCGATGTAAATATTTGTTCAAGTGAGTCAGAGAGTCTCGGGGAGGGCAAGTGAGCCTTGAAACTTGACATAGAGAGGAGGGGCAGCGACAAATAAGCAAACACTTTGTGTATCCTGGTCTTGAAGATGCTATATACGAAATAGACATCCTGGTCATGAAGATGCTATATACGAAATATATTTGGAATGGCATAGGGAAAGAAGAAAGTACTCATCGTGGAATTAGAAATCACTTATGCTTTAAACGTTACCAAGACTTTAGGTTTAACGCATTATCTGTCTGTTTTAAAGTTACTCCTTACTTTACAAGAAAAACTGTTTTTATTTAATTTCTGAAAGATATTAATCTACTATACCAAAATAATTATCTGACCTAAAGTCTATTATTTCAAATTGTAAGTATTACTACGTGATATTCGACCTTTCCCCACGACTTAGTGTCATGGAATTAAGTTCATTAGAAAGTAATGATGCTCTCGATGTTACTACTGTATTTAAATAGGAGGGATGTCAAATAATATTTTCTATATGCATATGAGTAATGATTAATAAAGAGAGAAGAGCACAACTCAGCACGCATGTAATCTAGTGGATTATACATGTAAGAAAACCTTCTTAGAAACAGTTGCTTAGGTCGTCTTTTTCCAACCTTATAGGCATCACGATCACCCGAAATATGCCAAAAATAAAGTCATACACCCCATGATCCTATTGAATTAAATAATAATTTGAGCATAGTTGTCTGTTTTGTCATCGGAGTATTTATCTCATTATTTATTGATCGATGCTTGCTGATTATTTTTCTAGTTTTATTTTTGAATTTTTATCTAAACTTGATTGATATCTCTTAAATAATGATTAAATAATAAATAAAAGACCATTTTTCATATACATGTCCATTTTGTTTATAGTCAGTTGTAAACCCTTGCCTTTGGGGCTGCACCCCCTTCCCAGGGGGTTTACAAGCCTCCAATAAGGCTAATAAATGGAGGGTTGGTCATGGTCGTACGTAGCTTCTTGTCTAGGAGGGTCAGCCGATTCTGTGATGAAGGGTGGGGGGCTGGCTGATTTTATATTTTCAGTTCACAAAACCTTACATTGCAACAAGTTCTATCATACCTATGAAATCTTTATTAATAAGTAATCACCAAAAACCATCAATAAGCTTCAGCATTAGTCTTCTTGGATTAGAGCCAAATCTTTACAAGACATTATGGATAATTGCTTCTTGTTTGATTTTTATTCTGTCATTTCGGCTGTTTGTTTCCAACTTTTTCAACCATCTACCTTTTATCAACAGCTTTTTTTTAGCCATCTACCTTTTTGCAACTGCTTTTTGAACCTTCTGCTTTTTCAGCCACATCTAGAGTAACTTTGAAGCTCTAGGGGGGCAGCAGACTCCCTCCCCCCTCCCTTGTACACCCATGGGGTTAGGCACATGTACAACAATCTTTAGCACCATTGTAATGAGTGGTATGGTATTTTATCGCTCGTTAGCTCAGCCGCATGTTATTTCGAAGGGGTTACAGTCGTGATCATGGATTCACTTTTCTATTTTTAGGTAAGTTTCCAGGCGTCTAAAATCCTTTAGTTTTCTTTTGGTCTTGGAAATCAAAACATTCCATGTCCAGTATCTCCTTTTTGTCTGGGCTGGTGCAGACAAAAAGTTATTAATTCATTTTGAGAAAATCCCCATTTGTTTTTCAAGTCTTTCTGTGCATTGGGGTTTTCCCGATCCAAGGATTTAAAGATATAAATTTCAAGCGAGTCCCATATTTTTCAGGTGAATCTATATTTTTTCCGATTTTTTATTTATTTATTTGAGTTCCCTTGTCCGAAGAACTTGCACATATCAGTTTCAAGCCAACAGGAAACATTTTGGGGCTTTATTTTAGAAATTGATCGCTTGTGCCCCAAATGTGAAAATCTGTTTCTGTAATATGGCTCCCTTGGCACTGGAACAACCAACATAGACTTTAAACTGTTCAGAATAATACAAAATTTGGACCATTTTCTTTCCCCATTTTGGGCAAATCATTATTTGTCAGTTTCTTAATTGGGTATCTTTGGTCGAATGACCTAAGGATCTCTTTTTACCAAATAACCTAAAAATACAACTTTCAAGCCCCTCCCCCCAAAAAATTAACCCAATTTCAGGGTACCCATGCCCCAGACTAAATGTATTTGTATATTGGAGCATCCTATACTTAGAGACTTAAAGATGTAATTTTCAATTCGTTCGGAGAAACAATTTTTGGAAGCCGTTTTTGGCCCCACTGTCGGGGAAGCTTATTTCTTACTTTGCGTTTTCGGGTTATCCTGGGCCGAGGACTTACAGATGAAAGTTTCAACCCGGCCTAGAAATCAATCTTCTGGCTCATTTTCAGAGGGCTCATGTCGCCAATTTCACATGCTTTTTTGTTTACATTAAGTTTACGTTGGTTCAGATACTTACATTAAAATTTTTGTGTACAAACTAATCAAAGAGAATCTATTTGTTCCTTTTTGAGGCTCTGTTTCCTAAAACTAATATTTAAAAATAACCCCTGTGCTTCGACCTCTCCTTGCCCCAACCACTCAACGTGGCCCAGCCTCTCCTTGCCCCAACCCCTCCTTAAAGCAACCTCTCCTTGACCCAACCTTTCAGTTGCTAGCCAATTGAAAAAAAAACTCTCGAGCCCGCGTCCGCAAACTAAATCTTTTGTACCCCCTTGGCCTAAGAAACCATCTCTAAAGTTTGAAGCCAATCTGCTAGGTGAGACTAAGATACACCCACCTTCTTTTCACTATAGAACCTATCTGTAAACGATGGGCAATTTGATATTTTGTGGCCCCTACCGCTGGGATTGCCTGGGTTATCTTATCCTCAGAGACATATTTATTGGACCTTACGAATATTCTGACAAAACTGACTAGCTCGAAGTTTTGATCCCAATTCCCGGGGAAGGGGTCTGAGGTGCTTGGGGGAAAACGGAGCCATAGGGAAGTCAATTCTCTCCAAATACTCTCGTTCCTCAAAATGACACTAGAACTTTTGATCTCCAATTAAATGGGTCTTCTTGAAAGGTTATGTGTCCACCCGTTCCGTATAAAGTGGCCGCAAAATAAAAAAGTCAAAGGAGACTTTTCACTCCCTATCATAGGCAGTGCAATCGCGCTGCCTAAGTAAAGAACTATGTTGGCACAACGTATTATTTATTTATTTATTTTTTTTTCCACACCAGGGCACCTCGTATCGAAAGAGTTGTCGTAGAAACTTCGAAAAGGGCTTATTTGATTGGATATTGGAGTGGCTAGTCCCTTTTTTAATAATCAAAACTGATTGGAGGGCAGCTAGCCCCCCCCCACGCCCATCATTCCCTCAAACATATCCAATCAAAATTTTGAGATAGCATTTTGTTCTGCGTAGATAGAAAATATGTTTTTGAGGAGGACACTCCCCCACAACCCTCAGGGCAAGGGTTTTAAGTTATGCCAGTAGAGGTCTAAGTACCATTTTGCTTGATGCCCTAGGAATTCCCATACTATTTGCTTGATGCTCTACACCTTTTCAAAGAGAGTCAGTACTCCCTCCCATGCTATTCTATGGCGCAATGTTCCTTCCATTGTTATTCTATGGGACCTCTACACGTGATTAAACACGTTATGAAACTATGTGCTATTTGCTTATGTCCCTTTGGTACCTTTTCAAACGAGCGGGAATTCCCCTCTGGTTCCTAAACATTGCAAAAAAGTGTGCAGTATGAGCGGGGATTCCCCACACAAGTTTGTTTCAACTCCAAGTTTTTCAACCAGACTGTTTTTTTTTAGCCAACATCTGTTGAGAATTGTTTGATTGACATTTGCAAAAAAGAGGTAAGGGATTTGCGGATTGGAGTGTAACTCGAGAGTAGTTTAATTAAGAATGTAACATGTCTAGAATTGTTTGATTGATATTTGCAAAAAAGGGGTAAGGGATTCGCGAATTGGACTATACAAACGATATTAATTGAATAATAGAGACGAAAAACAGAGCTAGATAGTATTTGCGAATTGGATTGCACGAAGGTGGAGAAAAAGGGTTAAAGTGATTAGCAGTTAAGGTAACCCTGAAAAGCATGTTAATTCATACCTTATTTATTATAATTTTGAGACAACATCAATCTATGAAAATGGTTAATGATGATAGAATGACATTATGAGTTGACCTAGCTTTACCTCACCGATGTGTTCTGTATAGTACAAAAGTTGTGTTTGAACAGTGTTGTCAGTTTAAAATAGGGTCCAACGTTATAGTATACTAAAAAGTTGATACTAAGAGAGATGTAAATTGCAAGAAAATAATTTTAATAATGAAATTCAGAACAAAACTTAGAAATCCTTGCAAATCAAGTAGTAAGGTGTATGTGAGTACGAACCATCAAGGATCATAAGCACCAACGACCCTAACCAGCAGAGACATCAACCCCCCAAAGGTCCCCTAACCTCAAACTCGAAGGATGCCCCCCTCCCCTCCAACCTTTTTGTCCCCTCCCCTCCCCATTTTTTTTGGGATTTTTTTTTAACATGATATATTTTTTTCAACTTTTTTTTTACTTGTCTTCGAATGAGATGAAACATACTTAAATTCAGTAGTGTTTTGTCGTGGTTTACCTTGTCACAGTTACATTCTCTTGATTTTTCAAAGTTCATTTTGGATTTCTTTCATTGAAATGCAAGAGTTGGAATATTTCAGTAGTGTTTTGTTGTGCTTTACCTTGTCACAGTTACATTCTCTTGATTTTTCAAAGTTCATTTTGATTTTCTTTCGTGAAATGCAAGATTTGGAATATTTCAGTAGTGTTTTGTTATGCTTTACCTTGGCACAGTTACATTTTCTTGATTTTTTCAAAGTTCATTTTGTATTTCTTTCGTTGAAATGCAAGAGTTGGAATATTTCAGTAGTGTTTTGTTGTGCTTTACCTTGTCACAGTTACATTCTCTTGATTTTTCAAAGTTCATTTTGATTTTCTTTCGTGAAATGCAAGATTTGGAATATTTCAGTAGTGTTTTGTCGTGGTTTACTATTGTTGTGCTTTACCTTGTCACATTTACATTCTCTTGATTTTTCAAAGTTCATTTTGATTTTCTTTCGTGAAATGCAAGAGTTGGAATATTTCAGTAGTGTTTTGTCGTGGTTTACTAATTTCTTTCCTTGAAATGCAAGAGTTGGAATATTTCAGGAGTGTTTTGTCGTGGTTTACCTTGTCACAGTTACATTCTCTTGATTTTTCAAAGTTCATTTTTGGATTTCTTTCATTGAAATGCAATAGTTGGAATATTTCAGTAGTGTTTTGTCGTGGTTTACCTTGTCACAGTTACATTCTCTTGATTTTTCAAAGTTCATTTTAAATTTCTTTCGTTGAAATGCAAGAGTTGGAATATTTCAGTAGTGTTTTGTTATGCTTTACCTTGTCACAGTTACATTCTCTTGATTTTTCAAAGTTCATTTTGGATTTCTTTCCTTGAAATGCAAGAGTCGGAATATTTGAGTAGTGTTTTGTCGTAGTTTACCTTGTCACAGTTACATTCTCTTGATTTTTCAAAGTTCATTTTTGGATTTCTTTCCTTGAAATGCAAGAGTTGGAATATTTCAGTAGTGTTTTGTCCTGGTTTACCTTGTCACAGTTACATTCTCTTGATTTTTCAAAGTTCATTTTGGATTTTTACATTCTCTTGATTTTTCAAAGTTCATTTTGGATTTCTTTCGTTGAATTGCAAGAGTTGGAATATTTCAGTAGTGTTTTGTTGTGCTTTACCTTGTCACAGTTACATTCTCTTGATTTTTCAAAGTTCATTTTGAATTTCTTTCGTGAAATGCAAGAGTTGGAATATTTCAGTAGTGTTTTGTTGTGCTTTACCTTGTCATTGTTACATTCTCTTGATTTTTCAAAGTTCATTTTGAATTTCTTTCGTTGAAATGCAAGAGTTGGAATATTTCAGTAGTGTTTTGTCGTGGTTTACCTTGTCATAGTTACATTCTCTTGATTTTTCAAAGCTGATTTTTGGATTTCTATCGTTGAAATGCAAGAGTTGGAATAGTTCAGTAGTGTTTTGTTATGGTTTACCTTGTCACAGTTACATTCTCTTGATTTTTCAAAGTTCATTTTGAATTTCTTTCGTTGAAATGCAAGAGTTGGAATGTTTCAGTAGTGTTTTGTTATGATTTACCTTGTCACAGTTACATTCTCTAGATTTTTCAAAGTTCATTTTGAATTTCTTTCGTTGAAATGCAAGAGTTGGAATATTTCAGTAGTGTTTTGTCATGGTTTACCATGTCACAGTTACATTCTCGTGATTTTTCAAAGTTCATTTTGGATTTCTTTCCTTGAAATGCATGAGTTGGAATATTTCATAAGTGTTTTGTCGTGGTTTACCTTGTCACAGTTACATTCTCTTGATTTTTCAAAGTTCATTTTGAATTTCTTTCGTTGAAATGCAAGAGTTGGAATATTTCAGTAGTGTTTTGTCATGGTTTACCTTGTCACAGTTACATTCTCTTGATTTTTCAAAGTTAATTTTGAATTTCTTTCATTGAAATGCAAGAGTTGGAATATTTCAATAGTGTTTTGTCATGGTTTACCATGTCACAGTTACATTCTCGTGATTTTTCAAAGTTCATTTTGAATTTCTTTCGTTGAAATGCAAGAGTTGGAATATTTCAGTAGTGTTTTGTCATGGTTTACCATGTCACAGTTACATTCTCTTGATTTTTCAAAGTTCATTTTGAATTTCTTTCGTTGAAATGCAAGAGTTGGAATATTTCAGTAGTGTTTTGTCATGGTTTACCTTGTCACAGTTACATTCTCTTGATTTTTCAAAGTGAATTTTGAATTTCTTTCCTTGAAATGCATGAGTTGGAATATTTTAGTAGTGTTTTGTCGTGGTTTACCATGTCAAAGTTACATTCTCTTGATTTTTCAAAGTTCATTTTGGATTTTTACATTCTCTTGATTTTTCAAAGTTCATTTTGAATTTCTTTCGTTGAAATGCAAGAGTTGGAATATTTCAGTAGTGTCTTGTTGTGCTTTACCTTGTCACTGTTACATTCTCTTGATTTTCAAAGTTCATTTTGGATTTCTATCGTTGAAATGCAAGAGTTGGAATAGTTCAGTAGTGTTTTGTTATGGTTTACCTTGTCACAGTTACATTCTCTTGATTTTTCAAAGTTCATTTTGAATTTCTTTCGTTGAAATGCAAGAGTTGGAATGTTTCAGTAGTGTTTTGTTATGATTTACCTTGTCACAGTTACATTCTCGTGATTTTTCAAAGTTCATTTTGGATTTCTTTCCTTGAAATGCATGAGTTGGAATATTTCATAAGTGTTTTGTCGTGGTTTACCTTGTCACAGTTACATTCTCTTGATTTTTCAAAGTTCATTTTGAATTTCTTTCGTTGAAATGCAAGAGTTGGAATATTTCAGTAGTGTTTTGTCATGGTTTACCTTGTCACAGTTACATTCTCTTGATTTTTCAAAGTTAATTTTGAATTTCTTTCATTGAAATGCAAGAGTTGGAATATTTCAATAGTGTTTTGTCATGGTTTACCATGTAACAGTTACATTCTCGTGATTTTCAAAGTTCATTTTGAATTTCTTTCGTTGAAATGCAAGAGTTGGAATATTTCAGTAGTGTTTTGTCATGGTTTACCATGTCACAGTTACATTCTCTTGATTTTTCAAAGTTCATTTTGAATTTCTTTCGTTGAAATGCAAGAGTTGGAATATTTCAGTAGTGTTTTGTCATGGTTTACCTTGTCACAGTTACATTCTCTTGATTTTTCAAAGTTAATTTTGAATTTCTTTCCTTGAAATGCATGAGTTGGAATATTTTAGTAGTGTTTTGTCGTGGTTTACCATGTCAAAGTTACATTCTCTTGATTTTTCAAAGTTCATTTTGGATTTTTACATTCTCTTGATTTTTCAAAGTTCATTTTGAATTTCTTTCGTTGAAATGCAAGAGTTGGAATATTTCAGTAGTGTCTTGTTGTGCTTTACCTTGTCACTGTTACATTCTCTTGATTTTCAAAGTTCATTTTGGATTTCTTTCGTTGAAATGCAAGAGTTGGAATATTTCAGTAGTGTCTTGTTGTGCTTTACCTTGTCACTGTTACATTCTCTTGATTTTTCAAAGTTCATTTTGAATTTCTTTCGTTGAAATGCAAGAGTTGGAATATTTCAGTAGTGTTTTGTCGTGGTGTACCTTGTCATAGTTACAGTCTCTTGATTTTTCAAAGCTGATTTTTGGATTTCTATCGTTGAAATGCAAGAGTTGGAATATTTCAGTAGTGTTTTGTTATGGTTTACCTTGTCACAGTTACATTCTCTTGATTTTTCAAAGTTCATTTTGAATTTCTTTCGTTGAAATGCAAGAGTTGGAATATTTCAGTAGTGTTTTGCTATGCTTTACCTTGTCACAGTTACATTCTCTTGATTTTTCAAAGTTCATTTTGAATTTCTTTCGTTGAAATGCAAGAGTTGGAATATTTCAGTAGTGTTTTGTCATGGTTTACCTTGTCACAGTTACATTCTCTTGATTTTTCAAAGTCAATTTTGAATTTCTTTCATTGAAATGCAAGAGTTGGAATATTTCAATAGTGTTTTGTCATGGTTTACCATGTCACAGTTACATTCTCTTGATTTTTCAAAGTTCATTTTGAATTTCTTTCGTTGAAATACAAGAGTTGGAATATTTCAGTAGTGTCTTGTTGTGCTTTACCTTGTCACTGTTACATTCTCTTGATTTTCAAAGTTCATTTTGGATTTCTTTCGTTGAAATGCAAGAGTTGGAATAATTCAGTAGTGTCTTGTTGTGCTTTACCTTGTCACTGTTACATTCTCTTGATTTTCAAAGTTCATTTTGGATTTCTTTCGTTGAAATGCAAGAGTTGGAATATTTCAGTAGTGTCTTGTTGTGCTTTACCTTGTCACTGTTACATTCTCTTGATTTTCAAAGTTCATTTTGGATTTCTTTCGTTGAAATGCAAGAGTTGGAATATTTCAGTAGTGTTTTGTTGTGCTTTACCTTATCACAGTTACATTCTCTTGGTTTTTCAAAGCTGATTTTTGGATTTCTATCGTTGAAATGCAAGAGTTGGAATATTTCAGTTGTGTTTTGTTATGGTTTACCTTGTCACAGTTACATTCTCTTGATTTTTCAAAGTTCATTTTGAATTTCTTTCGTTAAAATGCAAGAGTTGGAATATTTCACTAGTGTTTTGTCATGGTTTACCTTGCCACAGTTACATTCTCTTGATTTTTCAAAGTTAAATTTGAATTTCTTTCATTAAAATGCAAGAGTTGGAATATTTCAGTAGTATTTTGTCGTGGTTTACCATGTCACAGTTACATTCTCTTGATTTTTCAAAGTTCATTTTGAATTTCTTTCGTGAAATGCAAGAGTTGGAATATTTCAGTAGTGTTTTGTCGTGGTTTACCTTGTCACAGTTACATTCTCTTAATGTTTCAAAGCTCACTTTTGGATTTCTATAGTTGAAATGCAAGAGTTGGAATATTTCAGTACTGTTTTGTTATGGTTTACCTTGTCACAGTTACATTCTCTTGATTTTTCAAAGTTCATTTTGAATTTCTTTCATTGAAATGCAAGAGTTGGAATATTTCAGTAGTGTTTTGTCGTTGTTTACCATGTCACAGTTACATTCTCTTGATTTTTCAATGTTCATTTTGGATTTCTTTCGTTTAAATGCAAGAGCTGGAATATTTCAGTAGTGTTTTGTCATGGTTTACCATGTCAGAGTCACATTCTCTTGATTTTTCAAAGTTCATTTTGAATTTCTTTCATTGAAATGCAAGAGTTAGATTATTTCAGTAGTGTTTTGTCGTGGTTTACCTTGTCACAGTTACATTCTCTTAATTTTTTAAAGTTCATTTTGAATTTCTTTCGTTGAAATGCAAGAGTTGGATTATTTCAGTAGTGTTTTGTTGTGGTTTACCTTGTCACACTTACATTCTCTTGATTTTTCAACGTTCATTTTGGATTTATTTCGTTGAAATGCAAGAGTTGGAATATTTCAGTAGTGTTTTGTCATGGTTTACCTTGTCACAGTTACATTCTCTTAATTTTTCAAAGTTCCTTTTGAATTTCTTTCGTTGAAATGCAAGAGTTGGAATATTTCAGTAGTGTTTTGTTGTGATTTAACTTGTCACAATTATATTCTCTTGATTTTTCAACGTTCATTTTGAATTTCTTTCGTTGAAATGCAAGAGTTGGAATATTTCAATAGTGTCTTGTCGTGATTTTCCTTGTCACAGTTACATTCGCTTAATTTTTCAAAGTTCATTTTGAATTTCTTTCGTGGAAATGCAAGAGTTGGAATATTTCAGTAGTGTTTTGTTGTGCTTTACCTCGTCACAGTTACATTCTCTTGATTTTTCAAAGTTCATTTTTAATTTCTTTCATTGAAATGCAAGAGTTGGAATATTTTAGTAGTGTCTGGTCGTGGTTTACGAACGCGCGCGTACTTAACTGTGAGAAGAAATTCAAAATGAACTTTGAAAAATTAAGAGAATGTAACTGTGACAAGGTAAACCATGACAAAACACTACTGAAATATTCCAACTCTTGCATTTCAATGAAAGAAATTCAAAATCAACTTAAAAATCAAGAGAATGTAACTGTGACAAGGTAAACTATAACAAAACACTACTGAAATATTCCAACTCTTGCATTTCAACGAAAGAAATTCAAAATGAACTTTGAAAAATCAAGAGAATGTAACTGTGACAAGGTAAACCATAACAAAACACTACTGAAATATTCCAACTCTTGCATTTCAACGAAAGAAATTCAAAATGAACTTTAAAAAATCAAGAGAATATAACTGTGACAAGGTAAACCATAACAAAACACTACTGAAATATTCCAACTCTTGCATTTCAACGATAGAAATCCAATAATCAGCTTTGAAAAATTAAGAGAATGTAACTGTGACAAGGTAAACCACGACAAAAAACTACTGAAATATTCCAACTCTTGCGTTTCAACGAAAGAAATTCAAAATAAACTTTGAAAAATCAAGAGAATGTAACAATGACAAGGTAAAGCACAACAAAACACTACTGAAATATTCCAACTCTTGCATTTCACGAAAGAAATTCAAAATGAACTGAAAAATCAAGAGAATGTAACTGTGACAAGGTAAAGCACAACAAAACACTACTGAAATATTCCAACTCTTGCATTTCAACGAAAGAAATCCAAAATGAACTTTGAAAAATCAAGAGAATGTAACAGTGACAAGGTAAAACACAACAAGACACTACTGAAATATTCCAACTCTTGCATTTCAACGAAATAAATTCAAAATGAACTTTGAAAAATCAAGAGAATGTAAAAATCCAAAATGAACTTCGAAAAATCAAGAGAATGTAACTGTGACAAGGTAAACCAGGACAAGACACTACTGAAATATTCCAACTCTTGCATTTCAGCGAAATAAATTCAAAATGAACTTTGAAAAATCAAGAGAATGTAAAAATCCAAAATGAACTTCGAAAAATCAAGAGAATGTAGGTGTGACAAGGTAAACCAGGACAAAACACTACTGAAATATTCCAACTCTTGCATTTCAAGGAAAGAAATCCAAAATGAACTTTGAAAAATCAAGAGAATGTAACTGTGACAAGGTAAGCCACGACAAAACACTACTGAAATATTCCAACTCTTACATTTCAAGGAAAGAAATCCAAAATGAACTTTGAAAAATCAAGAGAATGTAACTGTGACAAGGTAAACCACGATAAAACACTATTGAAATATTCTAACTCTTGCATTTCACGAAAGAAATTCAAAATAAAGTTTGAAAAATCAAGAGAATGTAACTCTGATATGGTAAACCACAACAAAACACTACTGAAATATTCCAACTCTTGCATTTCACGAAAGAAATACAAAATAAACTTTGAAAAATCAAGAGAATGTAAAAATCCAAAATGAACTTTGAAAAATCAAGAGAATGTAATTTTGACAAGGTAAACCATGACAAAACACTACTGAAATATTCCAACTCTTGCATTTCAACGAAAGAAATTCAAAAATGAACTTTGAAAAATCAAGAGAATGTAACTGTGACAAGGTAAACCATAACAAAACACCACTGAAATATTCCAACTCTTGCATTTCAACGAAAGAAATTCAAAATGAACTTTGAAAAATCAAGAGAATGTAACTGTGACAAGGTAAACCACGACAAAACACTACTGAAATATTCCAACTCTTGCATTTCAACGAAAGAAATCCAAAAATGAACTTTGAAAAATCAAGAGAATGTAACTGTGACAAGGTAAACCACGACAAAACACTACTGAAATATTCCAACTCTTACATTTCAAGGAAAGAAATTAATAAACCACGACAAAACACTACTGAAATATTCCAACTCTTGCATTTCACGAAAGAAATCCAAAAATGAACTTTGAAAAATTAAGAGAATGTAACTGTGACAAGGTAAAGCACAACAATAGTAAACCACGACAAAACACTACTGAAATATTCCAACTCTTCCATTTCACGAAAGAAAATCAAAATGAACTTTGAAAAATCAAGAGAATGTAACTGTGACAAGGTAAAGCACAACAAAACACTACTGAAATATTCCAACTCTTGCATTTCAACGAAAGAAATCCAAAAATGAACTTTGAAAAATTAAGAGAATGTAACTGTGACAAGGTAAAGCACAACAATAGTAAACCACGACAAAACACAACTGAAATATTCCAACTCTTCCATTTCACGAAAGAAAATCAAAATAAACTTTGAAAAATCAAGAGAATGTAACTGTGACAAGGTAAAGCACAACAAAACACTACTGAAATATTCCAACTCTTGCATTTCAACGAAAGAAATCCAAAATGAACTTTGAAAAAATAAAGAAAATGTAACTGTGACAAGGTAAAGCATAACAAGACACTACTGAAATATTCCAACTCTTGCATTTCAACGAAAGAAATTCAAAATGAACTTTTAAAAATTAAGAGAATGTAACTGTGACAAGGTAAACCACGACAAAACACTACTGAAATAATCCAACTCTTGCATTTCAATGAAAGAAATCCAAAATGAACTTTGAAAAATCAAGAGAATGTAACTGTGACAAGGTAAACCACGACAAAACACTACTGAAATAATCCAACTCTTGCATTTCACGAAAGAAATTCAAAATGAAGTTTGAAAAATCAAGAGAATGTAACTGTGACAAGGTAAACCACAACAAAACACTACTGAAATATTCCAACTCTTGCACTTCACGAAAGAAATTCAAAATAAACTTTGAAAAATCAAGAGAATGTAAAAATCCAAAATGAACTTTGAAAAATCAAGAGAATGTAACTGTGACAAGCTAAACCACGACAAAACACTACTGAAATAATCCAACTCTTGCATTTCACGAAAGAAATTCAAAATGAAGTTTGAAAAATCAAGAGAATGTAACTGTGATATGGAAAACCACGACAAAACACTACTGAAATATTCCAACTCTTGCATTTCAAGGAAAGAAATCCAAAATGAACTTTGAAAAATCAAGAGAATGTAACTGTGACAAGGCAAACCATAACAAAACACTACTGAAATATTCCAACTCTTCCATTTCAACGAAAGAAATTCAAAATGAACTTTGAGAAATCAAGAAAATGTAACTGTGACAAGGTAAACCAAGACAAAACACTACTGAAATATTCCAACTCTTGCATTTCAACGAAAGAAATCCAAAAATGAACTTTCAAAAATCAAGAGAATGTAACTGTGACATGGTAAACCACGACAAAACACTACTGAAATATTCCAACTCTTGCATTTCAATGAAAGAAATTCAAAATGAACTTTGAAAAATAAAGAGAATGTAACTGTGACAAGGTAAACCATAACAAAACAGTACTGAAATATTCCAACTCTTGAAAAATCAAGAGAATTTCAACTATTGAAAAATCAAGAGAATGTAACTGTGACAAGGTAAACCATGACAAAACACTACTGAAGTATTCCAACTCTTGCATTTCAATGAAAGAAATCCAAAATGAACTTTGAAAAATCAAGAGGATGTAACTGTGACAAGGTAAACCACGACAAAACACTACTGAAATAATCCAACTCTTGCATTTCACGAAAGAAATTCAAAATGAAGTTTGAAAAATCAAGAGAATGTAACTGTGATATGGAAAACCACAACAAAACACTACTGAAATATTCCAACTCTTGCATTTCAACGAAAGAAATCCAAAAATCAAATTTGAAAAATCAAGAGAATGTAACTGTGACAAGGTAAACCACGACAAAACACTACTGAAATATTCCAACTCTTGCATTTCAAGGAAAGAAATCCAAAATGAACTTTGAAAAATCAAGAGAATGTAACTGTGACAAGGTAAACCATAACAAAACACTACTGAAATATTCCAACTCTTCCATTTCAACGAAAGAAATTCAAAATGAACTTTGAAAAATCAAGAGAATGTAACTGTGACAAGGTAAACCACGACAAAACACTACTGAAATATTCCAACTCTTGCATTTCAACGAAAGAAATCCAAAAATCAACTTTGAAAAATCAAGAGAATGTAACTGTGACAAGGTAAACCACGACAAAACACTACTGAAATATTCCAACTCTTGCATTTCAAGGAGAGAAATCCAAAATGAACTTTGAAAAATCAAGAGAATGTAACTGTGACAAGGTAAACCATAACAAAACACTACTGAAATATTCCAACTCTTGCATTTCAACGAAAGAAATTCAAAATGAACTTTGAAAAATCAAGAGAATGTAACTGTGACAAGGTAAACCACGACAAAACACTACTGAAATATTCCAACTCTTGCATTTCAAGGAAAGAAATTAGTAAACCACGAAAAAACACTACTGAAATATTCCAACTCTTAACTACTGAAAAAATCCAACTCTTGCATTTCACGAAAGAAATTCAAAATGAAGTTTGAAAAATCAAGAGAATGTAACTGTGATATGGTACACCACAACAAAACACTACTGAAATATTCCAACTCTTGCATTTCACGAAAGAAATTCAAAATAAACTTTGAAAAATCAAGAGAATGTAAAAATCCAAAATGAACTTTGAAAAATCAAGAGAATGTAACTGTGACAAGGTAAACCATGTCAAAACACTACTGAAATATTCCAACTCTTGCATTTCAACGAAAGAAATCCAAAAATGAACTTTGAAAAATCAAGAGAATGTAACTGTGACAAGGTAAACCACGACAAAACACTACTGAAATATTCCAACTCTTGCATTTCAAGGAAAGAAATCCAAAATGAACTTTGAAAAATCAAGAGAATGTAACTGTGACAAGGTAAACCATAACAAAACACTACTGAAATATTCCAACTCTTGCATTTCAACGAAAGAAATCCAAAATGAACTTTGGAAAATCAAGAGAATGTAACTGTGACAAGGTAAACCACGACAAAACACTACTGAAATATTCCAACTCTTGCATTTCAACGAAAGAAATTCAAAAATGAACTTTGAAAAATCAAGAGAATGTAACTGTGACAAGGTAAACCACGACAAAACACTACTGAAATATTCCAACTCTTGCCTTTCAATGATAGAAATTAGTAAACCACGACAAAACACTACTGGAATATTCCAACTCTTGCATTTCACGAGAGAAAATCAAAATGAACTTTGAAAAATTAAGAGAATGTAACTATGACAAGGTAAAGTAAAACAATAGTAAACCACGACAAAACACTACTGAAATATTCCAACTCTTGCATTTCACGAAAGAAAATCAAAATGAACTTTGAAAAATCAAGAGAATGTAACTGTGACAAGGTAAAGCACAACAAAACACTACTGAAATATTCCAACTCTTGCATTTCAACGAAAGAAATCCAAAATGAACTTTGAAAAAATCAAGAAAATGTAACTGTAACAAGGTAAAGCATAACAAGACACTACTGAAATATTCCAACTCTTGCATTTCAACGAAAGAAATTCAAAATGAACTTTGAAAAATTAAGAGAATGTAACTGTGACAAGGTAAACCACGACAAAACACTACTGAAATAATCCAACTCTTGCATTTCAATGAAAGAAATCCAAAATGAAATTTGAAAAATCAAGAGAATTTAACTGTGATGAGGTAAACCACGACAAAACAATACTGAAATATTCCAACTCTTGCATTTCAAGGAAAGAAATTAGTAAACCACGACTAAACACTACTGAAATATTCCAACTCTTAACTACTGAAATAATACAACTCTTGCATTTCACGAAAGAAATTCAAAATGAAGTTTGAAAAATCAAGAGAATGTAACTGTGATATGGTAAACCACAACAAAACACTACTGAAATATTCCAACTCTTGCATTTCACGAAAGAAATTCAAAATAAAATTTGAAAAATCAAGAGAATGTAAAAATCCAAAATGAACTTTGAAAAATCAAGAGAATGTAACTGTGACAAGGTAAACCATGACAAAACACTACTGAAATATTCCAACTCTTGCATTTCAACGAAAGAAATCCAAAAATGAACTTTGAAAAATCAAGAGAATGTAACTGTGACAAGGTAAACCACGACAAAACGCTACTGAAATATTCCAACTCTTGCATTTTAAGGAAAGAAATCCAAAATGAACTTTGAAAAATCAAGAAAATGTAACTGTGACAAGGTAAACCATAACAAAACACTACTGAAATATTCCAACTCTTGCATTTCAACGAAAGAAATTCAAAATGAACTTTTAAAAATCAAGAGAATGTAACTATGACAAGGTAAACCACGACAAAACACTACTGAAATATTCCAACTCTTGCATTTCAACGAAAGAAATTCAAAATGAACTTTGAAAAATTAAGAGAATGTAACTGTGACAAGGTAAACCACGACAAAACACTACTGAAATATTCCAACTCTTGCCTTTCAAGGAAAGAAATTAGCGAACCACGACAAAACACTACTGAAATATTCCAACTCTTGCATTTCACGAGAGAAAATCAAAATGAACTTTGAAAAATTAAGAGAATGTAACTGTGACAAGGTAAAGCACAACAATAGTAAACCACGACAAAACACTACTGAAATATTCCAACTCTTGCATTTCACGAAAGAAAATCAAAATGAACTTTGAAAAATCAAGAGAATGTAACTGTGACAAGGTAAAGCACAACAAAACACTACTGAAATATTCCAACTCTTGCATTTCAACGAAAAAAATCCAAAATGAACTTTGAAAAAATCAAGAAAATGTAACTTTGACAAGGTAAAGCATAACAAGACACTACTGAAATATTCCAACTCTTGCATTTCAACGAAAGAAATTCAAAATGAACTTTGAAAAATTAAGAGAATGTAACTGTGACAAGGTAAACCACGACAAAACACTACTGAAATATTCCAACTCTTGCATTTCAATGAAAGAAATCCAAAATGAACTTTGAAAAATCAAGAGAATGTAACTGTGACAAGGTAAACCACGACAAAACACTACTGAAATATTCCAACTCTTGCATTTCAATGAAAGAAATCCAAAAGGTGAACTTTGAAAAATCAAGAGAATGTAACTGTGACAAGGTAAACCACGACAAAACACTACTGAATTTAAGTATGTTTCATCTCATTCGAAGACATGTAAAAAAAAAAGTTGAAAAAAATATATCATGTTAAAAAAAAATCAAAAAAAATGGGGAGGGGGGGGCAAAAAGTTGGAGGGTAGGAAAGTGCCCTTCGAGTTTGGGGATAGGGGACCTTTGGGGGGTTGATATCTCTGCTGGTTAGGGTCGTTGGTGCTTATGATCCTTGATGGTTCGTACTCACATACACCTTACTACTTGATTTGCAAGGATTTCTAAGTTTTGTTCTGAATTTCATTATTAAAATTATTTTCTTGCCATCTACATCTCTCTTAGTATCAACTTTTTAGTATACTATAACGTTGGACCCTATTTTAAACTGACAAAACTGTTCAAACACAACTTGTGTATTATACAGAACACATCGGAGAGGTAAAGCTAGGTCAACTATGAATTAACATGCTCTTCAGGGTTACCTTAACTGCTAATCACTTTAACCCTTTTTCTCCACCTTCGTACAATCCAATTCGCAAATACTATCTAGCTCTGTTTTTCTCTATTATTCAATTAATATCGTTTGTATAGTCCAATTCGCGAATCCCTTACCCCTTTTTTGCAAATGTCAATCAAACAATTCTAGACATGTTACATTCTTAATCAAACTACTCTCGAGTTACACTCCAATCCGCAAATCCCTTGCCCCTTTTTTGCAAATGTCAATCAAACAATTCTCAACAGATGTTGGCTAAAAAAAACAGTCTGGTTGAAAAACTTGGAGTTGAAACAAACTTGTTTGGGGAATCCCCGCTCATACTGCACACTTTTTTGCAATGTTTAGGAACCAGAGGGGAATCCCCGCTCGTTTGGAAAGGTACCAACGGGACATAAGCAAATAGCACATAGTTTCTTAACGTGTTTAATCACGTGTAGAGGTCCCGTAGAATAACAATGGAAGGAACATTGCGCTATAGAATAGCATGGGAGGGAGTGCTGACTCTTTGAAAAGGTGTAGAGAATCAAGCAAATAGTATGGGAATTCCTAAGGCATCAAGCAAAATGGTACTTAGACCTCTACTTATGCCCTGGGGCATAAAAGAAAAATGTTGGCAACAATGTATTATTTATTATTTTTTTTTCCTTTAGAGTAGGGCACTTCGTATCGAAGAAGTTGTCGTAGAAACTTTGAAAAGGGCTCATTCAATTGAAAATTGAATGAGGAAAACAAAATTTGAACTTTACTGAAAAAAAAAATACAAATGAATGATGCATTGTCTGTTTAATATACATATACTGATATTTAGTAATCAAAATGTTAATATTGTTTGATTTTTTAAAGTTATAAAAGTAAAAACATTTATATTTTTTCCGTAAAGTGCAAATTTTGTTCTGGCCTTGGGAAGGCATAAGGGGTTTGAGCCCAAGTTATGTTAAATTCTGCTCGTTTTGAGTTTGACTCGGTTATTTATTGTAATTCCTGTTCGTTTTGGGTTTCATTTATTTATCGATGATGATTTGTGGTAGTTTCACGCTTGGTGGATTATTTGATTTTATTTTTGCTCATTTTTTTTTAATGGAGTTCTTTACTTTTCTTTGAAAAACGTATTTTGTGGAAAAAGTTTTTTTCAATTAGTTAAATTAACGTTAGTGTGTTGATTTTGCATAATCTTGTGATTATGCAATAATCAAATGATCATGCAATAATGTTGAATTTGCATAATCTTGGAATATTAACGTTTGAAGCTAGTATAATCTCCATAAAAGACACTAGTAATCAACATAAGAGATGGAATTATAGTTGTGAGCTAGGGGCGAAAAACCAAAACTAGTTCAAGAAGAAAAATTATGATTGAACCACAAGCTCTGAGCTAATAGAACTCAAGAAGGTGAGATTGGGATACTGCTAGGTGAGACCAGATACACCCACCTTCTTTTCACTATAAAACCTGTCTGTTAATGAACTCATTAACAGATAGAACGACTCTCAGTCGTTCTCAGGATACTTCTGAGATGCCTTATTGGGAAATAGCATTAACACACTGGATTTTGATTTAATCTTAAGGCAACATTTAGTTTTTAAACATAATGGGCAAATGGGAGCGTGGGCGTGGGAGAGAGACTAGTTGCCCTCCAATCACTTTCGACTATTAAAAAGGCCATTAACCCTTTCTGTTTTCAATCGAATGAGCCCTTTTCGAAGTTTCTAAGACAACTCCTTCAATACGAAGTGCCCTGGTCTAAACGAAAAAAAAAAATAATACATTATACCCATATCAATCTTTACTATAAAAATGTCAAGCCTTCCAATCACTTCCGACCATTAAAAAGGGCACAAGACCTTTCAATTTCCAATCGAATGAGCCCTTTTTGAGTTTTTGCGACAACGCTTTCTATAAACACCTTAAATGTTCCCAGGGCATAAATTACAACTCTTGTCCTGAGGGCTGTGAGGAGGGTTGTCATCCTCAAAGACCTAATTTCCAGAACTTTCAACTACGTTAAACAAAATGGCTATCTCAAAATTTTGATTTGATGTGTTTGGGGAAATGGTGGGCATAAGAGGGGCGTTAGTTGCTCTCCATTCACTTTCAACTATTAAAAAAGGCACTAGCACTTTCAATTTCCAATCGAATGAGCCCTTTTGAAGTTTCTACGACAACGCTTTCGATAAAAACCTTATATGCCTCGAGGGCATAACTTTCAAAAAAAAAAATATTGGACAAATCTCCTCGAATACCTTGAGGTTAGAAAAACAATCGCCAAATTTTCTTCACATTTTAAAACTCATTAAGTGGTGATCCCGCGTGACCCCTTTTGGAACTTATCCAATAGCAATCAATGTAAGAAATAAAATCATAATCGAGTTATAAGAAATATACAGTTGAGATGTTACATCATTGAGACAGTTTTACTAATATACGTATAAATTCTAGCAAAATTCAAATCGCCCGTGGAAAAATAACCTGCACAAAAAAACTTGTAAAATTAAACGGTTCTAGAAAAGAGGAAATAAAAATCTACGAAAAGAGGAAAAAAAACTTAACGGACTTTATACTATCAATTAACCATGTTCACCATAAAAAAGAAAAACAAAGAGGAAAATCTATAATGGGAAGGATTTTGACAGCTTCAAATTTCATATGTGAACTTGCTTTAGTAAAAAATTCCCACAAGGATATTTTAACGACTTCACAACAAGGAAGAAAACAAACCTAAGCAAATTAATCACTTTCAAAATTACATTACTATGTCAAGCAAGTACAATCAAGCTCAAACACAGGACGGAAAAGGACTTTGGTCCCATGCCCTTCCCACTCAATGGCCCAACTGATGTCACAATACATTTATCATTCCCTCAGAATTTTTCAAGTTTACCGCAATATTTATTTATGTTTCGTGCTTCTCAAAACGTTTTCCCTCCTCAAAGCTGCCCTCCCTCAAAAGAAAATTTTCTCGATACATTTCTAAGCATAGGGCTTAAGATCTACCTCCCCCCCCATTCTGAAAGCTGATTTGCATGAATTACACTTGGGCACAATAGTACTGGTAGTATCTAACAAGCTGACGTGGTCGAGAAAAATGAAACAAGATGATTGAGCCATAGCATGTTTGTTAATACGAAGCAAAGTCTTCTTTCTATATTTTGAGTTGGTAATGCCAAGGTACTATTATATGAAAAAATATACGGTTCGATCTTCGTTCCGCAAAATTGAATTTAAAAAAGAATAAATAATTTCCATGAAAAGTTAAGCCCTAATCTAAACTTGAAACACACAGAAATCAGCTTGTCCAGGACTTGAAACCCAATAAGAATAGAAATCACAAAGAACAGTGAAGTTGAACTTAATTTGACAGAAATGATCATAGGCAGCGCGCTAGCGCTGCCTAAGTAAAGAACGATGTGGGCACAATGTGTTTTTTTTTCTCCATACCCGGGCGCTTCGTATCGAAGGAGTCGTCGTAGAAACTTGTAAAAGGGCTCATTCGATTGGAAATTAGAATCGCTAGTGCCCATTTTAATAGTCAAAAGTGATTGGAGGGCAACTAGCCCCCCCCCCTCACGCCAATCATTCCCCCAAACACATCCAATCAAAATTTTGAGATAGCCATTTTGTTCAGCGTAGTTGATTTCCAGATAGAAAACATATTTTGTAGGAGGACACTCCCCCATATCCCTCGAGGGAAGGGTTTTAAGTTATGCCCGGGGGGTATATAAGGCTTTTAAAGAAGGCGTTGTCGTAGAAACTTCAATAAAAGCTCATTCGACTGGAAATTAAAAGGGCTAGTGCACTTTTTAATAGTCGAAAGTGATTGGAGGGCAACTAGCCCCCCCCCCCCCACACCCATCATTCCCCCAAACACATCCAATAAAAATTTTGAGATAGCCATTTTGTTCAGGGTAGTTGATTTCCAGATAGAAAACATATTTTTGAAGAGGACACTCCCCCACAACCCTCAGGGCAAGGATTATAAGTTATGCCCTGGGGGCATATAAGGTTTTTATTGAAATCTTTGTCGTAGAAACTTGAAAAAGGGCTCATTCGATTTGAAATTCAAAGGACTAGTACCCTTTTTAATAGTCGAAAGTTACTTGAGGGCAACTAACCCCCCTCTCACGCCCACCGTTTCCCCAAACACATCCAATCAACATTTTTAGATAGCCATCTTATTCAACGTAGTTGAAAGTTTTGGAAATTATGTCTTTAAGGATGACAACCCCTCCCCCCAAAGCCCTCAGGGCAAGGGTTGTAAGTTATGCCCTGGGGGTATATAAAGTTTTTATTGAAAGCGTTGTCGTAGAAACTTCAAAAGGGCTCATTCAACTGGAAATTGAAAGGGCTAGTGCCTTTTTTAATAGTTGAAAGTGATTGGATAGCGACTAATGCCCCTCTCACACCCACCATCTCTCCAAACGCATCGAATTAAAATTTTGAGAGATCCATTTTGTTCAATGTAGTTGAAAGTTCTGGAAATTTGTCTTTTAGGATGATAACCCCCTCAGAGCCCTCAGTGCAAGGGTTGTAAGCTATGCCCTGGGGGCATATAAAGCTTTTATTGAAAGCGTTGTCGTAGAAGCTTCAAAACGGCTCATTCGGTTGGAAGTTCAAAGGGCTAGATGGAGGGCAATTAGTGATTGGAGGGCAATTAGCCCCCCCCCCCACGCCCATCATACCCCCAACACATCCAATCAAATTTTGAGATAGGCATTCTTTTTAGCGTAGTTGATTTCCAGATAGAAAATATGTTTTTGAGAAGGACACTCCCCACAACCCTCAGGGCAAGGGTTTTAAGTTATGCCCTGGGGGCATATAAGGTTTTTATAGAAGGCGTTGTCGTAGAAACTTCGAAAAGGGCTCATTCGATTGCAAATTGGAGTGGCTAGTTCCCTTTTTAATGGTCGAAAGTGATTGGAGAGATAGTAGCCCCCCCCCCTAGGCCCATCATTCCCCCAAACATATCCAATCAAAATTTTGAGATAGCCATTTTGTTCAGCGTAGTTGTTTTCCAGGTAGAAAATATGTTTTTGAGCAGGACACTCCCTGACAACCCTCAGGGCAAGGGTTTTAAGTTATGCCCTGGGGGCATATAAGGTTTTTATAGAAGGCGTTGTCGTAGAAACTTCAAAACAGGCTCATTCGATTGGGAATTTAAAGGGCTAGTTCCCTTTTTAATAGTCGAAAGTGATTGGAGGGCAACTATCCCCCCCTACGCCTATCTTTCCCCCAAACACATCCAATCAAAATTTTGATATACCCATTTTGTTAAGTGTAGTTGATTTCCAGATAGAAAATATGTTTTTGAGGAGGTTTTTATACAAACCTCTGCCCTCCCATTTGCCCACTGTGTTTAAAAACTAAATGTTGCCTTAAGATTAAATCAAAGTGCACTGTGATAATGCTAATTCCCAATAAGGCATCTCAGCAGTATCCCAAGAACGAATGAGGGTATTATGTTCAAACTTTCGAGGCTACTTCTGCTCTTAAAATTTAACCAAATCAAAATAGTGTAAGTGTATCCAAGCTATCAAAGAGAGTAAACAGATTTTTTTGCGAATGGTATCAAGTTTTCCATTTCAGGTCAACTAGAGGAGGTATGAAACTAAGTTAAACAGTACTATTTGTGTCCAGATTTTTAAAATGGTGTATGTTGTTAAAAATTGCTGAAAATTTTTCTCCAGCATACAAATAGCAGACCGAACTATAAAGTCTTTAAAAACGAAAAGATTTAAAGTGTTATTTTCTTTTTCCCTTAAAAGACTATGTCAATATAAAACGAACAGAAATTAATTAAAAAAACTTTTTCTATAAAATAAGTTTTTCAAAGAAAAGTAAAGAACTCTATTAAGCAAAAAATGAGCAAAAAAAATCAAATAATCTACCAAGCTCGAAACTACCACAAATCAGCAGCGATAAATAAATGAAACCCAAAACGAACAGAAATTACAAAAAATAACCGAGTCAAACTCAAAACGAGCAGAAATTAACATAAGTTGGGAGCAAAACCCCTATGCCTTCCCAAGGCCAGAAAAAATTTGCACTTTACCGAAAAAATACAAATGAATGTGCATTGTCAGTTTAATATACATATACTGATACTTATTAATCAAAATACTAAAATTATTTGATTTATTAAAGTTATAAAAGTAAAAACATTTATATTTTTTTCGGTAAGGTGCAAATTTTGTTCTGGCCTTGGGAAGGCATAAGGGTTTTGCGCCCAACTTATGTTAATTTCTGCTCGTTCTGAGGTTGACTCGGTTATTTTTTGTAATTTCTGTTCGTTTTGGGTTTCATTTATATATCGATGCTGATTTGTGGTTGTTTTGAGCTTGGTAGATTATTTGATTTTATTTTTGCTCATTTTTGCTTAATGGAGTTCTTTACTTTTCTTTGAAAAACTTATTTTGTGGGAAAAGTTTTTTAATTAATTACAAATAAGGGTTGTGCTACCACACATAAACCCTTCCCCCAAACGCTAGAGTGTTATTTGAGCTAGTCTGAAAACCAAATAGATTGTTTAATCGAAAAGTTAGCATAGACAATCCATTTTCTATAGATTTGAAAGGAATGGAATTAAAAGGAATATAATAGTGGCGAAAATAATGGTCATTTTAAAACGGTAAAACAAAATCAATTTTTTGAAAATGCTTAATTTCAAACAAATATTGCCATGAACAAACGTTGCATTGTCACCCCTCAAAACACCCCAAAAAACTTGAGCGGGATTTATGCTTAATTAAAAAACAAATTATACAACAGCTTAAAGTCAAATTTAATTTAGATAGATAACGTTTCTGTTTATTTGAAAGGAATAGGATTTGGAAAACAGCGACAAAAATAATGGTGTTTTTATAACCATATCGCATATGCGAATTAAGTATATAATGTGTTTTGATTGAATGGGCTAATTAGCCTCATTATTGGCCCATCAATCATACAGATTGATAATCCTTGTACAACTCTTTTGGTAAGGTCAGCCATTTGTGAAACAAGCACATTGCTTGTTTTGATTTTGAGCAGTAATATTTAAAAATTATAACGTATAGAAATTACTACATATATGAAGAAGGTTGCCCCCTCCTCAACACCTCGCTTTTCACACTAAAGTGTTTTAGTAATTTCAAATAAAATTATAAAATTCAACATTTTTGCATATAGGAGCTTGAAACTTCTACAATAGAGCTATCTGATGGTGAACCTGATGGTGGGATTTTCATTAAGATCCTTTTCTAAAATCAGGCGAGTTTTCACAGGCTCGTAACCTTTGATGGGTAAAACTTAACATGATGAATCTTATATATTTAGAATCAATATAATGAGTCAATTCTTTTGATATATTTATTGATATCAAAATTCCTTTTTTATAGTTTCGGTTAATATTGAGTCGCGTCACTCTTTGCTTACAGTTCATTACCACGAACTGTTTGATAACGTGCTCAAAATTGTTCCATACCCTTTATTTTGAAGATGAAACGCAATTTCTGAAATATGCAGTTAACCTCTTTTAATCTTGGACAGCCATGCTTTGATATTGATATGCTTTTGACTGTTCTGACAAAAACGACTATCCAAAATTTCGAGTTGACACTAGATGGGGCCAAGCTTCTACGACCGTCCGTCCTGTATGATAAAGCCAGAAAAAAGAAAACCCTTGCGTTGGACTGTTTAAAAAATTTGAATACCTCTCGCTTCAGAGGATTTGAGGTGTATAGTAACATCAAAGAGTTAGTACCAATAATACTAGTGTGAAGGAGAATCTGACAGGATAAAAGCAAGGAGACATCTGGGTGAATTTAGGCGGTAATAGATCCCGAATTATTAGATATCATGTTCAGTCGAGCTCGTCATTAATTTGGTTGAGACTTCGGAGATATTATGGAGGATTTTACAAATGATAGGACAATAGGACCGAAGCTTGTGATTCCTCTTTGTAGTCGCGGATTAAAATATACCCTTGATCGAAAGAAAAACCAACAATGTGATAGGTTTGGTGCATTAACAGAGTTTTAGGGACCTTAAGCTGTGTCCTCACTTACTTTTTTCAGGAAAAGCTGAAGTGACGTCAAACCAGTGATCAATTAATATGTTCAGACGTTACGCGTCCAATTTGACCAGAAAAAAGCTAAAAGAGGGTGCGAATTCTGTGGTTTGGTAACCAAATAGCAAGGACTATTTTTGTCTACCCAATTTTGTCTTGTTAAATTGTTCACAAATACATCAAAATTTATTCGTAATAAATTCGAAATGAATTTGGCTAGTGAAAGAAGCTATGGTATACGAATTTAGTAACATCGACCATCGGAGCTTAAAGCAAGTACTTTTGTTATGCCTATGAAACTACCACTCAAATGACTCTGTCCACCAGCGATGCCAGTTACACTGGACCTAAGGGATACAATCCACAGCATTTGTCTGTGGTGCTTCAGTTACTTATGCCAAAGACAAAACAGAAAGGCATCATAGTTTGTTTTAATTTAGTTCAACATCCGCTTAAATATTCCTTGAAAGCTTCACCATAATACCCTTAGCTTGTGTAGTAGCAATAGTCGTAATAGCAGCAGTAGCATTAGTATCAGCATACATATAACATCTTTAGTTTTTTTTTAACATCTCCTTCAACACACGATGAAAATGTCTACTTACTACCACCGACCGTTCCTGAAGTATTTCTAATACGTCCTCTTGCTAACCTATGTGGGCGTAGTGTGTTTTGAATTAGTTCAATACACTTTCAATGTTGCCCCAAAATTTTCGCTTTCATACCTTTAGCTTTAGTAGCAGTAGTAGAAGTAGTTATAGTAATAGTAGTAGTAGTAGTAGTAACAGTAGAATTAATAGTATTAGTCTTAGCTTTAGGGGCAGTAGTAGTAGTAGCATCAGTAATAATAATAGCAGCAGTAGTAGCAGTTGTAGGAGTAGAAGCAGTAGTATTAATAATAAAACGGACGCAGTCTTGTAAAACGGCAATCCACTAAAAGCCCCCCCCCCTCCTAACTGGAAGAGAGGGCGGAGTGGAAAAAACAAGACGTGAACGAAAACATCAAACAAGACCTTAAGATAGTTAGAGCGTTTTGGGTTTTACTGGCACAATTACGAATTGAATTCAGGGTAGCTGATCACTGAAAAGGTTTCAGGCCAGTGACTGCACCAAGTGGACTTCTTCCGTCTGCTCCGTCCTTGTGCAAGGGAGAGCTTTCGTCCAGCTTATTTTCTGACTCAAGTAAAAGTTAGCAAATAAGTAGGCAAAAGTTATATGTCTAATGGACAACTTGATTAATCTGAGCTTTACTAATAATACCCAGTCTGCATATATAATGACGATTAATTTCAAGCTATTGAGTAATAACCATTACTGAATGTAAATAGATATATTTAATGTGAAAAAAATTCAGGGCATTATGAATTACAGCTTATATTACGCTGTCTGATCATTTTTAGGCTAAACTTTGAAGTCACTGGCATAATATAAAAAATAATTCACTTGTTCCATAGCATAGCCTACACTTATTCTAAAAAATGTGGAACTTACTCATGCTTTTGTGTAAGTCCACGGCTCAAAGCTAAAACTGAAAGCGCAATCAAAACAAACATAGTTAAACCACTGCATACGTTTGCTCTGGCAGCGCAACAAGTACTAAAGAAGAGACTTAGTTAACTGATCTTGAAAGTCCTGGAATTCCTGCTTGGAAAGTGAATTACCTTTATTATGGGAAAACATGCGCCCCATAGATTTCCTTGCTAAGAAGATATGTAAAAGTCCGGGAATATTTATTGCTTGAAATCGTTGAAGAATATTGAAAAATTTCAAATGATACAGGAAATTTCAAATGATATGATGGTGAAAAGAGCCATTTTTGGGTGTACTGCTGAAGTTCTCTGTAACCTATAAACAAGTTTGACTGAAGCCCAAATTGCAACAAGCATGGGTACCCTTAACCGTAGAGCTTAGAAAATAAAATGACATATCTAGCGTACATACTATGTTTTTTTTTAAGATAAGATAAGATTTATTCATCATCAAATACACATACATCATTACATTTTAATATTCCCCCAAATACTCATTGGCCTGTAAAGACAGGGTAAGGCAAACTAGCCAATTACTCAGAGAAAGCAAAAAAAAAATCACTTACTCACAGAGAAGAGCAAAAAGGAGAAGAAAGAAAAAACAATCAAATAAAATAAAAACTATAGAACACAAAACCAAATGGATTGAATAGACTAGATCAATTAAGTAAAATAAATAGCCTACATAATAATATAACATGGGAATCGATACAGAAAAAAATCACGCAAGTGCAGTGAATGTTGTTCTTTAAACATAGACCATAGAAGACTTAAAAAACATTAAAAACATAATGAAGCACTGAGTCGCTCAATAGCATTCATTTGCGAGAAACAAGCGAAGAAAGACAAGGGCAAAACTGGTGTTTGCCCATTATCTGACTCAGAATTACGCCGAATCGAAAAGAAATTAAACTAGTCAAGTCAGCCTATGTATTCAGAGAATTTGAACGTAAATCTGAGTCGGACAGGTTGTTGTACCATTTTGAGTTCAATATACGAAGCTCAATTTTGGACTTAGCAAAGGTGCTGCCGTTTTGGTAATTCAGGAAGCTATATGTCGTAGAGTACCTTATCAGTCTTGAACTAAATTATATAAAATTAGCTTTAATTTTTGTTGCCGAGTCTCTGAAAAAATTGGGCATTGTGTTCATAGTTGGATGGAATATGAGGAAGTCAGTCTTAAAAGAAATAAATTCAGCAAAATTTTTTACCAGTCATAATTTTCAAATCAAAATCTGGCAGAAGTTCAGATCATTCATACATTCCATTTATTTTAGTCAAATATTACTTCTCTCTAGCTTTTCAATGAAATTTCTGAACGTTTTAAGTTTCAATGTTGCTCCTTACTTTCAGTTGGAAAACTTGTTTTTTTTTTTATTAATAACTTAAAGGAGTCAGCATGGTCCCACCATCGAAGTCATTGAAAAGATGAAAGGACGCTCAGTCCTTTGGGAGTAGGACCCCATTGCACTCCAACTAAGTCCCACTTACAGGCAAACTCTCACCAAACATGGGGTTGGACACATGTTGTGCAGATTACCGTTTGAAGTACTCATGCTCAAGTTTTTCAGGACCGATTTTCAACCAAAGCTATTCTGGCCTGTTCTATCTTCGAAGAACCAAGTTCAAAACGGTTGGAACCCCTTTGATGAGAATGCTTTTAGGTTTCGCTTGGTTGAACATAGAGAACCTGAAAACAATTATTGTCGAACCCAATTAAAACACGTTCCGATCCCGATGCCTAAAAATGGAAATTCAAATGGATGTTTTATACATTAGAGTCGGAGCCCAAACGAAAGAAAAAATAAGATACCATTTACCTTCCTTAGAGCCCCCTTTCTAGATATTGACTCTTCATTAGTAAATCGCAAGTTAATAACCTCAAATGCTATCTTTTGGTGCTATAGCAAATATTACATACTAAATGAATATTGTTACGATTTAAGAGGATCCGACACACTAACGGTTACTAGGATACGGTAATGATAGTCTATAGGACGCAATATTTGGAAAAATACAATTAGTAGAATCTTATGAAGGATTTTTTGCCACTATGAGACCTTGGAGACAGCCTCCCCGATTTGGAAGATGAAACACAAATACATTTATGAGATACAAATGAAATACATTAAAAAAATAGAAAAAGAAAATAGTTCAGAGATTTTTTTAAACCTTCTTCTTAAAAATTCTTCCATGATAAAAGACTAAATAAGTTGCAAAAGTAGAGTAGTAGTGACATTAGCTATGTATAATTTCTGGAAAACATTGAATGGAAGATTACTGAGCTGAGTTTCCGGGTATAAGCTTCTGAATACCAGGATAATTCAGCTTGTACAGACTTTGATGAAGTGGAAGGCGCCAGTGTTGCCACCCAGGGACCTGGAGACCCACCCCCACTTCAGGTTAATATGGGTATTTAAAAAAATGTATAAAAAGGATGGTTCCCATAACAATAACGATAAAAATGTAGTTTTACATGATTTCTGGCGAGCTTTGAATGGAAGATTATTTGAGCTGAGTTTTCGGGCACAAACTTCTGAATACCAGGATAATTCAGCTTGTGAAGACTTTGATGAAATGGAAGGCACTAGTGTTACCGCTGAGGGTCCCGGAGACTCCCTCACTACTCTTGAATACGGGTTTGTAAAATAATGCATAATACGGACGGTTCACTTATAAATCACAATAAAAATGTAGCTGTGCATGGTTTCTGGAAATCTTTGAATGGATGATTGCTTAAGCTGAGTGACTAGGAATAAGCTTCTGAATACAAGGATAACTCAGTTTTCCTAGGCTTTGAGTCCAACGTTGAGACTAGTGGCTTGAAACTTCCAGCCTCAATTTACCTGATCAGGAAAACTCTGAGGGAGATGGGATTAGTAATCTTTAATACCCTGTCTTATGATACCATTTTCAATAATAAAATGGTAGTATTCTTGTCAACTGTCGCTTTAGTTAATGATTGAAAGTTCTTGCAAGAAAATTTAAATATAACATTTAAATAATTAATGCTTAAGTAAAGCTATTATTTGTTGCGGTTCCTTTTTGATATTTTGGGGAGATCTTTGAATTACCTTGTTCCAAACTTGAATAAGAGTTTAGCCTCATGAAAATGAGTAATAGTGAGTAAAATTTGGATCGCGCAGAATTTTACCAAAAACAATAAATTGAAATGAATGAGATCCAACTAGATTATAACTAGTTTCTTAGCATAGATAGTAGTGGGCTAGAACTACCCCTGATAACTAGGGTAATTTATCGACAATTTAAGCTGTAGCATAACTATTTGCTACATATAATCTCTGCACATTTAAGTTTGAGCCCAAATCATATAAGTCCAATGCATTCTGTCACCCGCCACTTGTCTGTATGGCTATGAAACTAGTTTTCGCAGATCTCTAATTCAGATAAAAATTCTTGAGTGTGTTATGAATAATTGACAAGTACTGTTCATTTTTCGTAGTATGCCCAGGGCTGCCCTAAATGTGAGGATAGCTACCACCCCTCAAATCTGACTCTTAGTCTATAGAGTTTTATCTTCCAATTGATTCCAAGTTTCTTACCTTGACCGCAGCAACATTTTTCTCGTGACTGTAATCTCACTTCGTACCTTGACTGCAGCAATATTCTTCTCACTAGTCGCTTAAATGAACTTATCAGGTATCAAACAGTTCGTGGTAACGAACTGTAAGTAAGGAGCGACCCGGCTCAATGGTAACCGAAACTCTAAAAAACGGAATTTTGATGCCAATAGATGCATCAAAAGAATCATATTTTAATTCCGATTTCAAATATATAAGTTTCATCAAGTTTAATCTTACCCATCAAAAGTTACGCGCCTGAGAAAATTTGGCTGATTTTTGAAAAAAGGGGGAAAGACCCCCTAAAAGCTATAGAACCTTAATGAAAATCACACCATCATGTTCAGCGCATCAGAGAACCCTACTGTAGGGGTTTCAAGCTCCTATCTACAAAAATGTGGAATTTTCCATTTTTTGCCAGAAGAAAGATCACGGATGCGTGTTTATTTGTTTTTTTGTTTTGTTTTTTTTTTTTTCCCAGGGGTAATCGTATTGACCCAGTGGTCCTAGAATATCGTGGGAGGGCTCATTGGAACGGAAATTAAAAGTTTTAGTGCCCTTTTTAAGTGAGCAAATAAAATGGAGGGCAACTAGGCCCCCTCCCACGCTCATTTTTTTCCCAAAGTCACCCGATCAAAATTTTGAGATAGCAATTTTGTTCAGCATGGTCGAAAATTTGATAAAAATGTCTTTTTGGATGACTTAATACCCCGAAGTACCTGGGGGGAGGGCTGAAAGTAATGAACTTTACTCAATGTAAACATATAGTATTGGTTATTGGGAAGTTTACAGACGTTTTCAGGGGGGATTTTTTCTGGTAGGTTGGGGGGGGGGGTGGATCGGGGGTTGTATGGGAGGATCTTCCCATGAAGGAAGTTTTCATGGGGGAAGGGACATTGCTATGAAGGGGGCGCCGGATTTCCCAGCATTATTAAAGAAAAAGATCAGGAATTAAATAAAAAAACAAGTCTTCAACTGATTTCAACTGATCAACTGATTGTGATTAAGGGGTCATTTTTAAAAAATTGGAAAAAAATTCGAACTTTAGCTTAAAGAGCAAGGTATTGACTAGGGGGCGAACCCCCTAATATACGTGTTAAAAATTTATGAACATAGAGTTAGTTACGTAAGTTAATTCGTAAGTTACGTATATTTATTACTAATAAAAACGTTCGTAAATAAAATTAAACAAGTTTCGAGAAAGCCATTTAACCAAATAAAAGTAAAATTAATATGCAAATTTTATTTTAATTATTCATGTAAGGTGAGCCAATATCAAAACCTGCATTAATTCAAAAACGTTCAAAAATTAAATAAAAAAAACAAGTTTTTTAACTGAAAGTAAGGAACGACGTTAAAACTTAAAACGAACAGAAATCATTCCGTATATGAAGCGGGCTGTCCCCTCCTCAACGCCTCGCTTTTTACGCTAAAGTTTGACTTTGTCTCACAACTTTATTTTTTAAAACAATAACAAAAACTTTAGCGTAAAGAGCGAGGCGTTGAGGAGGGGACAGCCCCCTTCATATACGGAATAATTTCTGTTCGTTTTAAGTTTTAACGTCGCTCCTTACTTTCAGTTAAAAAAACTTTTTTATTTTATTTAATACATGCTCTTCTATCGGCTGAATCAACTACTTGCGCATAATCTATAAAACTGAGGACTAAGTGGGTCTGATGGTTTAGACACTTCTCAATTATTGATTTAATAAGAAAAATTCGGTCGACACATCTTCTCTCCTATCTAAAACCACGAAAAAAATTCAAATGTTTTTACTTTTATAACTTAAATAAATCAAATAATACTAACATTTTGATTACTAAATATCAGTATATGTATATTAAACTGATAATGCACATTCATTTGTATTTTTTTCAGTTAAGTGCAAATTTTGTTCTGGCCTTGGGAAGGCATAGGGGTTTTGAAGCCAAATTATCTTAATTTCTGCTCGTTTTGAGTTTGACTCGATTATTTATTGTAATTTCTGTTCGTTTTGCGTTTCATTTATTTATTGATGCTGATTTGTGGTAGTTTCACGCTTGGTAGATTATTTGATTTTATTTTTGCTCATTTTTCGTTTAATGGAGTTCTTTACTTATCTTTGAAAAACTTTTTTTGTGGAAAAAGTTTTTTTTAATTAATTTCTGTTCGTTTTATATTGACATAGTCTTTTCAGAAAAAAAGAAAATAATACTTTAAATCTTTTCGTTTTTTTAAAGAATTTATAGTTTGGCCTGATATTTGTATGTTGGAGAAAAATTTTCTGCAATTTTTAACAACATACACCCTCTTAAAATCTGGACACAAATAGTAGTCTTTAATTTAGTTTCATACCTCCTCTAGTTGACCTGAAATGGAAAACTTGTTACCATTCGCAAAAAAATCTGTTTACTTTCTTTGATAGCTTGGATACACTTACGCTATTTTGATTTGGTTAAATTTTAAAAGCAGAAGCAGTCCCGGAAGTTTGAACATACTACCCTCAGTCGTTCTTGGGATACTGATGAGATGCCTTACTGGGAATTAGCATTAACACAGTGCATTTTGATTTAATCTTATGGCAACATTTAGTTTGGAGCCCTTTTTGAAATTTCTATAACAACTTTCTATATAAACTTTATATGCCCCCGGGCCATAACTTACAACACTTGCACTGAGGGCTCTGAGGGGTTATCATCCTAAAAGACCTTATTTCAAGAACTTTCAACTACGTTGAACAAAATGGATATCTCAAAATTTTGATTGGATGTGATTGAGAAAATGGTGGGCGTGAGAGGGGCGTTAGTCGCTCTCCAATCACTTTCAACTATTATAAAAGGCACTAGCCCTTTCAATTTCCAATTGAATGAGCTCTTTGAAGTTTCTACGCTTTCAATAAAAACCTTATACGCCCCCAGGGCATAACTTACAACCCTTGCCCTGAGGGCTGTGGGGAGGGGGTTATCATCCTAAAAGACCTTATTTCAAGAACTTTCAACTACGTTGAACAAAATGGATATCTCAAAATCTTTATTGGATGTGTTTGAGAAAATGGTGGGCGTGAGAGGGGCGTTAGTCGCTCTCCGATCACTTTCAACTATTATAAAAGGCACTAGCCCTTTCAATTTCCAATTGAATGAGCTCTTTGAAGTTTCTACGCTTTCAATAAAAACCTTATACGCCCCCAGGGCATAACTTACAACCCTTGCCCTGAGGGCTGTGGGGAGGGGGTTATCATCCTAAAAGACCTTATTTCCAGAACTTTCAACTACGTTGAACAAAATGGCTATCTAAAATATTGATTGGATGTGTTTGGAGAAAAGATGGGCGTGAGAGGGGGGTTAGTTGCCTTCAAATAACTTTTGACTATTAAAAAGGGCACTAGCTCACTGAATTTCCAATCTAATGAGCTCTTTTTCAAGTTTCTACGACAAAGATTTCAATAAATACCTTATATGCCCCCAGGGCATAACTTATAACCCTTGCCCTGAAGACTGTGGGGGGAGTGTCCTGCTCAAAGGTATAATTTCCTGAACTTTACACTGCGTGGAACAAAATGGCTATCTCAAAATCTTTATTGGATCTGTTTGGGAAAATGGTGGGCGTGAGAGGGGCGTTAGTCGCTCTCCAATCACTTTCAACTATTAAAAAAGGCATTATCCCTTTCAATTCCCAATTGAATGAGCCCTTTTGAAGTTTCTACGCTTTCAATAAAAACTTTATACGCCCCCAGGGCATAATTTACAACCCTTGCCCTGAGGGCTGTGGGGGGCGGGGGGGTTGTCATTCTTAAAGACCTAATTTCCAGAGCTTAAAACTACGTTGAATAAAATGGCTATCTCAAAGTTTGATTAGATGTGTTTCGGGAAAAGGTGGGCGTGAGAGGCGGGTTAGTTGCCCATCTAATCAATTTCGACTATTAAAAAGGGCACTAGCCCTTTGAATTTCCAATCGAATGAGCCGTTTTTAAAGTTTCTACGACAACGCCTTCTATAAAAAACACTATATGCCCCTTGTAAGTTATGCCTTACAAGGGTTGTAAGGCATAACTTACAACCCTTGCCCTAAGGGCCGTGGGGGACTGTCCTCAAAAACATAATTTCTATCTGGAAATCAACTACGCTGAACAAAATTGCTATCTCAGAATTTTGATTGGATGTGTTTCGGGAAATGGTGGGCGCGGAAGGGGTGTTAGTCGCCTTCCAATCACTTTCGAATATTAAAAACGGCACAAGCCACTCCAGTTTCCAATTGAATGACTGCTTTTCGAAGTTTCTACGACAACTTCTACGATACGAAGTGCCCTGCTCTAAAGGAAAAAATTAATAAATAATACATTTATACAGCAACTTTCTATATGAACCTTATATGCCCCCAGGGCATAACTTACAACCCTTGCACTGAGGGCTCTGAGGGGGTTATCATCCTAAAAGACCTAATTTCCAGAACGTTCAACTACGTTGAACAAAATGGATATCTCAAAATTTTGATTGGATGTGTTTTGGAAAATGGTGGGCATGAGAGGGGCATTAGTCGCTATCCAACCACTTTCAACTATTAAAAAAGGCACTAGCCCTTTCGATTTCCAATTGAATGAGGCCCTTTTGAAGTTTCAACGACAACACTTTCAATAGAAACTTTATATGCCGCAGGGCATAACTTACAACCATTGTACTGAGGGCTCAGAGGGGGTTATCATCCTAAAAGAAAAAATTTCCAGAACTTTCAACTACGTTGAACAAAATGGATATCTCAAAATTTTAATTCGATGGGTTTGGGAAAATGGTGGGCATGAGAGGGGCGTTAGTCGCTATCCAATCACTTTCAACTATTAAAACAGGCACTAGCCCTTTCAATTTCCAATTGAATGAGCCCTTTGAAGTTTCTACGACAACATTTTCAATAAAAACTTTATATGCCCCCAGGGCATAACTTACATCTCTTGCCCTGAGGTCTGTGGGGGGAGGGGTTGTCATCCTTAAAGACCTAATTTCCAAAACTTTCAACTACGTTGAATAAAATGGCTATCTAAAAATTTTGATTGGACGTGTTTGGGGAATGATGGGCGTGGGGGGGGGGGCTAGCTGCCCTCCAATCACTTTCGACTATTAAAAAGGGCACTAGCCCTTTGAATTTTCAATCGAATGAGCCCATTTTGAAGTTTCTACGACAACGCCTTCCTAAAAACCTTATATGTCCCCAGGGCATAACTTAAAACCCTTTCCCTAAGGGTTGTGGGGGAGTGTCCTCTTCAAAAATATAGTTTCTATCTGGTAATCAACTACGCTGAACAAAATGGCTATCTCGAAATTTTTATTGGATGTGTTTGGGGGAATGACGGGCGTCGGAAGGGGGGGGGGGCTAGTTGCCCTCCAATCACTTTCGACTATTAAAAAGGGCACTAGCCCTTTGAATTTCCAATCGAATGCGCCTGTTTTGAAGTTTCTACGACAACGCCTTCTATAAAAACCTTATATGCCTCCAGGACATAAGTTAAAACCCTTGCCATGAGGGCTCTGGGGGAGTATCCATCTCAAAAACATATTTTTTATCTGGAAATAAACTGCGCTGAACAAAATGGTTATCTCAAAAGTTTGATTGGATGTGTTTGGGGGAATGATGGGCGTGGGGGGGGCTAGTTGCCCTCCAATCACTTTCTACTATTAAAAAGGGTACTAGCCCTTCGAATTTCCAATCGAATGAGCCTGTTTTGAAGTTTCTACGACAACACCTTCTATAAAAACCTTATATGCCCCCAGGGCATAACTTAAAACTCTTGCCCTGAGGGTTGTGGGGGAGTGTCCTCCTCAAAAACATATTTTATATCTGGAAATCAACTACGCTGAACAAAATGGCTATCTTAAAATTTTGATTGGATGTGTTTGGGGGAATGATGGGCGTGAGGGGGGGGGGGGCTAGTTGCCCTCCAATCACTTTCGACTATTAGAAAGGGCACTAGATCTCTCAATTTCGAATCGAATGAGCCCCTTTTGAAGTTTCTACGACGAATCATTCCATAGTGCCCTGCTCTAAAGGAAAAAATAATAAATAGTACATTGTGCGAACATCGTTCTTATATGCCCTCAGGGCATAACTTAAAACCCTTGCCCCGAGGGTTGTGGGGGAGTGTCCTCCTCAAAAAACATATTTTCTATCTGGAAATCAACTACGCTGAACAAAATGGCTATCTCAAAATTTTTGGTTGTGATTGGGGGAATGATGGGCGTGGGGGGGGGGAGCTATTTGCCCCCAATTTCTTTCGACTATTAAAAATGTCACTAGCCACTCCAATTTCCAATCGAATAAGCCCTTTTCGAAGTTTCTACGGCAACTTCTTCGATACAAAGTGCCCGGGTATGGAGAAAAAAAACACATTGTTCCCATATCGTTCTTTACTTAGGCAGCGCTAGCGCGCTGCCTATTATCATGTTCATAATCTTTGGTAATTTATCTCTAGCTTTACAACCACAGCAAAAACTAATTTGAGACATCATCAGCACTTGAGGCATTGTTGTTTTTTTTAACCCTTTTAGTAATTTATCTAACTCCTGTTCACAATGTAAATCTTGCTTCGCTTCAAAACTGTCAAAATTTTGACAGTTTTGACAAATCTCTTTCTATATTATTCCCTACAAAGTTTAGCACATTCTCAAAATTTAAGGGAAATAGGAACTTACTGAGAGGGTATAAAGAGGGAGGAGGCTTTGAATAGATTAAGATAGAGGAGTGTGCGTGGCTAAGTTGGCCTTAGGCAGCTTAGCGCTGCATTGAGTTGTTAATAGTAGTAGTAATTGCCAGTCACTTGAATTTGGATACTTTTTTTGGCTTCAAAACATGGTCACAGAAACAACTTTAAATTCGAATTTCTGTTTATGAGTGTCTCAGCAAGCAAGCAAGCAATGAACAAAAGTTGTGCAAAGTCCCCCCAAAAGCGTTTTGTTTGATTACTTTTTGTTCCCAACACTTTGGGAACGACTGTTCCAGCAAAAGTACACTTGTGCTTTCAGTATAGCAATATAAAACTTTAGCGTAAAGAGCGGGGTTGAGGAGGGGCCGATCTTCTTATATACGGAATAATTTCTGTTCGTTGAATTTTAATATTGCTTTGAAAAGATCTGTTTCTTATTTAATTGAATAGAAAAAACAGTTTACCTGGAGATACCTGTACTTGTCTCATATGCAGTGATAGTGATAGCGCCTCTTTGCACTATCATCTTCGATATACATCCAAGGAGCATATTTTTTCAAGAAGGAATCGATTAGAGCGAATAAACCTGTTCCTACAAGATACCATGAATTCTAAAATCCAAACTTAAATAAAACTATAAGAAAGATCTGTCGCTAATGCGTAAATCTGAAGACATTTATACAGGCCTGAAGGGCACTTATCTAAGTATATAGAAAAAATATATAACAAATAATAATTTATTTATGACGGTCAAACTCCTTAAATACAATACATAACCCTACACGTTCCATAAAAAGTAAAAAACTGACCTTTAAAGTTTAACATCGAAAATAGGCAAGATTCGACAATAGCCATTCTAAGGAAGCGGTTTTTACGTTTTCACAGATTTATTTGTTATCATGGCATACTATGTATGTTAAATTTCACAATGCCAAAGAATACTACTACTACTGACAAATCACCACAGCACCAAGCCGCCTGAGGCCAACACAGCTACGCACGCTCTTCCTCCATCCCAATCTATTCAAAGCCACCCTCTTTACACCCTCCCGGGAAGTTCCGATTTCCCTTAAATCTTTCTTAATGACATTCTCCTACCACAACCGCGGACGACCTGCTTTCCGTTTAGCCCTAGACGGTTGGCCGAACATTTGAAATTTTAAAACAGCTGAACTGAAGTAATTCAAAGTAAGTTATGTTGCGAGACACAAATTTTATTTAAGCAAAAAAAAAAGAAAAAAAGAAAGAAAATGATTGGCTTCTGGATATTGAGAGTGATAAATATAGCATAGCAAACAAACAGCAACTGCAGTTTAACGGCCACCCTGAGAACTAAAAAACTTGCCCCAGGGGCAAGAACAAACTAAAATTAGAAAAAGATTGTTTACCGTACTGGTGTTAATTGCCAGTTACTTAAATAGAGATATTTTTTTTTGCAGAAGACATGGTTACAAAACCAGTTTTCAAATAAATATTCCTGTCCACGGATGTTTCAGCACACAAGCAATGAAGGGATGAATAATAAAATTAAAAAACCCGTACTCGAGAAGCGAATGTTAGCATAGACACGAACGGACCAAAACTGAACCGGTCCAATGAGTATTTTTTACTTAAAATGAGCTAAAAAATTATATTTGAACAAAAATGCCAAATAACGTGACTGCAGTCAAAGTTTGAAATTCTCAGATTTCAATTCGGATGTTGCACAAAATAATTTTCGAAGGAGGGTGGAAAAACTTATAAATCCATATCTGGTCGATAGGAGAACCGTTTTTTCTACAAGGAAGACTTCATTCAAGAGTCTAGCAAACAAAATTTTATTTATTGCCCTTTAATTAGTTTAGTCATCCGTTTTTCTAAGAAAAAAAGTATTTTAATTGTACACATTAGAATGGTCGAAGTAATATCTTATAAACTCTGCGTTCTATCCATTTCTAAGTTTTGAAGTGACCCGATTGAATCGACTATCAAACAAAGAAATTGCAAGGAAACTGCACTGACTGCAAGAAGACAACAAGGAAACAACACGAAACTACAAAACTGCAAGGAAACAACACGAAAATTACGGACATTTCTAAAATTTTGGTCTTGACATGGAACACTGTCCTTTTTTAACGGTCCGTTCCCAATTCATTTATGCTGTGGGAAACAAAGAAAGGATGAATTTTAGCATAGCAATCTTTGATATTATCGAAAGAGGAGGATTATGTTTTCTAGAGATCTGAAACATGACAAGAAGTAGCTTATCATACAACAAAACTATGCAAGGAGTCACAGGAGTTACCTATGGTAACTCCCTTAGTTGGATCCTCGATTGAACAAGGACCCAACTAATAATTTAAAAAAAATTATAATTGAACTATATTAAGACTTATGTGAGTATCAATTTTGTACAAAATTAAGAAACACAACCGTAGACAAAATTTTATGTTGTTATAATATGCGCCAAGAATTTCCAATTACGTCCAAAGATGAGGTATTGAGATACCCAACTAATATTGACAAAGAGCTATTAAGCGAGAAGTTATCTTCTAGCGGTTATATTTGGAACTCTATATGAGGGAGCCCTTTAATTATATTTTAGTTGTCTTGAGGGATTTTGATAGTCTGGTTGTGGTCTCCTCTCAAAGGTTGTGGTCTCAAAGGGATTTTAATCGTCTGGTTGTGGTCTCCTCTCAAAGGTTGTGGTCTCAAAGGGATTTTAATCGTCTGGTTGTGGTCTCCTCTCAAAGGTTGTGGCTGTGGTCTCGAAGGGATTTTGATCGTCTGGTTGTGGTCTCCTCTCAAAGCTTTTACCAATGTCTTTTGTAATTGAACTTGGAACAAACTTAACGCTCTTCATTTCTATTCTTCTGCGTTATTTTAAGTAATTTTTGAGTTCTGCTAATCTTTTGTATTTCAGAGTTGGACCTACAAGATGTATCAGGTCGCCATTACCTGGTCTAACCTTCTACCAGTGACAGAGTACCACAATTAATTTTTGTTTATCTTCCAACTGGCTGTAAAGGGTAGATGTGAAACATAATTTATTACCTAAGTAATGTTGAATCAAAGTTGCTTCTCACCAAAATCACCATGACAATTGTAGCATTTGTCATATCTATGACCAAACTTCGTAATAATCTCGTCATGAAATATTTTCGTCACTAACATGGAGTGAGTTGTGACGTTTTCTTTCAGGGAAAAGATGGAAGTCACTAGCCACTAAGTCACTACTATATTTTGGATGTCTGAAAACGTCTCATTTGAATTGCTCGAGCAGCCATTGGGTTACATGGACACTGTAAGGACGGGCATAGCCATAGATCATTACAATTTCAGAATTCAGCACGCCACACCATCTGCTTCGAATTTATCACCGCGGGTATCACAAAGTTTCACAGTAGGAGCCTGCAGCTGTTATTCCCGGCTGCACAAGCCTTTTTAGGTAATACACCTTTTTTTTAAGTAATACACCTTTTTAGCCTTGAAACGGTAGGAACCGTCACAACTTATTTTAAGTCAATGGCGGCGAAAAATTATGAAGAAAGTATTGAAAAGCTTCTTTACAGATATGACCAATCCTTCACGAAGAAGTAACCTTGATTACACTAACAGGTAATCAAAATATTTTTTTTTTCATATTCAGTCATCTATTTTTTTTGCAGCCAATCAGAGGTTTAAAAATAAATCAAAGGCAATGGCTCAAAAATAACTCAAAATTTCAAAAGCAATAAAATTGCTTCAAGTATTCGTTTGGCATTCTGACTTATTTGTTTTCCGAATTTGAAAACTTACCGAGTTTTTTCATTGAGCTGACCTACATTATTAGGTCAACTCAAACCCTCATATCTGATCAACAGAAAGAAAACTCAGCATTAGATATATCTTTTTCCAGAATGACAATAAAATATACCAAAAAGAAAAAAAAATACGGAGCATATACTAAGTATCACAGATAAAAGATATATCTTTTATATTTTTTATTTTAGTAATACACCTTTTAGCCTTGAAACGGTAGGAACCGTCACAACTTATTTTAAGTCAATGGCGGCGAAAAATTATGAAGAAAGTATTGAAAAGCTTCTTTACAGATATGACCAATCCTTCACGAAGAAGTAACCTTGATTACACTAACAGGTAATCAAAATATTTTTTTTTTCATATTCAGTCATCTATTTTTTTTGCAGCCAATCAGAGGTTTAAAAATAAATCAAAGGCAATGGCTCAAAAATAACTCAAAATTTCAAAAGCAATAAAATTGCTTCAAGTATTCGTTTGGCATTCTGACTTATTTGTTTTCCGAATTTGAAAACTTACCGAGTTTTTTCATTGAGCTGACCTACATTATTAGGTCAACTCAAACCCTCATATCTGATCAACAGAAAGAAAACTCAGCATTAGATATATCTTTTTCCAGAATGACAATAAAATATACCAAAAAGAAAAAAAAATACGGAGCATATACTAAGTATCACAGATAAAAGATATATCTTTTATATTTTTTATTTTAGTAATACACCTTTTTAGCCTTGAAACGGTAGGAACCGTCACAACTTATTTTAAGTCAATGGCGGCGAAAAATTATGAAGAAAGTATTGAAAAGCTTCTTTACAGATATGACCAATCCTTCACGAAGAAGTAACCTTGATTACACTAACAGGTAATCAAAATAATTTTTTTTTCATATTCAGTCATCTATTTTTTTTGCAGCCAATCAGAGGTTTAAAAATAACTCAAAGGCAATGGCTCAAAAATAACTAAAAATTTCAAAAGCAATAAAATTGCTTCAAGTATTCGTTTGGCATTCTGACTTATTTTTTTTCCGAATTTGAAAACTTACCGAGTTTTTTCATTGAGCTGACCTACATTATTACGTCAACTCAAACCCTCATATCTGATCAACAGAAAGAAAACTCAGCATTAGATATATCTTTTTCCAGAATGACAATAAAATATACCAAAAAGAAAAAAAAATACGGAGCATATACTAAGTATCACAGATAAAAGAATACTAAATATATACTAATATTTACTGCAGTCTTTTTTCCCTTTATTTTCTTTTATTTATATATTTTTGTACCCTTTCTTCCTAAAGTTTAAAAAAATATTAATATGTATCTGGATCCTAGTTTATTTTTCTGTCATCTTATTCATTTTTTGTATCTAAATTTTTGACATTCTTCTTCGTAATTAAAATCAAAATATCATAATATATACAGCGCTCAGTTTTCTTTCTGGTACCTTAGTCGTCTTTTGTTTATTTCCTTTTATGCAAATATTTTTGTGACCCTTCTTCCTATTTAAAAAAATATTAATATGTGCTTAATTTTCTTTCTGTCAACGTCATCTATTTTTTATGCATATATTTTTTTCACACTTCCTAAATTATAGTAAAAAATATATATATTTTGCTCAGTTTTTTTTCCTGTTACCGCGTTCCTTTTGTGTTTTTTTTTATGCACATGAATTCCTGACGACTGTTTCCAAATAACAACAAAAAGATTAAGATCCTTAAAGCACATTAACTCTGATAGGATACTGAAAACATAGAAACGACTTAGAAATCCAGCAATAAAAACTTAACTTCCAGAAGGAACAAACGAATTTAGAAGTTGGTAATAAATTTTGATATTAGACATAACATTAGTTGGAACTATTAGAGAAACAAATTTCGACTTTGAATTCAGTTTACGGCAGCCGATATTAAACTACCGCTCGTTTTCCTAAACCCATATTAGCGGAAGCACGAATGATGAAAATAAATTAAATTTTCAACACGGATTAATAATTTTATTTACTTTGTGCGTTATTCTCCGTCGTCTTAGTTCCTAATTTCGTTGTTCTTTGGAATGGTTAAAAGTTTGTTTTGTGGAGATTTTTTCTGTGGAGTTTGGATTCTAAGTAAGTTGAAGCTCCTCTCATCTTATTTTTCACTCCTCTTTCTGTTCTTTTTATCTTTGTTTCTATCGAATTTTTTGTTAATGGTTTTAAGATGCTTAGTTCCTTACGGGCTATAGCCTCTGGGTATTGCCATTGAGGTATGATTTCTTTTGATAATTAACACCACGTATATACATATATATTGTTTGGTGGCCGTGGTTTGATATCCCTCTCCAGTAGAGCTCCGTGTGTTTGTATTTTTGCCATGGTTTAACCAGTCTTTTCGTGCCATTGAGTTTTAATTACGGATACATTGTGTCTAGGCCTACTCTTCTTTTCTTGTATTTTATGTACTCCGTCTCTTTTGTTTGCTTTTGACGGGTAATAAAATATAATTATTATTGTTATAAGTAATTTTTTAATTTGTGTCAAAAGATGCAATTCTTAATCAACTCTTTACACTTTTTATAAGGACTTCTTTTTGGTTGCTTAGATTATAGTGCGCTCAAAACTTCTTAAAAAACTTATAAGCAACCAAATCTGTAACTTTGACTTTCTTAATCAGTCTAAATTACGTGATAACTGAAAAAAACTAAGATGGATTAATTTTATAATTCACAATTTAAAAGACAATTGTTGAACGTAGAGAAAATCATATTAAGAAGCTTATACACAAGCTGCGGAGATCAGATTTAGCCTTATATTAATTTATGTATAATATAATTGCAAGACACCTCACCACTCACTCTTTTATCAGTAGGTAAAAGAGGAGCTGAAAAGGTCACGCCCTATTCTTTTTCCGAGCCAATAGCAATCTGAACCTGTGGCCAGGTAGCCCACTTCAATGTTACAGTGAATAAAAAAAAAGAAAAAAAAAGAATAGACAGTCGAATAAACGGTCTTCTATTTCAGTAGTATTAGGGCTCTTGGAATTATTCACTTTTTTGCACAAAAATGAAGGGTCCCCGTTAATGTAATTCGCCAACGAAGACAAATCACTACAGCAATTAATACGGGGCTTAATGGCCAGAAGGTTAGAAGAAAATGTACATTAAACAAACATGATAGTATACATATCGAAAGAAACCAAGGGTAAAACAGTCGTAGGGCACTAAAACATTAGAAAAAACATACAAATTCACATACTTCACATGTAATTCACATATTTTCAGCATTTTGTAAAGCCTTTCCGAAATTTCGGAATTCCCCACAGAAAAAATTATGCTTACAGGCCTCGTTTCCCTATAAGTAAATTATGGTAGGCGTAAAATGCAAATAAAATAAATAAAATAAAATCCGTATTTTTGATCCCATGTTCACTAAAAAAAAAAAAAAAAAAAAAAAAAAAAAAAAAAAAAAAAAAAAAAAAAAAAAAAAAAAAAAAAAAAAAAAAAAAATATCCGAACTACATTTTGTGACCATACTAAGAGACTTACTATAAGCACTCGTTACAAACTAGAATGACTTTTCAAAAAAAATTCTTTCGTTTCCCAACCAGGGTTGCCACTACTCTCAGTGACAGTTCTGCCGCAAGCTCCTCTTCTAGCAATATCTGTTCAAAACACCCCTCTACTCCTTCCTAGAAAGTTCACATTTCCTTGATATATTATTGTGATCCTTTCCCACCCCTTCAAGGATGTCCTGCTTTTAACTTGGCCCTAGATGAATTGAAAAAGTTGATTGAACCACATACCACATATATTATGATTCTATTGCTATTTTCCAATTTGATATTTGAATTTAAAGTTTTGAAGTCACAATCATAAAACTTATTCTATAATTAAATGATAAAATTTACTACTTTAACTAGCAAAACTGCAACAGCTTTAGGATGAAGAAAATCAAAATCCTACGAATCTTATAAGTATGTCGATAGCAATTATCTTATCGTTTCAAAGTGACTAGGTGCAGTGCTGTGATACGAAAATATACAACTATAAAACAAAGCATAAAGAAATAATCTAAAATTTACCAGGACGTTTTAATAACAGCTACAGTACATATTAGTCTCATCGGCTGTCCTTCTAACTTTAGCCAACATTTCAACAATTTTAGTCAATTTTTTCGTCAATTTCAGCCATCATCCAACAATTTCAGTCTTGCCCATTTCTTGTACAAAAATACTAAATGCATGGAGAACGTTGACAATACCGACCTTTTTTTTTCTTTGAGAAATATTCAATTTCACCTTGTTATGGTACTTAAGTTACAATAACTTTATCAACTTTGAACATTTAGTTTAAGCTCTAGTTTACACCTACAATTTTGAGCATTAAAAACTAATGCTATTTTTATAAATTTAAATCCTTACCTGTAACTTAGGCAATGCAATATCTAGCTTACAATACTTTAAAGACATTTCTTCATTAATGCTAAATAATTTACCTATAAATTGTCTGCCTTTTGAAGTTTGACAATGTTCCCCCCCCCCTACATCCCCCGAAAAATGAACGGACTGCAAACGAAGAATCCGTTTGAAATGCCAATAATGTTACCTTTTTAGAATTGATCTGAACAAAAGTGCTTTTAAATTATTTCTTTATACTCTCGAAGAAAAAGTAGAAATTACATTGCACAAAACGGCAGATCTCTCTTAACGAGAAGAAAGCCACTATAATTAAAAGAAACGAAGAAAAAGTAAACAATAAAAAGAAAAAGCACGAATAAGAAGCATGTGATTTTAAGAGGTAAACAAAACAGTCCAACCATTATCTGTAATATAAATCTTGCACAGTGCATCCCAGAAGAAGCCTTAACATTACAATAGACTTTTTTTAAGAAAGAAAAAATAAGCAAACAATATTATTTGAGTATCTCGTACCAGTCAGACACATTTAATACCAAACATATCTTCTCGTTTATTATTATACCGTCACCTAAGAGCAACTCCATAAAAGGTCCCAGAAACACAGCAGCTGCACTGACAATAAAAAGTATACAATTCCTACAGCTTGAAAACTGGATAATCACTTTTTTAATAGAAATGTATAAAGCTCCATTGGCTTCAAGGAGATCGTAAAACTCTTTCGAAGTTCCTTCCCAGAATGTAAAAGAGTGAGTGAGGTCTGTTCGACTGATTCATCAAAGTATTCAGGAAAAAGGTCCATGACACTGAACTAAAAATTGAAAAAAAAATTAATAAAATTTGCTATGCATTAATGCAGAATTATTTTTTGCCCCTGTATCAAAGTGATATTAAGTTGAAATACTCCAAATTCAAGTTTTCCCCTCCTCTGTTTTGAATAGACAGATGGGAGTCACCAGAAAGCTTTAGTATTTAGGTGAATTATGTCAGTTTTTTTCAATTCCGAAATACATGTTTTCATTAAAAATGATTTGGTTTCTTTTTTTCATTTTTCGTCCACAAAGTTATCACAGTATTCAGGAAAAAGGTTCATTATACGGAACTGAAATAGAAAAGAACGTACTACGGAATATGACTAATTTTGATTCGGCTTTAACTATATTCAATAACTAGACATTTCACTACGAAACTTTTTTCGCAGAATTTATAAAATGTACTACTGAATTTTGGACCTTCTCTACAGGATCTTAGTATTGGCGTAGAAATAGGATTGAAATTTTGGACTCTCTGAGATTCTGCTTTAACTATTCCGTTTTTTTTTTTTCTGAGTCGGTATAACTTTGGATTTTTGGTCCAAATTTTTAAAATATCAAAGAGTTCGGGGTGCCCCTTTCCACTTCATTACGCCTCTGCCAACTAAAGTAGAGGTAGAAAGCATGATCCACTTGCTTTTACATGCATTGCGGCTTCCATTGTTCAAATTTTGTCCTAGTTAAGCCCCCCCAAACCGGGTCTAATTTATATACTATAAGGTATTTGCAAGACGGTTATTTGTTGTTTTCTTCCTCTTCCCCCAAACGAACTGAGCCCTTAGCTTCTTCTATGTTCTGTTGCACATGAAGAAAAAAAGCTGCTTCACTATTGTGACACACACTGGATTGAAAGGTATAATGCTGTGATTACTGGGTTTCATTGAGCACAACGACATCTATCATGAAAACACAGACACGGAGGGAAGCGACCGCTGCCCTTTATTGAACAACAAGACACTGTAAAAGTCAGAAAAAAACTCTTGACGCTATAGGTTTTCGAGTGATGTTGCCTTTGTCGCGTTTTCCTCGAATTTACGTGTGTCATTAAATAGTACGTGTCCTCGTAGTTCTAAAGGGCTTTAACGAACTCGTCTGTCTATTCAGATTTCAATGAAACTTCACTCGGGGTGTTTTCAGCAGACTTGGAACTCCTTCCTAATAAGAAAATCCGAGTCAGCTGGCGGCACACCACTGAAGAAAAACCGAATATGCGCCTCCGTTTCCCTAAAAGTCAGCTATTCACCGCCGAAAAGAAAACCGGCGCGGCTACGGGGTCTAGTTCCTAGCATAAGAAATTTCGTGGGAATATTTTCTCAAAAGCCAATATTTCTGAGAGTCAGCTTGACAACTTCATGCGTTAAACAAAGGCATGGAAGACAAAATAATGAAAGAATAAAAAAAAAACAAAAAACACCAGCTTAAAAAAATGTGTGAAACGAGACAGATCAAACGGCATGATACTGTACTAACGTTTTTAGAAGCTTTTCCTGTTAAACTGGCAATTCTAGAAAAGATGACCGAAACACCTTCTGATGGGAGCAATGCATTCGCATTACTTTATCTCATAGTTTCAACTGAGTTTGTCGTGAGCGGTTTTATACTTATTGAAACTTTATCACTGGCTCAGAAGCTACAGGCTGAGGAAATGCAACAGCAGCGGTAAATTTCAAGTTGTCTTCAAGGAATGAGAAACGATAACAGAAGATCTAGGAAATAGAATAGAGAGCTACTACCTCTGAAACTGGGAAGCTCAACACATAGTTTTCCAAAAGTCTTAAATCAGTTGGCTATCCCAGAATTAATGCTCTATCGGTTTTTGTCCTTTGGGGCGAAAATATTCTTTTGCAGGGCAAAAATGGAGGAAGATGCCACTTCACGGTGACGCAATCTTTTTTGCTATAAAAAAGAACACTATGATTTCCAATCGAAGTTCGAACAAGCTCTTTCCCGACATTCTAAGACCGTTGGTTTGATGATCATTCCCGAGGAAAAAAACAAAAAACAAAAACAAAAAACAAACGCGATAACAAACAAACATGATTCCATGGTCATTCTTTTCTAAAAAAAATGCAACATTTTGCACTTTTGTAGATAAAGGGTTGAAAGCTCTGCAATATGATTCTGCGTTCTTTAGAATTTGAGGGTGTAATCTTCATCAGATTACTCTCCTTTTTGGAAAATCAGGCGAATTCCGTCAGCTCATAATTTTCGGTGAGGAACTTTAAACTTACTGAATTACATATATATATATATATATATATATATATATATATATATATATATATATATATATATATATATATATATATATATATATATATATATATATATATATATACACTCTTTTGATGCATATATTGTAATCAAAACTTCTTCTTTCAGAATTTTGTTTACTATTGGCAGGAGTTGTTCCCTACTCACAGCTTGTTACTACTGACTGTTTGAAAATTGGGCGATATTTCTTCCCAGTTTAATTCATTCATGTTTTCATCCCCTGTGCAACTCTTAAATAAGTAATCTAGAGCAGGAAACATCCGATTTCAATCAAGGCAGATGAAAACTTTCTGGTTTAATATTCTTAGCAACACAACTTAATTTCTTTCCAATTTTGCTCCTAGGAAAGAGTTAACTAATATGGAAGAAAAATTGATTGTGAAAACAAAAAGTTTAACAGCTCATTTATTTCCTGGTATGAAACATACACAATTTAATCTCTTGCAGAAAAGAGATAGGATACCTAATCTGAATCTACTTCGTTGACTAAAGGTGGACGAATTCGTTTGACTACAACTTCCCTGAAAACATGTTAGAAACATAAACTTGTTAATTTATGATAGACTACAGCCAGCATGTGTTATGATAAGCTTCTGGCGCTTTTCCTTGTTTGCCGGAAGCATAGGTTTCTTATGGTATTTAATGTAAGCAAAACCGGTTATTTAGATATGCTACGCCATTCTTGTTAAGTGTCTGGTGGCTGTTTACCAGACTGCACATTCCGTAGCTGTTCCCTAATATCCTTCAACCATTTTGTCTCACACAAAATAATCCCATCATCTCTAATATAGGATTTAATACTTCTCTTTTGTACTTCTATTTACAATATAAGCCTTCAACCAAGGATGGAATGCTTTTTGTCACTATAAAAAAATAAAAATAAATTTCGTTCATCAAAATTCAATTTACGTGATATTGTTGATAATCTCCTTTTTTGTACCAAACTCTGGCTCTTCTTTTCTGCAAATCCCCCCCTCACTCTCTCACTACAAATTCATCGGCTCTTCTATCTAAGCTATTTTTTACCTCCTTCCACTCAGGTGACATGTCGGGCCCTTGATACAATTTTTGGACCTAGTTTTGAACATGAGGATCAAGACTGTAATCATAACTTGTTTTTTTCATCTTCTTCCGCCCTTCTTTTCATAAATCGAACTGCAGCAACTCACAAAAACATGAGGTGCCATGTAATCCATTGTACGCCTTTAATCCCCTCATCTGACGCAAAGTTGTCACTTTATTAGCAACAGTTCTGGATAATAGAGGGAGATAATATTTACATTTCAGATCTTTAATACCCACAGAGGCATTTATGAATGAAATTAAATAAATTTGTCACAGAAAGCACAATAGCGCGGCAAGAGAAAAGAGCTTTATGGCTGAAAAATAAAAGCATACTGATTAAAGCATAAACTGTTTTCAGCACAGCACAAATGAGACACCTTAACCAAGCAGCAAACAAAACAAAATTCTCTTGCTTTTAGAAAGCTTAGGGGCGTTAGACATGCTCTTGTTTGTGGTAATTTCTGTTCGTTTTAAGGTTAACTTGTAATTGTAATTTCTGTTCGTTGTGGGTCTTACTTATCCATTGGCAGTAATTTCCGTTAGTTTTAAGTTTGAATAATTATTTTACTTTATATCTGCTCGTCTTTGGCTTAATGTGGCTCTTTCTTTCCTTTGAAAAACTTCTTTTAAAGAATAAGCTAAAAAAAAAAAAAAAAAATTCGAAAAAAAAGTAGAGAGGATACCGAAGAACGTGGTAATAAAATGAAAACGACCCACATTAAAACATAAATTGAAAATAGGAAAGTCTTGTGTTTTGATAATAAAGCAAGTAATGCGGCAAATTGAGTATTGAAAACGACCATTTGGGTAGGATTTATGGGTGGTAAAACTAAAATGTAAAAAATCAAAACAAGCACATTGTTAACTACTTTTCAAGAGCAGTAAACGTAGAGAGTAAATATCTAGATCGAAATGAAATGCTAACAAATGCTATAAAGCTCTCCCTATACGCTTAATTCCAGAGTAAATGGCCAAAACCAAAAACTAGACATAACTCTCTTAGAAGCCAATCTAACCAAATAGGTTCAGGTTCATTTAGGTTCAAAGTAAGTGATTGATCTTTTCTCGAGAGGGGAGCATTAAGATCGAACCTCCTAATTGACTTTTAACTACACTTAGCCACATGAATGCTTTTAAAAAGGGTTTAATTCAAAATTTTATTGAAAGCGATAATCAAGTAATTAATTTTTAACGTCCAATTTCAGTGGGGCTATTCTAAAATTCACTTTACTGGTACATTGAAATTAAAACCACAGGTGAATCTTCTTTTTGAATCTAATTAATACTTTATTTCACCGAGTTGGTCAGATCGACCTTTAAGAGATAAAAAAAAAAAAAAAGTTTTTTCAACTGTAAGTAAGGAGCACCATTAAAACTTAAAACGAACAGAAATTATTGCGTATATGAGGGGGGTCGCCCCTTCCTCAATAACTCGCCCTTTGCGCTGAAGTTCGAATTTTGTCTCTATTCTTTAAGAATGACTACTGAATCACAAAGGCTGTTTAATTTGAATAAAAAGCTCTTTTAAAAATATTAAAAAAAACTTTAGCGTAAAGAGTGAGGTATTGACGAGAGAGCAACCCCTCCTATACATAATAATTTCTTTTCATTTTAAGTTTTAATTTTACTCCTTACTTACAGTTGAAAAAACTTGTTTTTTTAGTTTCATTTCAGATAGTTTTTTTTATAATGCTGGGAAATCCAGCTCCCCCTTTATGGGAAATTCCCTTTCCCCATGAAAAATTCGTCCATAGAAAAATCATTCTACATACCCCCCCCCCCCCCTCAACGAGAAAAATCCTCCCTAAAAAAAAATACTTCGCAATAACCAATACTATATGCAAACAATGGGCGAAGTTCATAACTTCCAGCCTTTCCCTCGGAGACTGTGGGGGGTTAAGTCATTCCCAAAGACATAGTTATTAATTTTTCGACTATGCTGAAAATAATGGCTATCTCGAAATTTTGATCGGGCGACTTCGGGAAAAAATGAGTGACATATATTTTGGGTCGCTTAAAAAGGGCACTAGAACTTTTGATTTCCGATCAAATGAGCACTCTCTCCCGATCTTCTACTATCACTGGTTCCATATGATCCCCCCTGTAAAAAAAAAAAAAACACGCATCCGTGATCTTTCTTCTGGCAAAAATGCAAAATTGCTCATTTTTGTACATAGGAGCTTGAAACCTCTACAGCAGAGTTCTCTGATATGCTGAATCCGATGGTGCGATTTTCATTAAGATCACATGATTTTTTGGGAGTGTTTCTCCCTTTAAAAAAAATGGGCAAATTTTCTCAGGCTTGTAACTTTTGATGGGTACCATTAAATTTGATACGATAATGTACGCATTTTTTCATATTTTTACATTTTCTTTTACATTTTTTTTTTGATAGTTAACGTAAGATTTATATGAGAATGAAGACAATTAAATGAAATAGTCTAAGTTATCACTGTAAATCAATAGCATAGACTTAGTAAAGAGGGGCGAGTCTCTCATGTATTATTTTTTCCCTGGTCATAATGTGGAATGGATAGTCGTGGAAAGTCGGAAGAAACCTAGTAGTCCTTTCAGGTGTATGTGTGATTCGAGGGCAACTACACCTTCCGGGCCCAATTTGCTTCTGAGCTTCTCCGTAACCACCGCGGCATCACATGAGAACTTTGAGATAGATTTGTAACTTTAAATAGTCCAAAGAACTAACTTATGCACCTTCGGGCATAGTGCGGCCCATTAAGTCCCAGGGGAAAGAGCTTTCAATTATGCAAATGATCCAATGTTCATAGATAGGTTTTAGTAGGAAAAAGACAGATATATTTGGTCTTGGCTTTCCAATCGGCTTGAAACATTCAAGGATCGTTCGCTGGACCAAGGGGGCCTTAGGAATTTTGTAAGGCAGGGGAGCGAGGGCTGTAGGGTGGGAAGACACATTAAGCGACAGAAAAGCTGTTTGCCTCTAGAAATTAAACTTACATACATAAACCCTTGGGCCAAGAGAACTCTAATTTTCTACGCATATTAGGTTGGATGCATGGGCTTCCTACCCCCAAAATCGATTGACCGGATTCTTTTTTGAAATACTTGAACCTTACATCCATGAGTCTCTGGTTCAAGGAGACCCTATTGTACAACAGAAGATAGAAAAAAAGGAATCTACGAGAAAATGGACCAAAAACGTTTTTTTCCCGAGCGGCTTGAAACCTATATCCGTAAGTCTATGAATCTAGAGGAACTCAATCCACAAAAAAACTATTGGCTCGCCCGAAAAAGGAGGCCCAAAAATGGAATTTTTTCCCCAAACAGGTTAAAATTCGAATAAAAAATTACGAATAAAAAATTTTATTCAATAAAAAATAGGACTTAAAAACTTGTTTTCTCTCATTGGCCGGAGCAATTTAGCCTATAGAGGGTTAGAGGCGGCGGTAGTCCTATTCTTATACTTAAGACAAAAGACAAAACAGAACCACTCATTTCAGTGACCTGTATCCTCAGAATCCGTATCCGCATTAACAAGCACCTAAAAACAGGATGGAGTTGCAGTGCTGCCTTGGGACTTAGGGACAGACCTTTTAAATTTACCCCACCCTTGGAACAAAGTTCATCCTAAAACTGCACTTTTTTGACTTTTCGATCCCCCGAAGAATCAGAAAAAAAACTTGGTTTTGATTAAAATTGAAACCAGATATGAATACATTTCTAGAACGCTTTTCATGATGCATTTGTGTGCAGTAGAGTGCAATTGCCTACTTCTTTTGATTTGAAATGAATGCTCCAGTTCAGAAACATCAGCAAATTAGAAACGAATATCCCTATTGTTAATCTGATCAATTTTGACTGTGATTTCAGTTTCAGTGAAGCTGACTAATAAATGTGCGAAAATACTGTTTGTCAACGAAACCACGGATAGCTAACTGAGAAATAACGACGCCTGAGTTACCGATTTGACCAATTTTACCTAATGTAGCTAAACCAAGTAATCCGAGTTAATCGACCTCCGTGCATAATACTGAATAACTAATAAAGCTAAATATTATTACCACTACTAACAACTCACTGCAATACCAAGCGACTTGAGGCCAACACAACGACGCAAGCTTCTCCATCCCAATCTATTCTAAGCCTCCCTCTTTACAACCTCTCAGGAAGTGCCATTTCCCTAAAATCTTTCCTTACGACATCCTCAAATCCCAACCGGGAACGACATGCTGTCCATTTGGTCCAAGACGGTTTACCAACAAGGACAATCTTAAGCAATATGTCATTCTTCATTCGGAAAACGTGTCCTAGCCATCTCAACCTTATTCTCATTATGGCCCTAGAACGCGGGATTGAATCAACTTTTTCGTACAGCTTAATGTTTGAGATATAGTCAGTAACTCAGGTACCCAGAACAATCCGTACGCCATTTCTCAAAAATACTGATTCAAACCAAACAAAACCGTAAATAGTACAGCGTAGATAAAAGAAGAGATTATAAAAGATTAATAAAAAGGATAAAAAAGAGTTTGAGAAAAAGAAGAAACTGGATATTGCAATTGATTTTAGAAATAGAGATGTTAAGAAGTTTTGGGGGTTATATACGATACGATACGAATTTATTATGTCAAATAACATGCATTAAATGAGACACAAAATATAATTTAAATATTCACTCTTCCTTTTCCCTTAATTATTAAAATGAGAAACAAAATATTGTCGAAAAGACAATCTGTATTGGTTGGTAACCGCGGGCTTACAAGGCTCCAGTTTATTCTGGTACCTTGTATTACACCCTATTATTACCGGTTCAGGGAGCAAGCCTCGATGCCTGCTTGACTCCAAAAGCTTCTGTCCAAAGGCCAGTGCAAGCTGGTTTCGCCTGGCATCAAGTCTTTCTAGGTCTAGGATTTTACGGCTATCATCATAACTCGTGAATTCCGGGCCTAATATCACACGGGTAGCTCGTTTCTGCACATTCTCAAGGTCATTTCTTTGCTCTTTACTTAGCCCTGGATGTCTCATCGGACAAACAGACTCTAAAATACTCCGAATGTACAGTTTATAAAAATTCAACAATGAAAAACCGAATCGCCGAATTATAACTAGATTACGCAACGCTATATTCGCCTTCTTAGCACAATTATTTACACGATCCATCCATGACATTTTTGAGTTAAAGTCACACCTAAAATTGTCATATTATTTACAATTGGCACATTTATATCACTTTGACTAGGAACTTCTTGATTCAAAAACGAGACTTTCATAAGTGCTGACTTTTTTCTGAAAGCCGTTTATACATAAGGAACGACAGTGGAAAAGGAAATAACCAGGTTGCTCCAGACGAAAATTCATGGCCTGATTACCTGGAAAGCTTGGAAGGTAATTGTGTAGAAATACAAGAGGTAGCACACACCCCAGAGATGGTTGTTTATCCTATGAGGGAACATGATTACGATTTAGTAGATGAAGTGAATAACGATGAGATTAATTTGGTATTCAAGAATTTAAAAGGAGGTTCGGCTGCAGGTCTTGATGGTGTACCAATAACGTTATTTAAGAATTTTCTTTCAATTTTTATGTCGAAAATTGTTTTTCTTTGTAATAAGGTGTTAATTTCAGGACAATTGCCAAGTGATTGGAAGAGATAATTGCTTATGCCGCTTTTTAAGAGAGGAAACCCCAAGGTGCATGAGAATTATCGTTTAATAGCGCTTGTCCCTGCTTTAAGTAAGATAATGGAGAAAATATTAGATACTAGGCTTTCTAAATCGTTAAATAAAAATAATATCATACATGAAGAACAAGGAGGTTTAGTACAGGGTATGGGACGGGAGATACAGTATTAATTTTAAAGGCATTAATTGATAAGCATGGAAAGGGAAAAACTTATATTTATGTGGGACTTCTGGACCTCCATAAGGTGTTCGACAGTGAGCTATTGAAGGATGCCCTGTTTAGAATTGGCCTCTCTCATTTGTTTGTGAGGTTGATAGTGAGTATGTATATTTGTGAGTTGAATCCTGTTAGTTGGTTACAGGTTTTCTAGACTTTTCAATATTAGGCTGGGAGTAAAACAGGGCAGCACTCTTTCTCCTAAATTGTTTAATATTTTTATAAATGACGTTGTTGACTTTTTAGATAATAGATAGGCTCCAAAAGCTAGTCTAGGGACCCATAAACTATCACTTTTATTATTTGCAGATGATATTACTTTGGTGGCTATTACACCACGAGATCTGCAGACACTTCCGAGTCTCATAGAAGAATATTTGCAGATAAAAAAAAAATTAAGACTGAATGTTGAAAAGAGTGAAGTTGTTATTTGAAATAAAAGGAAAGTAAGTGGTGAAGATAATTATAGATTTAAATTTAATAATAAGGAACTGAATGTAAGTAAAAGAATAAAATACTTAGGATTTGTTTTATCAGAAAAAGGAAAGTTTAAAGAGTCATGTTGATGAAATAATTAATAGAGGCGAAGCAGCCATGTCTGGAGTTTTTAGAAACCCGACGATAATGGGAATTAAAAACCTAAAAATCCATAAACGAATATTTAATACAAAAGTTTTAGCAGTTATAGAATATGGAGCAGAGATTCAGGGTGGAGAAGCGGCACAGCAGTTGGAGTCCCTCCAGCTCCAGTATTATAAAAGAGTGTTTGGGGTACATCAGGCAACTCATTCACATATCCTGAAAGGCGACATGGGCCTGTTTTCGTTAAAACTACGTAGGTTAATTTTGATGCTTAGATATTGGTTGAAGTTCCTTAGGCGTAGTGAAGATAGACTAGTAAGGGCAGATTATTATCAGATGTTGAATTATGGTCTGAAAACGTCGTCATTACTAGATACAGTGGGAATGCCTTGCTTATTGAATCCCGTGATCTATGGAATCCTGGCTCTTGGTTCCCGTGATCTACCAACAGATTTAGAAAGCCAGGTACGATTTATCTTAGAGTGTCAAGAAATTCAGTATTGCCAAGAGCTGGTTTTAAGTTCTATAACGTTGAATCATTATAATCTGGCAAAACCTAGTTTTGGAGAGGAAGTTTATTTTAAATCTATTTTACCGGCTATGATTTTATGTCGATGGATTCAGCTTAGGGCGAACTACCTTCCAATCCAGAGCAGGCAAAGATGTTTGACAACAAGATAGTTGATCCTGAAGGGCGGTATATGTGTCCTCTTTGTAAAGATGAGGACGAAGATTTGGACCATTTTCTCCGGCAGTGCCCGGTGCTCTCTGACTTAAGGGAAAAATACTTACATGGGACTGTTTTGCTGCTTCCTGGTATTTTACAAAGTAGAAATCCAACAACAATATTTCGTGTTGGTGTGTACATAGATAAAAGCTTAGAAAGAAGGAAAAGTTTATACAATTAATTATTATATAGAATTACAATTATTTTCTCGCTAAATTACCAATAGGTATTTTTTCGCTATGTATTATATTTCTGTGTGCTTTCGAATTTGTTCTGTTGGTTATTTCTTTATTTTTCACAGATTTTTGCGTGTATATGGCTCTTGGGCTTTTGAAATACACGATCTATCTATCTATTTATCTATTGCTGTCTATCTATCTATCTATATATATATTTGTCCATTTTAATTTTGTTTTGAATAAACACTCTGACTACACGAATGCAACTTTTCATACGTCCAAAGCGAGAAGTTCTAATTTTCCCCTGACGTTTTCGAATGGAACTCTTTTTACAAGCTCTTCTGCGACACAGAGCTGAGGGATGGATAATTCAAGTGGGACACATAAATATTATGGATAGAACTTAGACATACGAAGGATTTTAAATGATACTGAACGAACAATCACTGTCTTTGAAGCAGTCTTGAGGCCGTCCAAAAAAAAAGAAAAAAAAGAAAAAAATCAATGTTTTCGTTTTTCTTACCTTCGCACAAGGAACAATTCTGTCATAGTTTTCGTCAAAAGTACAAGGACGATTTCTTAGGATAACTGAAACAAATACGGATTCCTTCGCCAAGAGAGGAACGACAACAAGATCGAGTTTTTGTCACTGCCCAATTTTCTTAGAAAAACCAAACTTAGAAAATGACATCAATCAACATTCTTGCTTTTTGTTAGCTCGACACAGGGGATCACTGTACCGGAGTTTCCTTCAAAAGTACTAAGGTAATTTTTTAAGAGAACTAAAGTAAATGCGAACTTCTTAGCCAAAATCAGCGACCAAGAACCATATTTTTTTACACCATCCAATTGTGTTAGAAAACCACACTTAGAAAATGTGTCTGATGAGAAAATTTTGTCTGAAGTTTTGAATCAATTTCCTAAGAAAACTAAATTAAATCCTAAATTGGACTAATTCTAAATACCTAATTCTAAATAACTAAATTAAGTTAAATTCAAACACTGGAAACACCTACTCCCCAGATACAGCCTTGATCCTCAGATTATAATCCGCTAATTTTTTGTTTTACATACAAATTTCGACCTTCTCAAGGTAAATATTTCTAGTTTTAAATAAGACAAGGTTAACGAAAGTTTTTGCAATGATAGGAGAAAGTCACGACAAAAAGACCGATGTTCTCGATTTCTGTACGATTCTGATCCCACTTCATAGTGAAATTATTTAACCTTATTTAAAAAGATGTAAAGCGCCGGAGATTTTATAATAAACATGATTATTAAAAATAAAAATACGTCTAATAAAAGTAATTATAATAGCTCGAGTTTCTTAGCCGAAATTAACGATTAAGAAACAATTTTTTTTTTAATGTCCAACTGTTTTAAAAAACTAGACGTGGAAAATTTATTTAATGTGTGAAGACTTTTTTAAGAGAATGTATTGGCACTTCAAACAATAAATTACTGCAACTAATTATGTTGAAGTTTCAAAAGTTCAGTCAATGATTACCTCCAAGCACCGTCTCCACAAAGTCCGGAAGCATAAACCTAAGGATTCCTAATAATATTTTTTTTATCAACACTCGACATCGTCACGAACAAGGAGGATTCAGAGATGAAACACAAAACTAATTTGATATGAGACTTCCAGGCTTCTTTCTAGGTTCCTTTCCCAATTAGTAAAGTCTAGTTTATCAACACGTTATAAAAAAGAGGAAAATTCTACATTAAAAATCATTGTCTGTGGAGTATGTACCTCTCCACAAAGAAAGATAGAGATGCTCAGAACTTGACTGGTGACACGGAAAAAAGAGAAAAGAACATAGGCAGCACTTTACCAGCACGAGCCACGAGGCTTGAAGTTTTTATATGTATGGCCTGCGAACCAACACTCAAAGAAACTATTCTAGACGTATAAAATATTGGAAATCGCTTTCTCCAATGAGAGTACTTACATGGTAAACACGAGAGAGTTGCGTTACACTACTTGTCGAGGACAAGCGTTTTCCAGTTTCCACGATAAAAGAATGTTTTATTTCGAACAAAAAGGTGTTAGTTTAGCTTGTGACCTACTTTCACTTTTAGCTTATGCAAAAAAATTAGCAATTTTGTCTCAACATCCCCAATCAAAGGCTCCAAAAGTATGCTACAAGACTTCAAACCTAATGCTCATAAGTTTGTTTTTCAAATATCAAAAACCTGTTGGAAAATAGCACTTGGGGTTAAAGCCCCAGCAAAATTTGCGACATTCCGAGTAAAATGTTTGTGGAGTAAACATCCCTACATAGAGAAAAATGCGAGATACTCAGATCTTGACTGGCTACTCTGATAAAAAAGAACGGACGGCCCAAGTCCGTTCGTGGCCCACGAACCAACAATTAAAGAAAATATTATAGACAGATCTAATATTACACGACAAGCAAGGTGGAGTTATGTAACACTAGTCGAGGACAAACGTTTTCCAGTCTCCACGACACCAGATGCTTCATTTGGACAAAGCGAGTTATTTTGCTTTCGAACCTACTTTTGGCTTGCGAAAATAATTGGTAATTTTGTCTCAATACCATAGCCAAAAGAAATAAAAAGATGTCACTAGACTTCAAACCTAATATTTATAAATTCATTTTCTTAAATCACAATCTTGCTGAAAAATAGCACGCGGAGGTAAACTGTGAGTAAAATTTGGACTATTAAAATAGAATTTAAACTTAATTATTGAAAAAATTTCATACACATAGATAATATAGATTAATGATGCGCTAGAACACTAGATGCACTACTTCCAAATTCAAAAACGAAGTGTTGCGATGATTATGGAATGAAAAATTCTAACTAAGGTGTATTAAAAGATTCAATCCGCCCTATTTTCCTCTATATCTTTTTTTTTAGTTAGTTCAAGCCTGTGTCCGCAATCTGACAATTAAAATGTGTTTTTTTTTTTCTATTATAAGCCATTGAATATTACGAGGTTGGGGGGGGGGGAAGGTGATCAGAGCTGAGGGTGCCAGATTGGTTGAACATATTTTCCCAGAGAGAGGGGGATATCACAGCAGTAAGCCTAAAGACGTGAGCCTATTTGCAGAGGTAGGTTTTAGGCAAGTTCTTAGTTACCGTATTAAGCGGGGCTTTCTCCACCGGACCCCAATAGCGTCGTATGGCAATATATTTTGCAGTGTGGTGCCCCGATTTACCAATATATATTGTCAAAGAAAGAAATATTATTTTAATTGTTGATAAAAAAAAAAGTCAGTAAAATATTGCCCTTCCTACTGAATATTATGATTAATAATGCCCCTGGCCGTAACACCAAATTCTTTGGATAATCAAGGGGGTTACTACGCACACTAAAAAACCTTAATATCACTCACCTTTCCCCCTGTCGTTCCACATTTAGCTCCAAAAGGCTTAAAGCAACAGTCAAAACCAAGCCGATGAATCGTGAGTGCCACTTTCTCAGAAGGCTCTATTATTTCCTTTTCTTCGGAATTTCTTTGGGTAGTAGCTAGAAAATGACCCAAATTGACAAATAGATGGTAAACTGGACATATTAGTAAAGGCTTCAAATACATACGAAAATGAGTGTGATATTCTACTGCCTATTTGATATTTAATTTTCGGTACTTACGTGTTATAGCGCCCACACCCAAGAAGTGAGGTTAGGTTAATCCTAATAAAATAAACCAAAAAATATAATACTTTAGCAACAAAATTATGGAAACTACAACAGAGAATTATGGAAAGCATGTCACCCAGAACGCATTATGTTAAATACCTAGCCTAACCGACACTATATATTACATATTTAATTAAAATATACCTGCATAGTAGTTTATCTCACTGAGACTAAGCTAATTATCTCTGAATGCAGACAGAAAAACCAGTTTTACCCAGATCAAGAACAACAGTGTGGTCGCTATAACACGTAAGTACCTAATTTTCTTCTAATTAAATTGAAAGATTGAATTAAATTAAATTAAACATCAAAAATTAGATATTTAATAATCACGGAACAATCTTGTTTCTATTTTTTTTGTCTTCTATTTCAAATAACCTTCCGTGTCTAGTGTTTGTTTTACTTTTATACTCTTTTGTTCTCTTAAAATATATAGACTATTCACATTTATGCTTTCCATCTAAGACCGCATGTTTTTATTTGTAGTTTAATACACAAACTAATTTTTAAGTTTATGATTATTTTTATTTATTTTATATAAAACTTCACGCAAACAAATTCTAGTGTCGGGAACTCAGCAGGATGTTTTGAATTTACCAATCAAAAGTCTTACGTCGTTGACAGCTATAGAAGTAAAAGAAAAACAGAAATTTGTTATTGTGCACGAACTAAAACAGGCACATACGTGGATTTCACTTTTAGGGGGTAGGGGTACTTGATCAAGTCCTAATTTTAACTAAATTTTCTGATTTTAAAATTATGATGGTAATTTTTGTAGGCCACCTGAAACTTGAAGACACGTTCCCAGCGCCTCTCCCCACACACGACAAGATACTGATAAAGGCATGAAAAGTCCCAGTACATTAACTGATGGTAATATGGTCTAAGAGTGGCTTCGTTTTTACAATTAAAAAAAAACATGAAAGTTTGGCGAAAAACAAAAACAAACCGAACTTGGACACAATCACACAAAAAGATGCAAAAAAAGCAGTTGGTGTGTTGAATCACATTCAGTGGCGTCAACTGGAGGCTGGCGAGAGTGACTTATAACAGCCTTTTCGAAAAAATACCTTTCTTGGGGTATTTCCCTTGAAAAAACCTCTTTTCTTTGGGGTTTTCATTACAAAATCGAACCCAATAACCAATTTGCTCCCACCCCCTAGATTTTCGAAAATACATTTACCCCCCCTCAGATTTTGGAAGATATATTTGCCCTCATTCCCCCTTAATTTTGAGAATTGACGCCACTGACCATCCGCACCAGCACTAACAATGAAACGTAAAGGATTGACTACATTTTCGAAGAAGACAAGCAGAGAAAAAGAATATTCACTTACATGTTCGGAGATGAACAAGGTGTATATCACAAGCTAAGTCACTCTGCGAAGGTGTCAATTCAATTTTCATCCGACTAATGGCGTGTTCAGCAATCGTCCTCGACAATACATCTTCGTGAAACATCTTTATGAGTGGATAAAAGAGGGAATGTGCCATTAAATGGGAGGCAATTGACGGGTAGCTATCCATGCCCTCTCTGGGAGATGAGTGACAGTCTTTTTTTCTTTTTTCAAAAAGTAATCGAAATCTTAAAGGCGTGAATTTGATATTATCAGTGACGCCTTGGCCAAGACCTCTCGAGTCATCTTGTCCTAGCCGTCGATCAAGCATGACCTGAAATAGATGTTATTGGCAGTGTTGAATTTTGCTCAGAATGAAATTAAATGACGTACTGATCTATAACATAGTGAATTAGGAGTCTGTTTAGAATTCGCCGACGTAGGAAAATAAGCACCATTCTAAATAATATAAGGACAAACAAGAAATCTCAGCATGGTCATGCTACACAAGGATTTTTTTTTTAATTCTCTCAATTTATTATGAAAGGCAAAATTGAAATAAACTGAGATTTATTTGAGCATGATTTATTATGAGATTTTATCAATCTATAACATTGGGGTGCTTAACTAAATGGCTGGATTCCATGTTCTCTGAGCGTAACTGTGTAGCGCCACAATAAAATAGCAGGTCACCTTTCAAGTGATTAGAAGGCCCCGAGATGAAAATTTTTCATTATTATAAATTGGATATAATTTGGAAATGTCTCTAGTCTTCATTACTTCGACACACACCTAAAGCTTAAGATGTGTATATATTTTTCCAATTTTTTTTTTACAACCCCTTCCTTAGCCTTCCTAGCCCCTTCCTTGACATAAGTCCCTTAACCCTTTCTAGGCCCTTCCTTGACTTAAGCCCCTTAACCTCTTCCTAGCCCCTTCCTTGACTTAGTCCGACCAGCTTTGCAGAAAATGAACATGCCTTTACTTTAGTCGGAAATACCCTTTTCAGCGAAAATCACAGACATTGATACAACAAAAGTAATGAAATATTTTTACAGCAAATCGTATGGAACCAATAATAGGTTCATAGGAACTAGTGTTGGTAATTATCATGTTTTTAACCGATTGATACTGGCTAATAAAACCAATTAATAATTACCCTACCTCTTCTTGCTTATATTAGAGCTTGAATACATCACAGACCTAATGCAATAAAAAAAGAAAAAAAAAGAAAAGGGGTTGCCGTCTTGTAAGACCATGGACTACTAATTTACTTTTATGTCAGCTGCAATGCAAGTCTATAAAAGAACTAATGTTTTAAATACAATAGTGGAACGAGGTGGGTTATAAATACCATATATGTTCTTCAGATTATACCCCTGGTTTTACCGAGGTGGGTGATATGGTTATAAGTCCTAAATGTGTGCTTAAGATACCTTTAGTTATATCTGTAAGTACATCTATGGGGTCTTAATTGCTCGTAATGACCTTAGGATAAAATTGGGCCCTTTAGGCATTTTAAGCGTCATTTCAGGTGAGTTAAAACTTTTCACAGAACTAACTATGCCACGTTGATCAAAAATTTTTCATAGTAACAGAAATTATGTTCTTTGAACGCCCGACTCTTCAAATCTTAGTTTTCTTGCTGGAAAAATTAAAATTTTCTCCCCATAGTAGTTGAGAATACGCTTTGAAATGTCCGGAAAATAAACCTTGTTTTTACGTGTGGGAGACTAAGGCATGAGGATATCAGCGTTCAAAGGACCCATCTAGTTTAATTTCTCAACGTTAAATGACCAACATGTGCCTTTGAAACTCAACAGTTGCAATGTGGTATGACTATTGTTTAAAACATGTGCCTTTTTTTTTCAAAGTTGAGTTTCTTGAATCATATATTTCTGGTAAGCTTCGAAGTTTCTGTAGTCCTTCCATTATGGTCACAAGATTACTTCTACAAAATTTCCGGTTTCTACAGTTTAGCTATTTCTTCAATATGCAGATAAACAGAACACATATACTTGATTTTATAGAAGAAGAGGATGTTTTCTTGAGGAAATGTATGGTTTTCAGAAATTTTGAGTTTTTCCCCTTTTGAAATTAGGCAATTAATCAATGTATTAATGTTTTGAGAAGTTGTCCAAATCGAGTGGACAAATGAAAAAAAAAAAATCATATATTAGACAATACATCTATATCTGCATATATTAGACAATACATCAACACTCAAAAATGTCAAAGCCTATAGTTTCTATTTATTAGGGCAGCTGCCCTATGAGTGAAACTCCGACTTGCATGGCTTTTTCTTGTTTACAGCCCCTGCACTCGTCAGATTTACAACCACGCCGAATACAGTTTTGGCCCCTAGTCTCGAATGTCATTCTTGCAAATTATTTTAGTGAAATCTCAGACTGAGAAGTTTCTTAATCTGTTAATAGTATCTGATATTAAAAGAAAAAAGGGCAAACTATTTCTTCCATTGGTGTAGCTTCTGTCTGCATCCGGGGCTAGAACTCTAACTGTGCCTATTTAGTGACATAGCATACTGAATTAGAGTTTTCAAGCATTTTTTCAGTTTTTTTTTCCTCCTGGAATGACTGTCTCCTCCTTCTTAAACAAAGGCAAAGATAAGATCACACCAGATCCACCAGGAGTATATGAGATTCCTTGCAGTTGTGGTGATACCTAATGAGATCTCTACATCACCGATTAAAAGAACATGCTGATTCCATTGATGCCTGCCTTAAAAAGACAAAGCTTAAGGAGGAAGATACTTTTTCTGCATTGGCCCATCATATTTTTGAAAACCCTTCTCACTCCGTTGATCTTGACCAGGCTCAACTTATTGCTATTGTTCCACAACTCTTAAAGCAGAAAATCAGAGAAGCTCTGGAAATTGCTAAAAACAAACCAGCCATTAATAAAGACAATGGAGAGTTCCGCATCAGTGAAATTTGGGAACCCATTACCCATAGGCTAAGAACTCGCAAAAAACTCCACACTACTTCTATAGACCCAACCTTTTTGAGATCTACTAGGATAGCGGCCATCAATGCCTCTACCAAAATCCGGGCCATATTACAACAATGATTCCAGGTTCGACTTATTATTAGTGTTGTTCAGTGATTTTAGTTTTATTTTATTTAGTGATTTTATATTCTGGCAAGAGTCTTGAATTTGAACCTGAAGATGACAGGCACAGGTCCTGTCGAAATTATCGTTCCAAGATAACACAATACCTGACATCCATAGCTTAGGTAAGCTTATTACCATTATCATGTTTTTTCAGGTTGTATTTTTCAGCTTTTGCCGTTGCCTAATTGCTGTCAACTAATAAAAGTGACAATAATAGAAATAACACGAGAAATAAGGGCAGCATTTATAAGATCGGGGTAATGTAACAAACTGTCGTAGATAGTCGCAGGAAAACAAAAAAAATTGCTTGATTTTATCGGTCATTATTCATAATGACCAAGCAGTATGAAAATTGTCGTGAATAATCAAGCCCCCGTGCATTAAGAAGACAAGTCCATAGTATAGAAATTTAAACATCACGTAGGCATAAAAAAAAGGTGACTATCTGGTTTAGTGTCCCGGATTGTCCGGTATACAACACTACAAGAAACTTCTTATCTCATAATATTCAAAAATTAGCACATTCAATTCCCAGCATTACTTCCAATATAATTGAATCCCAGACAACCCCTTCCCGCATTCCCAGAAACAGCCCTAGGCTAAAAACTAATTTTATTGGTTTCTTTTCTTTTTAAATTGGCATTACAACTCTATTAATGACGAGAAATAAGTGGAAAAAAGAATACAATCTTACAAAAATAGCTTAGTCTTTAGCGTTGGGCTAGATCTAGCAGCTAGAGGGAAAGGATTCAATTATACTGGACACATCCCTGAACATTCAATAGATAGATATTTTCCAAAAGTAATAAAGTAAGGATTTTGTTACTATGGTGTTAATTTCGGAAAAGGACATAAACTGGACTATTACTAAATAAAAAAGAAAAATACTTCAACAAGAATACTTCTACAAAAAAAAGAAAAAAAAAGTCTCTATGAATTTCCAAACTTTGAGCGATTCATCTTTATGTGCGAAACTAAAGAAGGGGGCAAGGGTGTCGACTGCATAGTAGCAAGTTCTCGCATTAATTTTGTAACAGAGTCAGCAACGTCAAGAAACAATTGATTCAATTTGTGAAACGTTTATTCAATCTTGGAAAAATTATTGTTACAAGTGATGCACAAAACTCGTAGGGTATCTAAGCATGGTGAGAGTAGGGGTGAAAGAAGCAACTTCCTTGCAATCTCTATGGCTTCTTCTAATAGCTTTATTCGCGATCTAGCTGAGAATCTTTATCCGGAAACTTTAGTAAATTACTATCTATTGTTGGTATTAATGGAAAAGCTATCCAAGATAATTGGACTAAGTTAGACACGCTAAACACTAAGTCTTCGTAACTAAGCCAGTCAATGATAATTATTTCTATCCAAATGTGACACCAGGGGCTAAAACAAAAGATTCTACAACCATGATGGAATGCAGAATACAGAAAACTGAAATCCAATGTCTTAGGAACCAAGCTGGAATTTTTAAAATATGCTAAATCTAGGTCATTTAACTCGTATGAGCCCAACCAGAAAAATATCGAAATTCCAATACCTTGGAATGTACGTTACGATTATGCTAAAATCCATGAGTTAACATTCTCTTGGAGAAATAAAGAGAATTTCGAACCAAGTTGCCATTTTTATTTCAAAAATAATTAGATTTAGGCCATTTAACTCGACAGACACAAATCATAAAACAAACTCAATCCTTTGAAATGTTTACCAAGATTATTGCGAAAATTTTAGGTTACTATGCTATTGAATAGGCCAAGAGATTTTAGAATTGAGATTAGCACAAAATAGGGAATTTATATTATTTTTGGAAGAAATAAGTATAAAAAGAAGCTTGGTGTACTTTGCAAAGTTTGATGGCTTTAAATAATAGGGGTGCATAAAACCAACAGTTTTGACTGGGCTTAAAAGTCTTGCAGGTCGGAGTCCTACTGGAGCCGTTTAACTGCTCTTTGATAATTGATATACTGAGCAAGATCAAACATCTTGGTACAGAAAGGGTTACATTCGGTTAATTTTTATATTATCGATAATGGTATTATACTAGAGGAATAGTTCTCTCGAAATTGCCATCATGGGCTTAAACCATGATCTAACGTAGAAGATAGAGAAATAGAGATCCAATATCTTAGGAATTAAGTTAGCATTCTTATTTCAAATATGCTAAATCTAGGTTATTTAACTTGTATGATCCCAACAACCCCCCAAAAAACCAAATACTTTGGAATGTCCATTAAGATTAGGCTAAAATCCATATCACTCCAAGAGAGGCTTAGAGAACTTAGAACCAAGTTGCTATTTTTATTCAAACAATAACTAGATTTAGGTCATTTAACTCGTCAGACCCATATCGTAAAAGAAACTCAATCCTTTGAAATATCCCACAAGATAATTACGAAAATTTTAAGGTTATTATTCCATTGGATAGCCAAGAGATCTTAGAATCGACTTTGGCTCGATATTGTGAATTTAAATTAGTTTGTTTTTGGAGTAAACAAACATAAAAAGAAGTTCGATTCATTTTAAAAAGTTTGATGGCTTTTTTTTTTGTCTGAGATAAAAGTTTAAGTTGTGTATGTGTTTTTCGCATTTGTTTTGTCTTTTTTTGTATATTTTACTACGCTTATTTTCCCAAAAAGTGGATTAAAAATAAATTGTTATTATTATAATTATCAAATAATAGAAATGGATGAGAATCCACCATTTTGACTGGGCTACAAGGCATTTGCCTAATCCAGAGAGTTACTCAGGGCCGTCCAAGTCGCTCTTTGATGATGGATATACTGAGCAAGGTCAAACCACTTGGTTCACAAATTTTCGCATTCGATTTATTTTTATATTGTCAATAACCGTATTCTACCGAGGAAAACTTCTACTCAAATGTGAGATCATGGGCTTAAAGCAAACGATTCTACAACCACGATCCAATACAAAGATAGAAAAACGGATATCCAATTTTAAATGAATCAAGTTGATATTTTTCATTTTTAAGACATGCCAAATTTAGGTTATTTAACTCTCAAGAACCGAACAAAAAATCTTAATATTTGGAAATGTCTACTAAGATTATGCTGACCTTAATAAGTTATTATTCTCTTAGGTAGGTCCAAGGATTCTAGAACCAAGTTGCCATTTCTATTTCTAAAAATAAATTGATATAGGCCTTTTAACTCGTAGAACCCTAAACCAACAGGAAAGCCGATGACCCCTGAATGAGCTGCGAAGAAGCTATAAAAAGGGCTCTAAAGAAAACAGAAAACTCACAGGAGGGGCCAATGTGTGAAGCATTCAAAGGATTAATAAAAAAAACAAAGTTTTCCGAGGGAAGTAAAGAGGGAAGTTGAAACTTAAAACGGACAAAAATTATTTCTTCACAGCCTATCGAACATATATCAATAAAACTAGTACAAATAAACTAACTAATTATGTTCCCCTATGTTTCTAGGATTATAGAAAACTACCGCTTTACTGAAAACACAAAAGTTTAGCATAAAAACAGAAATATTGATTTAGGAGTCAAAAGTGAGTATGTAGCCTGACAACATTAAACCCATCTTTAAAGGTTTTTATAGTCTTACACCAGTTGTGACATCAGTGACTTTCAGTACACAGAAATATTGGATTGATTTATCAGGTAGCATTTTGGTCTCGCCAGCTATAATACCAATAGTGAGTAATATACAATTTTAAATTGTAAGAAATATGCTTAAGTATTACTTGAAATAAAGATCAAATTCGATATAATATGAACTCTGGAAATCCGGCTATTTCTTTCTATAAAACAGTGAATTTCAAGCTATGATACAAATTCTAAAGCTAGTCTATAGTGCTAATACTATCAAGATGGCTCTACTTCGAACTTGTCTGCAAACTAATTATGACATGTCCTTTTCAGAACCAAAGCGAGTGCCAGTCATTGAACTGAGCCATTGTGCAGAAGTGATACCAAATAAAAAAAAACAACAATCCTAAAATACTTTATTTTTATTCGGTAAAAAGTGTCCTTAATTATTTTGCTTTTTCTGTATCAAAACTCCTATGTTATTTTGTGTTTTCAGTAAAGCGCTAGTTTTCTGTAATCCTAGAAATATAGGGAAACATAATTAGCTGGTTTATTTGTACTAGTTTTATTGATATATATTAGATAGGCTGTGAAGTAATAATTTTCGTCCGTTTTAAGTTTCAACTTCGCTCTTTACTTCCCTCGGAAAAATTCGTTTTTTTTTAAATTATTCTTTGCTCGTTTTTGATTAAAATTTGACGAGAAACTACGCCGCCATGATCTTTTTTTATTTATACGGAATAATTTCAGTTCGTTTTAATTTTAATGTCACTCCTTAGTTTCAATTGAAAACTTATTTTTTAATATAATTTCTGATCATCACCGATCTAGGGGAGATAAGATACATCTAGAAAATACTGCAGAAAGGACTCTAGAAAGGACGTCCTTTCCCCTAAATTTACCGTCGTTAGAACTAGCACACAGGCTTCATCGCAGAGTGAACTTTGAAGGTTCAATTCAAAACTGTTGATCATTCAAGCTTAATTTTTGGTAGATTTTTAGTTGAAAAGTTTTCAGTTTTAGTTCACTTGTTTTCGCAAAGATCTTTTACTTTTAAGATTAGTAAACGATTTATGAAACTTAATAAGAGGACATGGAGGGGGAGTACACGTGAGGGGTTTTTATAAACCCCCAGTAAAGGGCTTTGGACCATAATTATTGCAAAGGTACCGTTTTTAGTGCTATATGGCACTTGTGGATTCTAAAATTGATACAAAGTACGTAGATATGAGTAATAGGTTTAAAATGAGCCTTCCCGGGATATGCTTTGAAAAATGAGTGCATCACATTTGCAAAAATAGTCAATTATCTGAAAAGTAATCATAAGAAGGGACAAACCATGAATGAAAAAAAAAAAAAAACAAGCAGAAATCGAATGCATGATAATCTAATTTGAAGTCCAGCGCTGTACTAACAGAATCATGCATCTAATAATCTAATTTGATATATTGGTGTTTGTAGGACTTTATTTGCGTAGCTTATTAAGGGGGGGGGGGAATATGCGGGAGGTGTTGTTGCAAACGTCCAGTTAAGGGTTTTGGACCATAATTACTACAATGATGCCGTTTTATACTTCAAAAATTTTCAACTTAAGAAGTGACACCAAAAGTTTTGTTTCCAGTGCTATATCTCACTTACGAATGGTGTAATTGATAAAAATCAAGTAGATGTGAGTAAAAGTTTTCAAATAAGCTAGTAAACATGACTCTGAAAAGTTCTGGTAGCCCACTAGCCCCAGCTTTTCGCCTTTTTCGTGCCATATGGCACTTGTAGATGGCAGAATTTATTCAAACCACGTACATATGAGAAACAGCTTTTGAATGAGCTCTAAAGCATCTCTCTATGATGTTCTAGTAACCCGCTATGCCTAGAAAAAAGAAGAAGAAAAAAAAAACGTTTTAACGTTTTTTAACTTTTAACTACTATGGGCTGTGGTTCGCTCTTTACTAGGTTGCAGCTAATGCTTCAACCATGACAAAGAGTTCATTGCAAATTGTCCCAAGAAACCAGCTAACATTGATATCGGTAAAATCTAATAGATGGTAGAATTTGTAAAAACCAAGTAGATATAAGTAATAGATTTTATTTGAGCCATTAAACATCTATCTACGATGGTGTGGTAGCCTGCTAACGTTGCAGTAGCTTACTGGTGAGCAGACGATTTATGAAACTTACTGAGGGGACTGGGAGGAGGAATGTACGGGAGAGGTTCTTGTAAATCTCCAGTTAAGGGTTCTGGAACATAACTAGTACAGCAGTACTTGTTTCGTACTTCAGAGCTGTTCCACTTAAGAACTGGCACCAAAAGTGCTGTTTTCAGTGCTATATCGCACTTTCGAAGGGTAGAATTAATAAAAAGCACGTTAAGCCATTAAACATAACTCTTAAAAGTTCTGCTAGCCCAATAGCCCCAGCATTTCCATTTGAGACATGGCACCACAAGTACCGGTTTTAGTGCCATTTGGAACTTGCAGATGGTGAATTTATATCAAGAACGCAGATATAAGCAATATCTATTATATGAGCTATAAAAAATCTGTATACGATATTCTGTTAGCCTGCTAGCACCACCCCTTGATAAATGGGACAAAAAGTGCCATGTTAGTGCCATATGGCACTTGCAGGTGGCGGAATTTATAAAAAGCACGTAGATATAAAAAATAGCTTTAGAATGAGCCATTAAATATCTCTTTATGATGCTCTGGTAACCCGCTAGGCCTGCTAAAAAAAAAGGAGACAGATCAGTGCTACCAATGCAAAAAAGTGATTTTCCTTGTTGTTCAAGGAGGGGGACTGTAATTTCCCTGAAGAAGGTTTTAGACTATGCTGATTACAATGGTACACTTTTCATTTTGGTCTGACGTCATTTTCGAGGGGCTTCAGTTTTTTTTCGAAATCACCATAAATTTCTTTTCGCAATGAACTTTTACTTTTAAGACGAACCAGCTTTACTGATAGTCAATCCATAACAAGCTTTCCTGATAGTTAATCCATGCAAGAAACAATTTCTTGACTTAAATTACACCTTAATTTAAGCGGTAAACTTAATTTTTAACCTAAATTCTGCCAGAATATTTTTTATTTGCTCATAAAATTAAATTTCTTACAGAATTCAATGTTTAAATTTTGGACTAAACAGAAAGCGATTAATTTTGAAACTGAAGTTTGTTGAAACTTCATTTAAACTACTTTCTAGTTAAATACCAACATATTGCTGTAGGTGAACTCAGCTTATCAATTTTTATAAAAGGTCCAACCTCTCACAAAAGTTAGTTTTTTTTTTGTGTGCGTTTGAATAAAATCAGCAGAAATACAGTGCCTTCATTTTTTGATAAAAAAGGATTAAAAGGGAGATTTATACCGATTTGAGCCCAGTACAACAGTATTAAGATTGTCCGATCCAAACCTGAATTCAGAACTGATAAATTCAAGGAGCAAAATGAAAAAAATTCTTATTTTTGTAGAAACCTGTGCTGACAGCAAACGATAGAACAATTAAGAGATTTTAGAAGCAAATTTGACCAACTCCACGTTTTGCACTTTTTGCTACTATTAAAGCGTTTAACTGACTCTAAGGCTTGCAAATTAAAAATTGCATCTCCTAAAACTAGGAAATAATATATAAACAACAATTTTGCCATTAAACAATAAGCATTTTTTCTAGAAGCCAATTTAGTCAATACTACAACTACTACTACTAACAACTCACCGCAGCGCCAAGCCGCCTGAGGCCAACACAGCTACGCCCACTTCTCCTCCACCCCAATCTATTCAAAGCCTCCCTTTTTACACCCACCCACGAAGTTCCTATTTCCTTTAAATCTTTCTTTATGACGTCCTCCCACCCCAGACGGGGACGAACTGCTTTCCGTTTAGCCCTAGACGGTTGGCCGACAAGAACAATCTTCGGCAATCTATCATCCTTCATCCGCACAACGTACCCTAGCCACCTCAACCTTTCTTTCATTATAGAGCGGTATTGAACCACATTTTTCGTATAGCCTATTGTTTGAAATACGGTCAGTCAGCCGGGTACCCAGAACAATCCTTAAGCAATTTCTCTGGAAAACATTTTGCAAATCTTCATCCGCTTTTCGGAGCGTCCATGCTTCAGAGCCATATTTGACCACTGTCATCACTGTAGTCAATACTAAACTGCAAATTAGAGTCCTGGTTCAACTTCGTTGAACTGAGGATACTGGGACTGTTTTAAAAACATTTTTAGTTTTAAAGGTCGTACTTTAATGTAAGTTTTTTATATATTCATTTGTGTTTTGCTGAGGACGGCCCTTCGATATAGGGTTAAAATATTCATTTGAGGTTAAAGTTCCACTCTCTTACAAAAAAAAAAAAAAAAAAAAAATCTATATTGTTCTACCTGTTGTTTATGTTTACTAAATTGCACCTAAAAGAAACGCCTCAGTTTTGCACTTAAGCAAGAATATTGCTTCATCAAAATAAAAACCAGGAATGAATTTTGTTTTGAATTTTATTCCCTGCTTATCTTAGGAACTTGATTAATTTAACGTCAAAAACGGTCACACTGCGCAAACTAGGCTATTACCTCAAGTTTTCCAGACGCTTGGCTTGAAACACCAAGGGGTTGTCCTGAGACTAAGGTTAAGCGGCTCTGTCCGTCCTCAATAAACGCCATTGCGGGCATTGGAAAAAAGTTGGCTTGCAGAGGAAGCTTAGTCAGACGTTCGCGACGGATCATCTGCAAAAAATGGAAACAAATATAGAAATAGATGTCGTAAAAAAGGTTAGTTTTACCCTACCGACGTTCAACATAACTGTAATACTGTATATCAGATAACTTTATTGTTTCAGAACAGCCAACGGAACACAACCGCTAGTATGCAAGAGACGTGAAAACATAAAAGGGATATTATTGTTTGTTCTATGTGCAAATGGCTCTGCAGAATACAATGAAAAATGTTCAATCCATATAGTACAAAGGAAAATGAAAATACTTTAATTGGTTAAATGGAAACTCACAGAACCCAAAAAAAATCTTCGAAAATTAGAAAAAAAAAATCGGAAACATAATTTTTAATGAAAAAGACTTCTACATACAGTTATGTAGTTTTTGACATTAGCAGACACAAAACTAAAAAAAGCAATGGGTGGAAAAAAAGAAGCTAAAAACATATTCAATTCTTGCGGACGAAAAGCATTGTTAAACTTAAGTAATTAGTTTTATTTATTTATTTTCATGGCTTGGAGTGGCGAAACTGAAAAAAAAGTGATACTACCCTAAAACTTTATAATTGTGAAACCATTAAAACAAAGATCTCGGAAAATCAAGATTCTCAGGTGCGTACATCTCTAAGATAGGTCCAGGGGGCAATAAACGGTTTTCAACATAAAAAGTAGTAAAAAAAAACCATTTGCGAAACAAGGTAGTTATATTGTAGGGCGTCAAAGCACACTTCTGTAAATACGACATCGACCACAACGTAAAAAAGTTGTCAGGAACTGTTATTCACCAAACAGAGGTACAAGAGCACGTAGATACTCGATTCCTAGAGAAAAGAATCAAGACTATTTAAATTTAAAATATTTGAAAACCATCAATTATATTTTCTAATTTAAACTTACCAGTTGGGTCTATTTTGAGAATTTTAAAAATGTTTTGGTAAAATATGTAGCAAGCAAATGCATTCATAAAACAATATAAGTCGTATGAATATCAAATAGAAACAGGTCCAAGAGATCTCTAATCATAGGCAGCGCTATTGCATTGCCTAAGTAAAAAGCAATGTGGTCACAATGTATTTTTTTTTTTTTTATGAGAGTATTTGGATAAAGATATTTGCTTTTAAGGATTTTATAAGGATTTTATTTGGTAAGAGTATTTATTTTTTCATCAAGTTACTTCGCATGGAAGGAGTTACAGACACTTCAAAAGGAGCTCATTTGATTGGAAATTGAAAGTTCTAGTGAATTTTTTGAGATTTAAAAGTGATTGGAAGGCAACCAGCCCCCTCCCAGCCCCATCAATTCTCCAAACAGATCAAATCAACATTTTGAGATAGCCATTTTGTTCAACATGGTTGAAAGGTCCAGTAGCTAAGTATCTGCTCAACTCCCCCACAGTCTTCGAGGCAAGAACCATAAGTTATACAGTTTACCCATTGTTTACAAATAGTATTTTTTTATAAAGGTGAGCATGCTTGACCTATAGTGTCCAAAAAGACAAAGGGCGTTCAGGTGAACCTTTTCCAAAGGTGTTGAAGGGAGTGTTGAACTAAATCAAAACACGTTATGTGGATACGGGTTGTCAAAAGGGCTTAAGTCAAGAATGACCGGGTGTATTAGTTTGAAACTTTCAGAAAATTATGAATGGGATGATCAATTGACCCAAATGCAATATTTGCACGCTGCTGCTACTACAACTACTACAACTAAACTTACACTACTACTAACATTACTACTACTATTACTACCACTACTTCCACTCCAACTACTACTTCCGTAGGAAGTACTACCAAGGCTGAGGACACTGAAGTGAAAATTTAACTAAATAAAAACAAACTATGTGAATGGATTGTCAAAAGGGCGCATCAGCAATATCTATAGAATGGGTTACAGTATCAAGCTGAAACCCCCAGGCAGCATGAGGGAGATTTTCAACAAAAGACAACATTTTCACATTGCTACTGCTATTAATACCGCTGCTACTACTATTACTACTACTACTAATACAACAATACAACAGTACTACTGCTGCAGCTGCTGCTACTAGTAATAGTGCTATTAGTTTTAATACTACTACTAGTCCTACTAGTACTTCTACTGCTATTACTGTGACTACTATCACAACTATGGTTAAGAGTATGAAGGTGAGATTTTTAGGGAATTTTCAATGGGGGAGTTGAGCCGAATCACAACACGCCGCCTGTATTTAGGTTGTCAAAAGGGCGAGTACTACTGCTGCTACTATTACTACTGGTACTGCTACTACTAAAGCTAAGGGTACCAAGGCGAAAATTTTGGAGAATGTTAAAACGGTGTTTAACTAAATCAAAACATATTATGCATTGAATTATGAATTGCAATCTAGGACATTGCTTTAATTTTATGTTTCAAATAGGAAACCAGGTCCATAACTTTTCAACTAGACAAGCTCAGAATGTCCGTATACCTTTTGCTCCGTCTATGCGATCTACGTTTTCTTTTAGGCATGTTGGACCTAAATGTTGGTTAGATGTGCTTGAAGATATTAAACTTGTTAAGGAATTGTCTGAGTTTGTGTTTCTGGTTAAAGGACTTTGTTTCGTGCATACTGCTAATAATGCTACTACTGCTGTACTACAACTATTGGTCTTCTTTTTTTTGTTTTATGTGTTTGTCTCTTGTGAAGTTTACTTCAAAAGGTTATATTTTTTTTTTTTTTTTTTTTTTTTTTTTTTTTTTTTTTTTTTTTTTTTTTTTTTTTTTTTTTTTTTTTTTAGCACTGAGGAAAACTTCACAAGTCTGTTTATTTTCGATTCATATTGTTCCACTGGCTGACTCAACCCTCATTTTTCTCGACCATTTAGTTTTATTTTTCATTTATTATTTTTGTTCTTCTTTGTTTCCTACAATTTTTGCTAGTACTGAAGATAAGACTATTAAAGTGAAGCTTTCAAGAAATGGTTAGGTGGATGTTGAACTAAAACAAAACGAACTATGAGCATGTAGATTGTCAAAAGGGTGCATTAGCAATATATCCGGTACGGCATACATTACTAAGTTGGAACTATCAGGGTATCTTGTGGTGGATTTTGAACGAACAAAAAGGTACTATGTGTATACTACTAGGCTACGATTGCTGTAACTAATAAGCTAAGGGTATCAAGGTGAAACTTTTAGGAAACGTTTAGGGGATATTTAAATTAAACAAAAAGAACTATATACATGCAGGTTTTCAAAAGGGCATATAAGCAACATCATAAGCAGCCCAGTACTATCATAGAAACTTTTAAAAAACCTCTTTCGATTAGAAATTGAAAAATTCTAGTGCCCTTTTTAAGAGTCAAAAACTTGGGATAGCCATTTTGCTCAGCATGGTTGAAAGGTCCAGTAACTATGTCTCTGGGGCTGTTGGGGATGTCAACCCCCCACAGCCCTCATAGAAAGGACTGCAAGTTATGCAATTTGTCCATTGCTTATATATAGCATTTGTTATTGGGAAAGAGGGCATGTTTGACCTTTGGTGTTCAAAAAGATCAAGTGCACTCAACTGAAGCTTTTAGAGAACGTTCAGGGGAGTGCTGAACTGAATCAAAACATATTATGTGCATACAGGTTGTCAAAAAGGGGGAAACGCAGGAATGACTGAGGGTAATAAGTTGGAACTTTAAGGGAATGATGTGGGGGTTGATTAATTGACCAAGGGCATGTCGCAGGGGATGTTGAACTAACAAAAAGGCACTATGCGCATGTTACCACTATTGCTACTATTACGACTGTCACGACAACTACTTCTAATGAGAAGGTAGGAGGTTGAAACCTTCAGGGAATATTTAGGGGGATCTACAACTAAATAAAAAACACGCTCTACAAGCAGGTTGTCAAAAGAGCATATCAACAGCATGCCAGAAATGGTTCAGGGTATTAAGTTGAAACTTTCAGGACATGTTAAGGGGGATGGTGATCTAGGCAGAATGCAAAATGTGCATACTACTACGACTACTAATGTACTACTACTAGTACTAATACTGCTACTAAAACTGCTACTACAACTGCTACGACTGCTTCTGCTGCAACTACTACTATGACGACTACTACTAGCACTACTGAAGCTAAAGATATCATAGTGATACTTTCAGGAAATGTTGAAGATGATAGTGAACTAAATTGAATCACGCTATGTGGATGCAGATTATTAAAAGACCGTAACAAGTATATCTCAGGAACATCTTAGAGTATTAAGTTGAAACTTTAAGTGCATGTTAAAGGAAATTGTAAACCAACAATAAGAAACTACATGTATACTACCCCTACGACTTCAACTACTACTAATACTAATATTAAAGCTAAACGTATTAAGGAAACATTAAAAAAAAATGTTGTGGGATATGTTAAATTAAATTGAAACACGCTGTATCCATGCATGATGCCAAATACCCGTTCCAGAAGAATATCAAGAACGGCTTAGAGTATTAGATTGAAACTTTCAGAACATGCTGAGAGGTGTGTTCAGCTAATAAAAATGCACTATGTGCATGTAGTACTACTGCTACAGCTTTTAGAACTAATATTACTAAGACTAACGGTATTAATGTGGATCTTTCAGAAACTATCGAGGGGAATCTTGTGCTAAATCAGAACATATTACATGCATACAGGTTTTAACCCGGATTTATCAGAAATATTTCAGAAATGGCTTAAAGTATCGAGCTGCAAATATCAGGGCATGAGGAGGGGTTGTTGTACTGGACCAAACGGTACAATGTGAATGCAATACTATTTACCACTAATAAAACTACTGTTATCACTAATCCTATTCCTATTGCTTTTATTATTACTTCAGCTAGGGTTAAAGGGTATCAGATATACCCTAAACCCTAGAAAAAAGCATAAAGTTGAAATTTTCATGGACAATTTATGCAGCTTTAAAATTATCAAAAGGCACTAAGACCATGCTGGTTACCAATGAAACGTCTCAGCAATATCTCAAGAACGACTGAGGGTATTAAGTTGAAATTTTCAGGGCTACTAGCCTACTATTGCTACTACTGCTCTTAAAATTGAACTAAATCAAATGAATGTAGGTACATAAAGAATGTCAAAATAGCATAGGTACTATGTTCTGAGAATGGTTTTCGGTTTTATCTTTCAAATAAATTTGAGCTGTAAAACTAAATTAAACAATACTTTGTATTATATTTTCAAGAGGACGTATTTTATTGAAAATTGTAGAAAAGATTCCTCGAACATTTCCACCAACTAAATTAAAAAAAAAAAAAAAAAAAAAGATTAGAATATTCTTTTCTTTTTCCACAACACAAGATTTTCAAAGAAAAGCAAAGAGCTACAGTAAACCAAAAATGAGCAGAAATGAAGTAAAATAATTTTCCAAGCATAAAACTACTGTAAATCACCATCAATAAAGCAGAAACTAGAGCAGAAACTAAAATGAGTAGGATTGACCCCCCCCCCCCCCCCCCAATGCCTTCTGAAGACCAGCATGACTTCTTAAGAAAGCAATTCAAACAGAAAGAAAAAAACATACCAATTTAAAAATAACCCTTTAAAAGTGAGCCCCGGCCTCGGTTGAGGCCGATTTCTTTTTTTTTTTTACAAATCAAACAGTTCGTGGTAACGAACTGTAAGTAAGGAGCGACCCGGATCAATAGTAACCGAAACTCTAAAAAAAACAGAATTTTTATACCAGTAGATACATAAAAAGAATCATATTTCTATGCTAACTTCAAACATATAACAAGTTTAATTTTTGTTTCAACAAGTTTATATTTACCCGTCAAAAGTTAGGACCCTGAGAAAATCTGCCTTATTTACGAAAAAATGTCAGGGGAGGGGGTCACGTGGGAGGATCTTTACATGGAGGAATTTTTCATGGGGAAAGAGAATTTTTCCGTGAAGGGTGTGTCGGATTTCCCAGCATTATTAAAAACGATCAGAAATTAAATAAAAAAAGAAGTTTTTTTAACTGAAAGTAATCAGTGACATTAAAACTTAAAACGAACAGAAATTATTCCGTATATAAAGGGAGTTGCCTCCTCCTCAACACCTCGCTCTTTACGCAAAAATTTGAATTTTGTCTCAATTCTTTAAAAACGACTCCTGAAACACAAAGGTCGTTTAATTAGAACAACAAGAAGGATTATTCAAAAGCATTAAAAAACTTTAGCGTGGAGAGCGAGGTGTTGAGGAGGAGGTCACCCCCTTCATATATAGAATAATTTCTGTTCGTTTTAAGTTTTAATGTCACTGATTACTTTCAGTTAAAAAAACTTGTATTTTTTTTTATTTGATTGACATTACGAACCAATTGTCGACGGTAAATTACTGCTTATAGTAAATACAAATAACTAAAATCATTGAAATTTTGTAAAAAGCCTATGGTTATATCCTGGCCACAAGATAGGGCGAGAGGGTAAGGAATGAAGTGTAATCGTAGAGGGTATTACATTTAGAAATAGTGTTGAATAGGGAATCACAAGGGTTTCTTTTGTTGAACATTAACCTTCACGTTCGATTAAAATTTTCCCAATGAATTAAGGAATAGGTGTAAGATAGATATTGCATTTTACCCAAAAGAAGTAAGGTAAATATATAAACATTCGTATAGTTTTGCTAGGAAGAAAGTGAATATACCATTTAATGCCTTTTTTATGCAATTTGAAAATTCAATGTCTTCTCAAGTAAATTCCTTTGAGCACTTAATACGGCCCCAAAAGGTAACTTATTACCTTGTCTATAATTTAGACTATTTTTTTAAAGTCAAAAAGCTAGTTAAAAACTAACTAAACATAAAAATTAGCTGATTTAGTGCCGAAGTAGCTGAATTATTTGAAATTAGATGTTTTAGTACCCTATTAGCTACAAAGCAAAAAAAAAAAAAAAAAAAAAAAAAAAAAAAAAAAAAAAAAAAAAAAAAAAAAAAAAAAAAAAAAAAAAAGAAAAAGAGCTACCCATGCATTCTTGTGCCAACCATGCAAAAAAGTGATTTTCCATGTGGTTCAAGGCGAGGGCTGTAATTTTCCTATTTAGAATTTTCAATAATGGCAATTACTATGGAATCTTTTCTTTGCATTGACGCCATTTTTGAGGGGTTTCAGGCTCTTAAAAAAAAAAAAAAAAAAATCAATTTTGTTTCCAAAATAACATTTTACAATCAAAACTAATCAAAATATTAATTAACATTACTGAAATACCTGCAAATCGCAAATTTTCTTCCTCGAAAGTTTTTCTTTTTTATTCTAAACACGTTCTTCAACTTCTCAGCATTTGTTTCCTATGGGCTTTTATGCTTTTAGCCCTTCAAAGGGCCTAAAACAAAATTTTGCCCAGAAGGTACAACAGAATTTGGAAAGAACATTAAAAAGACATCAAGTGATGAATTCACTTTCTTACTAACTAAAATTATATGAAAACATTTAAATACTATTTTTTTTTATGCCTAATGTGGTAAATTTTCCCTGATATAATAATCACCAATGTAGCTGTAATTTTGCATCCCCCTCACCCCCCCCCCCCAAAAAAAAACAAAAAAAAAACAACAACAACAAATCAGCCATTATAAATTTTCTTTCAAAATACTGCCATTCGCATTCTTCATTATATCAGTCTTCTGGTATTTTTGACACCAGTTTAGGAATATTTGCTAAATAGATATTGCATTTATCCCCCCGAATGCAATATTTTAATATGTATTTTGTATGTGCAATGTGGTACATTTTCCGAAACATCATAGTCAATAATGTTGCTATAGCTTTTCAACCCTCTCAGTCCCCCCTTCTCCCCTTAAGAAATTAATAAGCCACTTTAATTTTTCTGTCAAAAGTGTCTGAACAACGTCATAGAAAAATCAGATAAGAATATACCTTGTGATAGCGTAGCGGATGATGCCGTGGCTAGCTATCAAAAGCTTTCCGGTTGAGTCCCCCGTGTCACAAGGAAATCGTCTTATCTGAGTCTATTTAATAATTTTTCTTCTTTTTTTAGTAATTCTCATAAACCTAATTCACTGTTGCTCTAGCCATTTTTAAATATGTAAATAAGTAAAACAAACTTTTATCCACCACAAATTTCAACTTTTTATTTTGTTTTCTTTTCATTCAACTTAGGATGTAATAATTAGTCCATTCCAAAAGCCACAAGTTTGTTATACAAAAACGGCAAGACAGGCATTTTTACATTTTAATTAAAAAAAAAAAAACTTTCCCAAAAATTTAAAGGAAAAGTAAAGACTCATATACAACCTGAGACCAACAGAAATAGAGCCCTATAATAATTCAAACTCAACGACCAGAAATTAAAATTAATGAATAAATGAAAACCCGAGAACGAACAAAAACTAAAATAAATGATCACACCAAACAAGAAAATACCAGATACTGATACAGATGAAATCTTAAAGCAAAGAAAAATCAAATGTACATTCAAGTCAAATTTAAAACGAACCAAAATTTATTCAAGCAGGATTTCAGCTCTGACTTCCTCTCCTCTAACCGTCAAAAGTCTATGGTGTCATTTTCTAAAGTCTTATGGCCTCATTTGCAAAACCAAAATTAATTCAAGCAGGAGTTTAGCTCCGACTTCCTCTCCTCTAACCATCTAAGTCTATGGCGTCACTTGCTAAAGTCTTATGGCCTCATTTGCAAAACCCAAAATTAATTCAAGCAGGAGTTTAGCTCCGACTTCCTCTCCTCTAACCATCTAAGTCTATGGCGTCATTTTCTAAAGTCTTATGGCCTCATTTGCAAAAACCAAAATTAATTCAAGCAGGAGTTTAGCTCCGACTTCCTCTCCTCTAACCGCCTAAGTCTATGGCGTCACTTGCTAAAGTCTTATGGCCTCATTTGCAAAACCCAAAATTAATTCAAGCAGGAGTTTAGCTCCGACTTCCTCTCCTCTAACCATCTAAGTCTATGGCGTCATTTTCTAAAGTCTTATGGCCTCATTTGCAAAAACCAAAATTAATTCAAGCAGGAGTTTAGCTCCGACTTCCTCTGCTCTAACAGTCTAAAGTCTGTGGCATCATTTGCTTTTTATTGAAAACTATGTGCATTTTGAACAGTGAGCTTTGTTTTCCAAATATCCACCACAAATAAAAAATAAATCACCATAACAATCAAGATGAATAGAAATAACAAAAGAAAATGAACTGAATATTCAACATAAAGTGATATTAATCCCTGGAAACTCGGCGATTCAAGATTTTTCACTTTTTTTTTACTTTTTAAAATTAAAAATATTAAAAAGAAGTGTAGAGTATAATTTGTTTTTCGTAAAGTGCAAATGACGCAATAGACTTCAGAATTTAAAACGGCTAGAGGAGCGGGGAATCGGGTAAACTCCTGTTTGAAGTAATTTTTGTTCCTTTTAAGTTTGACTTTGATATTCAATTTAATTTTTAATTAACGTCAGATTTCTTTTATTCATCTATATCAGCATCTGTTATTTTTAGGTTCGGTATGATCATTTATCTAAATTTCTGTTTCTTTCGGGTTTTATTTATTCTTTTTCGGAAGGTTTTTTTTTTAATGTAAAAAAAAAACTAAGAGAAGACTGTCCAATTTTCAGCTATAATCTTCAGCTATCCTTATTCCTTGGCTGACAGGTTACATAACAGTTGGCTATATCTTAAAAACTGATTAGGGGATATAAAACAAACAGATCAATAAAGATATTACTTTACTTACAGATTGCTCAATCTGAGAGATAACTGACAGCAAAGCTTTGATAATATCTTCACAGTTGATCAAGGTGTCTGTTGTACCAAGTATTTGGCAATCCCATATTTTTTCACTCTACTAAGTTTTACCCCTGTCATAAAAGATCCATTTAACTTTTTCTAGTCCTATTTGGAGAAAATTCAGATTCTGATAAGATTATCAGGCTAAGGTCAGCTAAGTAAGAAACTGTTACGTAGAATCGAAGATAACACCAAAGTTATGTTGCCAGACGTAACAATGTTAGAGAACAAAGTCGGTTCAAAACAGAGAGTGAATAGGGAATTATTTATTTTTTTTTATATCGGCTTTTAGAAAAATCTAAACGAGGAAGCAATAAATATTCTATAAACAAATATATCCTATGGCTTATCTAATAACCAAAGCCATAACAAAGATTTTCACTATTACCCGATACATTTTCATAGTTTTTACAATCATAATTTTGATTCAGAAACAAATATTTTTCATATACCCCGAAAGTAAAGGAGTACAAAGCGAAATTTTGATCGAACGAACGGAAGATGGTTTGTTTGTCAAAAACTTCCGTTTCTCGACAATTATAATTAGACCCACAACTACTCGATAAAAATAAATTAAATTATAAAAATAAAAACATATTAATAATAAAAATTAAAAATAAATCAAAACTGGTAAACAGTGTTTGGACTAGATATATATTTTTCTGGAATTCTAAATCATAAATAAGGTAAACAATGATGGGCATGGTGTGATGTGTTTTCCAGAAGACACAGAATACACAAAATCTGTAAGATTCAGAAAAAATGGTGTCTCTTACGACAGGAAGTTTTAACACTGTAGCCCCTATTCCCAAGTAAATCTTTGCGGGCTTGACACCGACCATAGGGAACTTGTGCTGGCACCTATGATAGTAAATATTACAAACTGGTTTCTAAGACAAAATTGCCCCACTTCCACTGTTTAAACTTGCAGAGTACAATACTCTCATTTGGGATAAAAAAAGGCAGGCCAACTTACTTGCAACTACTATGAAACAGGAATAGACAATCAGACCTTAAAATGGTTATTGAAGTACAAAACAAGGTTAAAAACGACATGCCAACTTACTTTCAACCAGTGATGCCAGGTGCCTGACTTTAGATAGCGCACCAAGGGAAGCGAAAATACACCATCGGCGCATTTTTGCTATATTTGTTTTTGGGTGAAGTTCGAAATTCAGGGTAAGTTAGATCTTTTAGGGACGAGTGCAAAAAAAAAAAAAAAAAAAAAAAAAAAAAAAAAAAAAAAAAAAAAAAAAAAAAAAAAAAAATCAGAGACAATGTTACCAGATAGTGTGAATTTTGCTTTGCAGAATACTAGAACTCAAAATTGGTAGGATTCAGTGTTCATTGACATATTTCGGCACCATATTCCCAAATCTGAAACAGTGAAGTATTTTTGACTGATTACATGCGCTTTTGTGGTCGAAGTTTTCTGTTCTCAGTCTTTGGCTTGACAAGAAAGATATTTCTCTTAATTCTCTGGTATGTCAGAGAATTAAATAAAAAAGTGAATTAAAGAAGATCTAACAAAAAAAAAAAAAACTTGCCAACATCTAAGGTGGTATTTTATATTAATTTCTTGCCAATATGCTGAATTATTTCCTATCAACAATAGAAATTGTGATTAAAGAACTAAAAAAAAGAAAAAGGTACTCAGTATACTGGTCTTGCAATATAGATAAGTTTTGCAAAAACGTGGAATTTAAAGGCGCATTTGATAAAGATAACTAATAGATAGGATTTTCTAATGTAGAACTAAAAAAAAGCATGATCCTTGAAGGTCACATCTCTCCAAAATGTCATTTAGGAGATTTTGTCACGAAACAGAAGCCAAAGACACACATATGAGACAAAATTGTACTTGGCAAGTTCCTTCAACAGTTCTGATTGTTATTTTATTTGTGTTTTCTTTTCAATGAAATTCAAATTAGAATAGTTTTGTACATTTATGTCTTTGGCTTCTGTTTCGTGACAAAATCTTAGAACATTGTGTTTAGCCTGCAATTTTATAGATAGTCGCATTAATAACAGCCGGTCTAATTTCTTACCTTTGACTTGGTCGTTCTTGTCGTTCCAATTTATATTTTGAAAGCTACGAAACATTTTGTTCTCATAACTAAGTTTGAGAATTTATATCTTTTTGCAGCTTAGAATTACAATGTCATAAAAACATTTTATAAAGAACTAAACTTTGCTGTCACTTACCTGTTAATACTTAATACTATGATTTGTACACAACTGTCTATATAAACCTTATATGCCCCCAGGGCATAACTTACAACCCTTGCACTGAGGGCTCTGAGGGGGTTATCATCCTAAGAGGCCTAATTTCCGGAACTTTCAACTACATTGAACAAAATGGATATCTCAAAATTTTGATTGGATGTGTTTGGGAGAATGGTGGGCGTGAGAGGGGTGTTAGTCGCTATCCAATCACTTTCAACTATTAAAAAAGGCACAAGCCCTTTCAATTTCCAATTGATTGAGTCCTTTTGAAGTTTCTACGACAACGCTTTTCAATAAAAACTTTATAAGCCCTCAGGGCATAATAACTTACAACCCTTGCCCTGAGGGCTGTGGGGGGGGAGGGGTTGTCATCCTTAAAGATCTAATTTCCAAAACTTTCAACTACGTTGAATAAAATGGCTATCTAAAAATTTTGATTTGGTGTGTTTGGGGAAAAGGTGGGCGTGAGAGGGGGGTTAATTGCCCTCAAATCACTTTCGACTATTAAAAATGGTGCTAGCTCTTTCAATTTCAAATCGAATCTTTACGCAACTCGCTCTTTACGCAAAATTTTGAGTTTTGTAAGGAATAGATGTAAGATAGATACTGCATTTTACCAAAAAGAAGTAAGGTAAATATATAAACATTCGTATAGTTTTGCTAGGAAGAAAGTGAATATACAATTTGATGCCTTTTTTATGCAATTTTAAAATTTAATTGCTTCTCGATTTAATTCTATTTTGAGCACTTAATACGGCCCCAAAAGGTAACTTATTACCTTGCCTATAATTTAGACTATTTTTTAAAGTCAATAAGCTAGTTAAAAACTAACTAGTCATAAAAATTAGCTGATTTAGTGCCGAACTAGCTGAATTAGCTGAAATTATATGTTTTAGTACCCTATTAGCTACAAAGAATAAGAAGAAAAGAAAAAAGAACAAATCATAGGCAGCGCGCTAGCGCTGCCAAAGTTAAGAACGATGTGGGCACAATGTTTTTTTTCTCCATACCCGGGCACTTCGTTTTTGAAGGAGTTGTCGTAGAAACTTGAAAAGGGCTCATTCGATTGGAAATTGGAGTGGCTAGCGCCCTTTTTAATAGTCGAAAGTGATTGGAGGGCAACTAGCCCCCCCCACGCCCATCATTCCCCCATACACATCCAATCAAAATTTGAGATAGCCATTTTGTTCAGCATAGTTGATTTACAGATAGAAAATGTTTTTGAGGAGGATACTCCCCAACAACCCTCGGGGCAAGGGTTTTAAGTTATGCCCTGAGGGCATATAAGAAGGATGTTGTAACAATGTATCATTTATTATTTTTTCCTTTCGAGCAGGGCGATTCATATGGAAGGGGTCGTCGTAGAAACTTGAAAACGGGCTCATTCGATTGGAAATTGGAGTTGCTAGCGCCCTTTTTAATAGTCGAAAGTGATTGGAGGGCAACTAGCCCCCTCCCTACGTCCATCATTCCCCCAAACACATCCAATCAAAATTTTGAGATATCCATTTTGATCAGCGTAGTTGATTTCCCGATAGAAAATATGTTTTGAGGAGGAAACTCCCCCACAATCCTCAGGGCAAGGGTTTTAAGTTATGCCCTGGGGGCATATAAAGTTTTTTTATAGAAGTCGTTATCGTAGAAACTTCAAAACAGGTTCATTCGATTGGAAATTCAAAGGGCTAGTAGTAGAGATCTAAGTTATACTTTGCCTAGATTATGTTCCTTCCTGTGCTATTTGGGATTACATAATATGTTATGAAGGACAGGTTTCTGACGGGACAAACAGGTTTCTGGGCCAACCAGACAGGTTTCTGGGCTAATAGGTGTATGGAAATACTGTGGGTACACCATATACGGCAACCTAAATGGAATTTGAGGCTCGATAAAGAGAAATTATGTCACTATTCTAGTTTTTCTAAACCAGTATTGCCTATAACTTAATATATTCAAATATGTTTTGATAACTTGATTGGTGATTGGATTTGAATAAAAGGAATTCAAATATTTTGCCTGGAAAATAGACTGTCGTGTTGTAGCATTTCACAGTGTGAATAACTCGTTCAAGGAGTAAAATAGATTATTTGCTCTGGATATTCAATTATGGAGAATTTAGTGATAATGAATGGCTTTGAGATTTCGACATCGATGAGGTATATTTAACAATTTGTGTTAAATATATCTTATTTAACACAAATTTTTGTGTTAAATAAGTAGTTCTTGTATCTTTTAAAAGAGCTTTACGGGGTTTGATATCACGAATGGATATCGCTAGAATATTTTAAGACGGGCTTTGTTATTTAAAAAATTGGACGCTACAATCAGAATTCGTTGATTGACATTTGCAAAAAAGGGGTAATGGATTTGTGAATTGGAGTGTAGGTTTGACATCACCAGGAACGTGCGAGGGAAATTTTTTGTTGGTGGGGGGGGGGGAAGCCTTAAAAAGGCAAAAATGGGTGAACTACATTAGTCTATAAGACGGATCGTGAAAATCCCAAGGTTTTGTGTACCAAGAATGGACCGGAGGTAGCCTCCCCTACATACACGAATGGATATCGCTAGAATATTTTAAGACGGGCTTTGTTATTTAAAAAATTGGACGCTACAATCAGAATTCTTTGATTGACATTTGCAAAAAAGGGGTAATGGATTTGTGAATTGGAGTGTAGGTTTGACATCACCAGGCACGGTTGGTGGGGGGGGGGGCTTAAAAAGGCAAAAATGGGTGAACTAAATTAGTCTATAAGACGGATCGTGAAAATCCCAAGGTTTTGTTGTACCAAGAATGGACCGGAGGTAGCCTCCCCTACATACACGAATGGATATCGCGAGCTTTACGAGGTTTGAGAGATTCTGTTGCCTGATTCCGTGTGATTTTTCTTTGCTTAGTGCTCATTAAAAACGAAATTTTTGTTGTAAATAAGTAGTTCTTGTATCTTTTAAAAGAGCTTTACGAGGTTTGAGAGACTCGATTGCCTGATTCCGTGCGGTTTTTTTTTACTTGGTGCCCATTAAAAACGAAATTTTTGTGTTAAATAAGTAGTTCTTGTATCTTTTAAAAGAGCTTTACGAGGTTTGAGAGACTCTGTTGTCTGATTCCGTGTGGTTTTTTTTTTACTTGGTGCCCATTAAAAACGAAATTTTTGTGTTAAATAAGTAGTTCTTGTATCTTTTAAAAGCTCACTAGTTTATAAGACGGATCGTGAAAATCCCAAGGTTTTGTGTACCAAGAATGGACCGGAGGTAGCCTCCCCTACATACACGAATGGATATCGCTAGAATATTTTAAGACGGGCTTTGTTATTTAAAAAAATTGGACGCTACAATCAGAATTCGTTGATTGACATTTGCAAAAAACGGGTAATGGATTTGTGAATTGGAGTGTAGGTTTGACATCACCAGGCACGTGCGAGGGAAATTTTTTGTTGGTGGGGGGGTGGGGGTGGGGGAGGCTTAAAAAGGCGAAAATGGGTGAACTAAATTAGTTTATAAGACGGATCGTGAAAATCCCAAGGTTTTGTGTACCAAGAATGGACCGGAGGTAGCCTCCCCTACACACACGAATGGATATCGCTAGAATATTTTAAGACGGGCTTTGTTATTTAAAAAATTGGACGCTACAATCAGAATTCGTTGATTGACATTTGCAAAAAAAGGAGCAATGGATTTGTGAATTGGAGTGTAGGTTTGACATCACCAAGCACGTGCGAGGGAAATTTTTTGTTGGTGGGGGGGAGGCTTAAAAAGGCAAAAATGGGTGAACTACATTAGTTTATAAGACGGATCGTGAAAATCCCAAGGTTTTGTGTACCAAGAATGGACCGGAGGTAGCCTCCCCTACACACACGAATGGATATCGCTAGAATATTTTAAGACGGGCTTTGTTATTTAAAAAATTGGACGCTACAATCAGAATTCTTTGATTGACATTTGCAAAAAAGGGGTAATGGATTTGTGAATTGGAGTGTAGGTTTGACATCACCAAGAACGGTTGGTGGGGCGGGGAGGCTTAAAAAGGCAAAAATGGACGAACTACATTAGTTTATAAGACGGATCGTGAAAATCCCAAGGTTTTGTGTACCAAGAATGGACCGGAGGTAGCCTCCCCTACATAAACGAATGGATATCGCTAGAGTATTTTAAGACGGGCTTTGTTATTTAAAAAATTGGATGCTACAATCAGAATTGTTTGATTGGCATTTGCAAAAAAAGGGGTAATGAATTTGTGAATTGGAGTGTAGATTTGACATCACCAGGCACGTGCGAGGGAAAATTTTTGTTGGTGGGGGGTTTAAAAAGGTAAAAATAGGTGAACTACATTAGTTTATAAGACGAATCGTGAAAATACCAAGGTTTTGTGTACCAAGAATGGACCGGAAACAACTTCAACCGTGCCCAGCCCCCCGCGATCAGAAATTAAATTATAAAAAAGTTTCTTCAACTGAAAGTAAGGAGCAACATCAAAACTTAAACGGGCAGAAATAGAGGCTGTTTCCAAAGATTTAGGATTCATTAACTTTAATGTTGCCAGTCAAAAGCTATGAGCTTGAGAAAATTGCCTGATTATCGAAAAATGGAGAAACACCCTCCAAAAGTCGACAGGAATGGGATTGTCTTGAGGGGGGAATTTTCCATGGAAGAGGGGGAGGGTATTTTTACGTGAAAACAACTTCAACCGTGCCCAGCCCCCCCCCCCGCGATCAGAAATTAAATTATAAAAAAGTTTCTTCAACTGAAAGTAAGGAGCAACATCAAAACTTAAACGGGCAGAAATAGAGGCTGTTTCCAAAGATTTAGGATTCATTAACTTTAGTGTTGCCAGTCAAAAGCTATGAGTTTGAGAAAATTGCCTGATTATCGAAAAATGAAGAAACACCCTCCAAAAGTCGACAGGAATGGGATTGTCTTGAGGGGGGAATTTTCCATGGAAGAGGGGGAGGGTATTTTTTTTACGTGAAAACAACTTCAACCGTGCCCAGCCCCCCCCCCGCATTTTTAACATGAAATGGCTGAAGTGTTGGGGGGGATGGGTATTAGTCTCTCATAGGCATGTGTTGTCTGAAACCTATAAAAATAAACTATTTCCGTAAAATCTGAGCTAATAAGGGTTTTGACCGTAAACTCTAGTTTTTTTTGTAAGAAAATTATGGAAAATACAATTCTCTGGTACAGGTGTGAAACTTAAGTCTATTTTTGGACTGAAAAATAAAACTATATCCGTAAAATCTGAACTAATAATTCAATTTTTCTTTTTCATAAAAACAAACTTTTTTTTTAAACTTCGAAATTTTTCAACTTTATTTATTTTTTTCTTTTTGTACATATCTTAAAATTTCAAAATATGCTTACGGTTCTAACAATTGTGCTCTATGATTGGTCAGAGAACATGATGTGGCTTTCCCACTGGTATTCTATGACCGGTTATCGACACTACCTAGTCTATTGCATGTATTAAATCAGTATTTTTTACACAGTGGAACGATAAACACATAAGTCATATCTTTTAAAAAAGAAAGTGAAGATGGAACATTTTAAGAGTGTGTTCACATAACAAGGTTATTGTAGCATTGAATGCCGACAAGGGAAGTATTTAAACTATGAAACAAGTACAAGTGGTAGCACTATCGGAAACGTATGCGTGTGTTGTCATGACAGTGAGAGTTTAGATTTCTTTGGAGCACCCAAGAATTTCTATTATACAAATGCTGGATATGGGAAATTATCATTTCCGAGATGAAAATAATTCCGAGAACATAAAAATAATTGTTGATGATAGAGGACAACTCCTTGCTACTGCTGCAGGTAACACATTACCTACGGATACATCCAATCATCAGCTTTCGGGTATTAGCATTCAACGGAAGGCTAATAAAAGAAAGGCCTACTCTGCTACTAATATCATAAACCATATCTTGTTTACGTGCCGAAACTGTTACCTGTGTAAAAATAATGTGTTAATAAACAGTGAAATTGTCAGAAAAATAAAAATGGCATTGTCAGAAAATGTCACTACGGAATATAAAGATGAAACGATGAAAAACAAAGCACCAGCAAACGTTACTGGCATTGATCAAACAGTCAATGAATCAAATAATACCAAAAACGAAAAACATATTGAGCCTGTCGATGACACACCAGTAAAAATTGTGTATGATTCAAAATGGAATAATGATTATTCTACTGATTACGAACTAAGAGAAGACAATAGCTATAGTATCAAGAGAGAACATAGTGAACCATTTTATGGAACAGATTCAAAATGTCCAAAGTTATTCATTTATATTAATAATGTATAATAATATATATTTTTTGCATTAATATTCTACATGACATTATTTCATCAAAAATATATTATGCATTACATTGTTATGTGTTCATTATTTTAGAGTAAGATAGCATATCGAACGTTCGTTTTTCAAGCAGACTGTTTTTCGAGCCAAAAATAGACTAAAATTTCAGATTTGAACCAGAGAATTGTATCTTCCATAATTTTCTTACAAAAAACTAGAGTTTACGGCCAAAAACCCTTATTAGCTCAAATTTTATAGAAATAGTTTTATTTTTCGATCTGAAAATAGACTAAAGTTTCAGATTTGAACCAGAGAATTGTATTTTTCATAATTTTCTTACAAAAAAAACTAGAGTTTACGGCCAAAAACCCTTATTAGCTCAGATTTTATAGAAATAGTTTTATTTTTCGATCCGAAAATAGACTAAAGTTTCAGATTTGAACCAGAGATTTGTTTTTTCCATAATTTTCTTACATCTTTGGAAATGGTTAACGATAACAAACATGTTTTCGACCAGATGGGTTTTTGAAAGAACATTCAGCATGGCGGTGTGCTATTTTTTTTATCAAAACTTAAACAGGCAGAAAGAGAGGCTGTTTCCAAAGATTTAGAATTCATTATATCTATTGTCCCCTCCTCAACACCTAGCTCTTTAGGCTAAAGTTTGAATTTTTACCCCAATTCCTTAAGAATGATGTGTAAGTTTTTTTTGAGTGTGTAAGTTTTTTTTTTGTGTGTGTAAGTTTTTTTTATGTGTGTGTAAGTTTTTTGTGTGTGTGTAAGTTTTTTTGTGTGTGTAAGTTTTTATGTGTGTGTGTGTGTGTGTGTGTGTAAGTTTTTGTGTGTGTGTAAATTTTTGTGTGTGTGTGTAAGTTTTTGTGTGTGGTGTAAGTTTTTGTGTGTGTGTGTAAGTTTTTGTGTGTGTGTGTGTAAGTTTTTATGTGTGTGTAGGTTTTTATGTGTGTGTGTGTAGTTTTTGTGTGTGTGTAAGTTTTTGTGTGTGTGTGTAAGACTGTGTGTGTGTGTGTGTGTGTGTGTGTGTAAGTTTATGTGTGTGTGTGTAAGTTTTTTTTTGTGTGTGTAAGTTTTTGTGTGTATGTGTAAGTTTTTGTGTGTGTGTAAAGTTTTTGTGTGTGTGTGTAATTTTTTTTTGTGTGTGTGTGTAAGTTTTTGTATGTGTTAAGCATACATAGTGAGAGAGAAATACAAAGACCACATAGATGATTAATAAAAAAACTCTAATCATGCATAATCCTTCTTTTGACAAAAAATGCAATGTTTCGAATGAACCCTATTACGATACTTGAGGAGAACTGGATCGATTCTATAATGACTCTTGTGTTTCAGGCGTCATTCTTAAGGAATTGGGGTAAAATTCAAACTTTAGCGTAAAGAGCTAGGTGTTGAGGAGGGGGCAATAGATATAGATGACAATGCACAATTGAAACATCAAATAAAAATTCCACATTCTTGCACGGAAATACCAAATCATAGGTTAGGTTAGGTTAGCTTACGTGCGCGCACGTAAGCTAACCTAACCTAACCTATGATTTATAATAACCTAACCTATGATAACCTAACCCAGTGCTCCTCAAATATCGTAATAGGGTTCATTTGAAACATTGCATTTTTTGTCAAAAGAAGGATTATGCCTGATAAGAGCTTTTTTATTAATCATCTATGTGGTATTTGTATTTCTCTCTCACTACGTTTGCTTAACACATACAAAAACTTACACACACACAAAAAACTTACACACACACAAAAACTTACACACACACAATAACTTACACACACGTAGGTAAGGTGTTACCTGCAGCAGTAGCAAGGAGTTGTCCTCTATCATCAACAATTATTTTTATGTTAGCATTCTCTTTGAGTGTAATCATCTCTGGAAATGATAATTTCGCATATCCAGCATTTGTATAACAGAAATTCTTGGGTGCTCCAAAGAAATCTAAACTCTCACTGTCACGACAACACACGCATACGTTTCCGATAGTGCTACCACTTGTACTTGTTTCATAGTTTAAATACTTCTCCTTGTCGGCATTCAATGCTACAATAACCTTGTTATGTGAACACACTCTATTAAAATGTTCCATCTTCATTTTTTTTTATTTAAAGATATGACTTATGTGTTTATCGTTCCACTGCGTAAAAATACTGATTTAATACATGCAATAGACTAGGTGGTGTCGATAACCGGTCATAGAATACCAGTGGGAAAGCCCCATCATGTCTCTGACCAATCATAGAGCACAATTGTTAGAACCGTAAGCATATTTTGAAATTTTAAGATATGTACAAAAAGAAAAAAATAAATAAAGTTGAAAAATTTCGAAGTTTAAAAAAAAAGTTTGTTTTTATGAAAAAAAATTGAATTATTAGTTCAGATTTTACGGATATAGTTTTATTTTTTCAATCCAAAAATAGACTTAAGTTTCACACCTGTACCAGAGAATTGTATTTTCCATAATTTTCTTACCAAAAAAAAAATAGAGTTTACGGTCAAAACCCTTATTAGCTCAGATTTTACGGAAATAGTTTATTTTTATAGGTTTCAGACAACACACGCCTCATGAGAGACTAATACCCATCCCCCCAAACACTTTTCAGCCATTTCGTGTTATAAATGCGGGGGGGGGGGCTGGGCACAGTTAAAGTTGTTTTCACGTAAAAAAATACCCTCCCCCTCTTCCATGGAAAATTCCCCCCTCAAGACAATCCCATTCCTGTCGACTTTTGGAGGGTGTTTCGTCATTTTTGGATAATCAGGCCAATTTTCTCAAACTCATAGCTTTTGACTGGCAACACTAAAGTTAATGAATCCTAAATCTTTGGAAACAGCCTCTATTTCTGCCGTTTTAAGTTTTGATGTTGCTCCTTACTTTCAGTTGAAGAAACTTTTTATAATTTAATTTCTGATCGCGGGGGGGGGGGGGGGGGCGCTGGGCACGGTTGAAGTTTTTTTCACGTAAAAATACCCTCTCCCTCTTCCATGAAAAATTCCCCCGTCAAGACAATCCCATTCCTGTCGACTTTTGGAGGGCGTTTCTCCATTTTTCGATAATCAGCCAATTTTCTCAAACTCATAGCTTTTGACTGGCAACACTAAAGTTAATGAATCCTAAATCTTTGGAAACAGCCTCTATTTCTGCCCGTTTAAGTTTTGATGTTGCTCCTTACTTTCAGTTGAAGAAACTTTTTTATAATTTAATTTCTGATCGCGGGGGGGGGGGGGGCTGGGCACGGTTGAAGTTTTTTCACGTAAAAATACCCTCCCCCTCTTCCATGGAAAATTCCCTCTCAAGACAATCCCATTCCTGTCGACTTTTGGAGGGTGTTTCGTCATTTTTGGATAATCAGCCAATTTTCTCAAACTCATAGCTTTTGACTGGCAACACTAAAGTTAATGAATCCTAAATCTTTGGAAACAGCCTCTATTTCTGCCCGTTTAAGTTTTGATGTTTCTTCTTACTTTCAGTTGAAGAAACTTTTTTATAATTTAATTTCTGATCGCGGGGGGCTGGGCACGGTTGAAGTTGTTTCCGGTCCATTCTTGGTACACAAAACCTTGGGATTTTCACGATCTGTCTAATAAACTAATGTAGTTCACCCATTCTTACCTTTTTAAACCCCCCACCAACAAAAAATTTCCCTCGCACGTGCCTGGTGATGTCAAACCTACACTCCAATTCACAAATTCATTACCCCTTTTTTTGCAAATGCCAATCAAACAATTCTGATTGTAGCATCTAATTTTTTAAATAACAAAGCCCGTCTTAAAAATATTCTAGCGATATCCATTCGTGTATGTAGGGGAGGCTACCTCCGGTCCATTCTTGGTACACAAGAACCTTGGGATTTGCACAATCCGTCTTATAAACTAATGTAGTTCACCCATTTTTGCCTTTTTAAGCCTCCCCCCAACAACCGTGCCTGGTGATGTCAAACCTACACTCCAATTCACAAATTCATTACCCCTTTTTTGCAAATGTCAATCAAAGAATTCTGATTGTAGCGTCCAATTTTTTAAATAACAAGAGCCCGTCTTAAAATATTCTAGCGATATCCATTCGTGTATGTAGGGGAGGCTACCTCCGGTCCATTCTTGGTACACAAAACCTTGGGATTACTTCACGATCCGTCTTATAAACTAACGTAGTTCACCCATTTTTGCCTTTTTAAGCCTCCCCCCCCCCACCAGCAAAAAAATTCCCTCGCACGTGCCTGGTGATGTCAAACCTACACTCCAGTTCACAAATCCATTACTCCTTTTTTGCAAATGTCAATCAACGAATTCTGATTGTAGCGTCCAATTTTTTAAATAACAAAGCCCGTCTTAAAATATTCTAGCGATATCCATTCGTGTATGTAGGGGAGGCTACCTCCGGTCCATTCTTGGTACACAAAACCTTGGGATTTTCACGATCCGTCTTATAAACTAATGTAGTTCACCCATTTTTGCCTTTTTAAGCTCCCCCCACACACCCACCACAACAAAAAATTTCCCTCGCACGTGCCTGGTGATGTCAAACCTACACTCCAATTCACAAATCCATTACCCCTTTTTCGCAAATGTCAATCAACGAATTCTGATTGTAGCGTCCAATTTTTTAAATAACAAAGCCTGTCTTAAAATATTTTAGCGATATCCACTCGTGTATGTAGGGGAGGCTACCTCCGGTCCATTCTTGGTACACAAAACTTTGGGATTTTCACGATCCGTCTTATAAACTAATGAGCTTTTAAAAGATACAAGAACTACTTATTTAACACAAAAATTTCGTTTTTAATGGGAACCAAGTAAAAAAAAAACCACACGGAATCAGACAACAGAGTCTCTCAAACCTCGTAAAGCTCTTTTAAAAGATACAACAACTACTTATTTAACACAAAAATTTCGTTTTTAATAGGGCACCAAGTAAAGAAAAAACCACATGGAATCAGGCAACAGAGTCTCTCAAACCTCGTAAAGCTCTTTTAAAAGATACAAAAACTACTTATTTAAAACAAAAATTTCGTTTTTAATGGGCACCAAGTAAAGAAAAACCACACGGAATCAGGCAACAGAGTCTCTCAAACCTCGTAAAGCTCTTTTAAAAGATACAAAAACTACTTATTTAAAACAAAAATTTCGTTTTTAATGGGCACCAAGTAAAGAAAAACCGCACGGAATCAGGCAACAGAGTCCTCTCAAACCTCGTAAAGCTCTCTAGCGATATCCATTCGTGTATGTAGGGGAAGCTACCTCCGGTCCATTCTTGGTACACAAAACCTTGGGATTTTCACGATGCGTCTTATAAACTAATGTAGTTCACCCATTTTTGCCTTTTTAAGCCTCCCCCCCCCCACCAACCGTGTCTGGTGATGTCAAACCTACACTCCAATTCACAAATCCATTACCCCTTTTTTGCAAATATCAATCAAAGAATTCTGATTGTAACGTCAAATTTTTTAAATAACAAAGCCCGTCTTAAAATATTCTAGCGATATCCATTCGTGTAAGTAGGGGGGGCTACCTCCGGTCCATTCTTGGTACACAAAACCTTGGGATTCTCACGATCCGTCTTATAAACTAATGTAGTTCACCCATTTTTGCCTTTTTAAGCCTCCCCCCCCCACCAACAAAAAATTTCCCTCGCACGTGCTTGGTGATGTCAAACCTACACTCCAATTCACAAATCCATTGCTCCTTTTTTGCAAATGTCAATCAACGAATTCTGATTGTAGCGTCCAATTTTTTAAATAACAAAGCCCGTCTTAAAATATTCTAGCGATATCCATTCGTGATATCAAACCCCGTAAAGCTCTTTTAAAAGATACAAGAACTACTTATTTAACACAAAAATTTGTGTTAAATAAGATATATTTAACACAAATTATTAAATATACCTCATCGATGTCGAAATCTCAAAGCCATTCATTATCGCTAAATTCTCCATAATTGAATATCCAGAGCAAATAATCTATTTTACTCCTTGAACGAGTTATTCAAACTGTGAAATGCTACAACACGAACAGTCTATTTTCCAGGCAAAATATTTGAATTCCTTTTATTCAAATCCAATCACCAATCAAGTTATCAAAAAATATTTGAATATATTAAGTTATAGGCAACACTGGTTAGAAAAACTAGAATAGTGACATAATTTCACTCTATCGAGCCTCAAATTCCATTTAGATTGCCGTATATGGTGTACCCACAGTATTTCCATACACCTATTAGCCCAGAAACCTGTCTGGTTGGCCCAGAAACCTGTTTGTCCCGTCAGAAACCTGTCCTTCATAACATATTATGTAATCCCAAATAGCACAGGAAGGAACATAATCTAGGCAAAGTATAACTTAGATCTCTACTGCTAGTGCCCTTTTTAATAGTCAAAAGTGATTGGCGGGCAACTAGTCCCCCCCCCCCACGTCCATCATTCCCCCAAACACATCCAATCAAAATTTTGAGATAGCCATTTTGTTCAGCGTAGTTGATTTCCAGATAGAAAATATGTTTTTGAGGAGGACACTCCCCCAAAACCCTCAGGGCAAGGGTTTTAAGTTATGCCCTGGGGGCGTATATGGTTGTTCTAGAAGGCGTTATCGTAGAAACTTCAAAAACAGGCTAGTTCGATTGGAAATGCAAAGGGCTAGTGCCATTTTTAATAATCAGAAGTGATTGGAGGGCAACAAGCCCCCCCCCCCTCACGCCCATCATTCCCCAAACACATTCAATAAAAATTTTGAGAGATCCATTTTGTTCAGCGTAGTTGATTTCCAAATAGAAAATATATTTTTGAGGAGGACACTCCCCCACAAACCTCAGGGCAGGGATTATAAGTTATGCCCTGGGGGCATATAAGGTTTTTATTGAAGTCTCTGTGGTAGAAACGTGAAAAGGGGCTCATTCGATTAGAAATTGAAGGAGCTAGCACCCTTTTTAATAGTCGAAAGTGACTTGAGGGCAACTAACCCCCTCTCACGCCCACCTTTTCCCTAAACACGTCCAATGAAAATTTTTAGATATCCATTTTATTCAACGTAGTTGAAAGTTTTGGAAATTAGATCTTTATAGAAGACAACCCCTCCCCCCACAGCCCTCAGGGCAAGGGTTGTAAGTTATGCCCTGAGAGCACATAAAGTTTTTATTGAAAGCGTTGTTGTAGAAACTTCAAAAGGGCTCATTCAATTGAAAATTGAAAGGGCTAGTGCCTTTTTTAATAGTTGAAAGTGATTGGATAGCGACTAACGCCCCTCTCACGCCCACCATTCTCCCAAAAATATCTAATCAAAATTTGAGATATCCATTTTGTTCAATGTAGTTGAAAGTTCTGGAAATTAGGCCTCTTAGGATGATAACCCCTCAGAGCCCTCAGTGCAAGAGTTGTAAGTTATGCCCTTGGGGCATATAAGGTTTATATAGAAAGTTGTGTACAAAATCATAGACAGCGCTATCGCGCTGCCTAAGTAAAGAACGGGGACACTCGAGAACGAGACAAGAAACGGGGACAAAGTAAAGAGGAGGACACTCCCCCACAACCCTAAGGGCAAGGGTTTTAAGTTATGCCCTGGGGGCATATAAGAACGATGTTGGCACAATGTATTATTTATTAATATTAACCTTTAAAGCAGGGCACTTCGTATCGAAGAAGTTGTCGTAGAAACTTCGAAAAGGGCTCATTCAAATGGAAGTTGGAGTGGCTTGTGCCCTTTTTAATAGTCGAAAGTGATTTGAAGCCGACTAACACCCCTTCCACGCCCACCATTTGCCGAAACACATCCAATCAAAATTTTGAGATAGCCATTTTATTCAGCGTAGTTTTAAATTCTGGAAATTAGGTCTTTGAGGATGACAACCCCCAGCGCCCACAGGGCAAGGGTTGTAAATTATGCCCAGGGGGCATATAAGGTTTTTATATAACGTGTTGTCGCAGAAGCTTCAAAAAGGGCTCATTCGATTGGAAATTGAAATTGCTAGCGCCATTTTTAATAGTCGAAAGTGATTGGAAAGCAACTAACACCCCTTCCACACCCATCATTTCCCCAAACACATCCAATAAAGATTTTGAGATAGCCATTTTGTTCCACATAGTTCAAATTTCAAGGATTGTAAGTTATGCCCTGGGGGCATATACAGTTTTTTATAGAAGGCGTGGTCGTAGAAACTTCAAAAAAGGCTCCCTCGATTGGAAATTCAAAGGGCTAGTGCCCTTTTTAATAGTCAGAAGTGATTAGAGGGCAACTAACCTGCCTCTCACGCCCACCTTTTCCCCAAACACATTTAATCAAAACTTTGAGCTAGCCATTTTATTCAGCGTAGTTTTAAATTCTGGAAATTAGGTCTTTGAGGATGACAACCCCCAGCGCCCACAAGGGCAAGGGTTGTAAATTATGCCCAGGGGGCATATAAGGTTTTTATATAAACGTGTTGTCTTAGAAACTTCAAAAAGGGCTCATTTCGATTGGAAATTGAAATGGCTAGTGCCCTTTTTAATAGTCGAAAGTGATTGGAAAGCAACTAACACCCCTTTCACACCCATCATTTCCCGAAAGACATCCAATAAAGATTTTGAGATAGCCATTTTGTTCCACACAGTTCAAAGTTCAGGAAATTTTACCTTTGAGCAGGACACTCTCCCACCACCAGTCTTCAGGGCAAGGGTTATAAGTTATGCCCTGGGGCATATAAGGTTTTTATTGAAATCTTTGTCGTAGAAAATTGAAAAAGGGCTCATTCGATTAGAAATTCAAAGGGCTAGTGCCCTTTTTAATAATTGATTTGACAGTTTTTACAGTTTTTTATAGAAGGCGTGGTCGTAGAAACTTCAAAAAAGGCTCCCTCGATTGGAAATTCAAAGGGCTAGTGCCCTTTTTAATAGTCAGAAGTGATTTGAGGGCAACTAACCCCCTCTCACGCCCATCTTTTCTCCAAACACATCCAGTCAATATTTTAGATAGTAAATTTATTCAACGTAGTTGAAAGTTTTGGAAATTAGGTCTTTAAGGATGAAAACCTCTCCCCCCCCACAGCCCTCAGGGCAAGGGCTGTAAGTTATGTCCTGGGGGTATATAAGGTTTTTATTGAAAGCGTAGAAACTTCAAAAGGGCTCATTCAATTGGAAATTGAAAGAGCTAGTGTTTTTTTAATAGTTGAAAGTGATTGGAGAGTGACTAACGCCCCTCTCACGCCCACCATTTCCCAAACACATTCCAATCAAAATTTTGAGATTTCTTTTTTGTTCAACATAGTTGAAAATTCTTGAAATTAGGTCTTTTACGATGATAGCCCCCTCAGAGCCCTCAGTGTATGGGTTGAAAGTTATGCCCTGGGGGCATATAAAGTTTGTACAGAAAGTTGTTATAGAAATTTTAAAAAGGGCTCATTTGATTGGAAATTGAAATTGCCTCTTTTTAATAGTCGAAGGTGAGTGGAAAGTAATTAACCCCTCTTACGCCCACCATTTCCCTAAAAACATTCCATCAAAGTTTAGAGATAGCCATTTTGTTCAACGCAGTTAAAAATTCCGGAAATTATGTATTTAAGGTTGACAAACCCCCCAGAGCCCCAAGGGAAAAGGTTGTAAGTTCTGCCCTGGGCAGGGTTGCCACCCTGACCTGGAAGAATTAACTACCTGGAACAATTATCTACATCGGAGAGGAAAAATTTACTAGATCGCATCTGTTTTTACTAATTTAAAAATATGGTGCACGTGCGGCTACGCCGCACGCGCACCATCAAGCATCGATTATTGCTATAGGAGGATAATCAATACAATTTTCACAATCTTTTTTCCTTTTTCTTCTTTTTTTCTCTTTTCCTCTTTCTTTCGTTTTCATAATATGATTGAAAATTCCGGAAACCTACAAGTTCAAAAATCCTTTTTTTGGATAATATATATATATATATATATATATATATATATATATATATATATATATATATATATATATATATATATATATATATATATATATATATATATATTATATATATATATATAGAGATATATATATATTATATATATATAGATATATATATATCTATATATATATATATATATATATATATATATATATATATATATATATATATATATATATATATATATATATATTAATATATATATATATATATATATATATATATATATATATATATATATATATATATATATATATATATATATATATAATATATATATATATATATATATAATATATATTATATATATATATATATATATATATATATATATATATATATATATATATATATATATATATATTATATATATATATATATATATATATATATGTTACATTTCTACTTAGTTTTAATTTCTCTCAGCGGGGCTCCTTTTTCCTCAATAAAAGTTTTCAAACTGAGGAGTTTCACCTAATCCACTTGGGTGGTTAGCTTTTGTTTTGATTCCAATAGATTAACAATCATCACAAATCCAAGTGGCATTATAACTTCATTTTTAGTTGGTAAGATTGATACACAGAAAGCTGATTTTGTCGACCTTTAGACGCCGGAAGGGAAGTGTCTGTTTATGAAAATAGGTGACTGCTTGTCTGTCTCTGAGACAGACAAGCAAAATTGTAAATTGTAAAACAGACAAGCAAAAATTGTAAATTGTCATATGTTTACGATAATTTTTTTCCCTGAATTAATGGAAAATAAAAAAAAAAGTTTGTTGTTTGCTATAAATCATGACTTTTTACTAGTTTTTACTAGATATCGGGAAATTTACTAGATCCTCTAAATTTACTAGATTCCTTTTTTCTTACTAGATCTAGTAAAATCCTACTGACGGTGGCAACCCTGGCCCTGGGGGCATATAAGGTTTTTATAGATAGAGTTGTCATAAAACTTCAAAAGGGGCTCATTCAATTCGAAATGAGAGGGCTAGTGCCCTTTGTAATAGTCGAAAGTGATTGGAGGGTAACTAACCCCCCTCTCACGCCCACCATTCCTCCAAACACGTCCAATCAAAATTTTCAGATAGCCATTTTGTTCAACGTAGTATAAAGTTCTGGAAATTAAGTCTTTGAGAATGAACCCCCCCCCCCAGCACTCAGGGCAAGGGTTGTAAGTTATGCCCTGGGGGCATATAAGATTTTTATTCAAAGTTTTGTCGTAGAAACTTCAAAAGGGCTCATTTGATTGGAAATTGAAAGGGCTAGGACCATTTTTAATAATTGAAAGTGATTGGAGAGCGACTACCGCCCCTCTCACGTCCAACATTTCCCCAAACACATCAATCAAAATTTTGAGATAGCCATTTTGTTTAACGTATTTGAAAGTTCTGGAAATTTGGTCTTAGAGGATGACAAACACCCTAACAGATTCTTAACGTAAAGGTTGTAAATTATGCCCTGGGGGCATATAAGGTGTTTATAGAATGCGTTGTCGTTTCTAAAAGGGCTCATTCGACTGGAAATCGAAAGGCCGAGTGCCCTTTTTAATAGTCGAAAGTGATTGGAAGGCTTGACATTTTTACAGTGAAGATCGATGTGGGTTATAATGTACGAGTATTATTTTTTGTTGTTGTTTAGACCAGGGCACTTCGTATCGAAGGAGTGTCGTGGGTACTTCGAAAAGGGCTTATTCAATTGAAAATAGAAAGGGCTGATGCCCTTTTTGATAGTCGAAAGTGATTGGAGGGCAACTAATCCCCCTTCTACTCCCACCCTCCAAGGCCCACCCTCCTATTTGCCCATTATGTTTAAAAACTAAATGTTCGATAGGAAGTGCACTGGTCTAAGACCAAAAAAGAGAAAAAAAACAGACCAAAAATAAATAAATAATTAATTGTGCCCACATCGGTCTTTGCTTAGGCAGCGCTGTTGTGCTGCCTATGATTACAAACATTACATGTAAACAATTGGCAAATGGTATAATTTACAGCCGTTGCCCCCAGGGCTGTTGGGGGTTGATATCCCCAGATATATAGTTTGCGGACCTTCCAAGTATTCTGAACAAAAGGGTTATATCAAAGCTTTGATTGGATGTATTTGGTGGATTAATGGGCATGAGCGGGGGACTGGTTGCCCTTCAATCACTTTTGACTATGAAAAAGGAGACTAGAACTTTTAATTTCTAATAAATAACACATTATGCCCAGATCGCTGTTTACTTAGGCAGCGCTTTCGAGCTACCCATGACTGGGACTATTAAGAAGAGGCTCTTTCTTACAGTTTCTTAACGCGTCAGTACATCATCATTATATTATGTCATTTAGCTGCATGTTACAAAAACCGCCGATAAACCTTTTTTCTTTTATAAAATCTTATAATCCATAAAATCTTTTTTCCGTTTTTTTATTACAGATATCCTAAAAAAAGAAGAAGAACAATATTTAAGATGAAGCAATAGATAAACAAAAGACTGTTAAGATTGGTGAATTAAACTTTGATTCTTATTTGTCTTCTGCTATTCGTATTCGTATGTCTGGTTCGACAAAATCTTTTTGCGGTTATGTTTACAATTTTCGAGAAGCCTGAAAGGAGATTTACCTCTCTCTTTGAACATTTTTATTTTTTTTTTGGGGGGGGGGGGGGGGGGTTGTTTGGTAGTGACATTATCAGCTTTTCAATTCAACATTTTGGCGGATCAAGTTATCTACTGCTAATACTGCTAACAACTCACCGCAGCACCTAGCCTGTGGCCAATAAAACTAGGCACGATCCTCCTCCATCCCAGTCTATTCAAAGCCTCCCTCTTTGCACCCTCCCAGGAAGTTTCTATTTCTCTTAAATCTTTTTTTATGACATCCTCCCACCCTAATCGCGGACGACCTACTTAGGAATGGTACAGATAGGGTATTAAGTTACAATTTTCAGGTCATGTTAAGGCGGATGCTGAACCAGGCAAAATGTGCATACTACTACTACTACTGCAACTGCTACTACTACTACTACTACTACTACTACTATTACTACACATTTCTACTACAGCTACTACTACAACGACAACGAAAAGTACTACCGAAGCTACGAGTATTAACGTGAAATCTTCAGGGAATCTCGAAAAGGATAGTGAACTATGCATAACTGAAAAACGCTATGTAGATGCAGACTATTAAAAGAGCATCACAGCTATATGTCCCGAAAAGCTTAGAGTATAAGTTGAAACTTTCAGTGCATGTTGAGGGGATGCTGAAACAACCAACAGGTACTATATACATACCACTACTACTACTTCTACTACTACTCAGGCTAAGGGTATTAAGGAGATAATTTCAGGAAATGTTAAAGGGTACGCTGAATTAAATTGAAACACGTTGTGTGTACTTTTCATTAAAATAAAAAATGAAGGGAAAGGAACCTGATTTTGGGATTGATTTACAAAAATCCGTCATGTAATATTAGTTTTTTCTTGATGAATTTGAACCATTGTTAGATAAAATTAATAATGAAAATAAAAACAAATTTATGATGGGAGATTTTAATATAGATTTACTAAAAAGAGCGAATAGCTCAGATTTAGTTAATATGATGGTGTCACATGATAGTTTTCCTCTTGTTACTATTCCAACTCGGATTTCGCATCTCTCGGCATCTTTAATTGATAATTTTTTCGTTAATGGTGGATTGCTTGAAAGATCCCAAGCAGATGTGGTTGTGTCCGACGGTTCGGATCACCTTCTTTTAATAAGTAAAATAAAGCTGAATCAGTCAAAGGAATTAAACGAAATGAAAGGGCTTCGTTTTACCGTGAATTGAATAATAAAAACCTAAACAGTTTTGCAAATATGATGGATGAAACAAATTTCTCGCGTGTAATAAAGGAAAAGTGTCCAACACTGCATATGACCTATTCAGTAAGATAGTGACGAATGTAATGAATGAAACATGTCCCTTGCGAAGAATAAACCCTAATAGAAATTTTCCTAAGAAACCATGGATAACAAAAGCTATTGTAGTTTCAATAAAGCAGAAAAACAAACTTTATGTGAATTATTTAAAGGATCATTCAGATGATAATTTTATAAAATTCAGAAGATTTCGGAATATTTTAAATTCAGTAAAACGGAATGCTCAGAAACTTTATTTCCAAAATGAATTTCATGAAAATCAAGGGAATATGAAAAATACATACTTTTCATTATTTTCATTGATCGAGTGAAACATTACCTGTCAGAGGCTGGTGTCATCCTGTTTGCAGATGACACTTTGCTCTTTCTGGCGGCGCCTTCACTTGATGTTTTGTATACTAAAATTCATAATGCAGTTTCTGAATTTCTAACTTTTTCTCAGCAAAATATGTTAACCCTACACTTTTCTAAAACTTTTTTCATGATATTTTCTTGATTTTCGTCTAGCGCTGGAAATGACCATATCACGGTTCAAGAAAATGTGATAAAGAGAGTAGCAACAACAAAGTATTTGGGGTTTTTAATCGACGAAAACCTGTCGTGGAAAAACCGTTCAAGTGCAATAGCTGAAAAATTAAGCAGAAGCCTTGGGGTGATGCGAAGAATTAAAAATCTAGTCCCAAAAAAGATCCTAAAAATGATTTATTTTTCTATATTTTACCCATATATTAGCTACGGATGCTCTATATGGGCAAGTAATTTTGTAACATGTTTCAAAAGAGTACAAAAACTTCAGAATAGAGCTGTAAATTATTATCTGAATTTAATGATTCTGATGAGGTTCCTGCTCATGAGCATTTTAAAAAGAATAAGTTAATGGATGTATCCCAAATTCGGGATTATCAAATCGCGATTTTCTCGTATAAATATTTGAATCAGCTGCTCACCCCTGCTTTTGAAAATCTTTTTACTTTTAATAGAGACCGTCAGGATCATAATGCAAGAAAAGCTGATAACTTAACTCATGAGTTTAGGAGCACCACTCGGGCATCTATTGTGATTCGCCATTATGGTCCCCATGTTTGGAATATATTGTCCGAGTGTGTGGAAAATGCGCCTAGTCTTCCGGCTTTCAAGTCACGGGTAAAGAAGTTTCTTTTATCTCGTGAGTGAATTTGGTGTCAAGCCCACTCTAGGTTGTCATTCTATTTAAGGTATTTCCCAGGTTTACTTTGCTGTTTTTTTGTTTTTTTCTATCTACTTCTTGTCTTTTCCTCTTTTTCTCTTTTTTCCTGTATTCCTTCATCAGATGAGTTTCTTGCGTGTTGAGTAGCTCGATATGAATGTTGTTTTAATTAGCTGAGTGTGATAACCTCGCTTGCCCTTTCAGGCTTATTGCCTTTCTTGGCAGGCGAAAGGCGAATAATGTTTTTTTTCTTTTTTAATAAATGTATATATATCTCTCTCTGTATGCAGGCTGTCAAAAGGCCGTACCAGCAGAATTGCAAGAACCGCTTAGAGCATTAGGTTGATACTTTTAGGGCAGGTTGAGGGGTGTGTTATAGAAATAGAAATGCCGGATTTGCATGCTGCTACTGCTGTTAGTACTAATATTATTAAGAATAAATGTACTAAAGAGGATTTCAAGGACTGTTGAGGAGAAAGTTGGGATAAATGAAAACACATTACGTATAATAATTATCCTGAAAAAAATGGGTGTACTTGCCTGAAACCCATTTAGATCAGTAAAAAATACGTTATGGTTTTCTATATTTGTTGAAAACCTCATTGCTAGTTCATAGTTGTATCGCTGAGTTATATCGACATAATTAACGATATCCAAGCCAATACCATCAGCACCTAGAAAGAGAGAAGTAGAGATGAAACTAAACTGTCAAAAACGTTCCTTTTGGTGCCCTGAGCAAAAACAAGAGGGCATAACTCTAATTTTTATAATTTTACAGTTAGGCAGAAATAGAATTTCTGGAGAACCTGTTTCATCTTGAATATCTATAAAGAAAACAAAAATTCACAGCAAAGGACAGCAAAAAAAAGTAACACAAAATAAATTAAACATAGGAATTTATTCTCCATTTAGCCGGTACTCCTTTTTCAAATATACCAAACTTTGCGCCCCTGCTGCTTTTGTTCGGAACTAGATCATCTCTTCAAAAACTAAGTTAGTCTTAAAGTCCTCTTTAAAAACCTGTCTACGGGTTTCCCACTGTTGGTGATTTATCACCAAATTTGGCTTACTCTGTTGGAGAATTTTTGGGGGATTTTTTTCAATTTGGCTATTTCTGGTGATTTTCTACAGAAGATGCTGACATTCAATTTACGTTTGGTTTTGCTGACATACTGAGATGAAATAGTCTATGACTTTCATATTTTGCGTCTATTTTTTCTGGAGTACAAAGGAACGGAATGGTGTTATTTTGAGTTCGTTTGTTATTTGTTCCGGTGTTATTTGATACAGCAACAAATCGAGTCTAAGAGCCAAAAAATGGTAGAGATAATTTCTAGGATAAAGTAGGTATTGAACTATATGAGTATGGTATCTACACAGATTTAAACAATAGCCTAGGCTACGTTTTTAAAAGGACAGAACAATTTCTCAAGGAAAGGATAGAAAAGACCAGAAAAGATGAAAGGTTGTGAACATAACATTTCCTGAGAGACACTGTACAACAGACACTGATTTTGCCCACCCTGGTTCTTGAGGCTTTTGCTTTTGCCAAATTGGCTTTGCTAGGGCATACACAAACCTGTGAGGATCTCCTGTAATAGAAGATCTGAGATTAGGCTTTGCGAAACCGTGTATATGGTAGGAACTGACTTAAAAGTTAAACTTTAGTGTTCGTATCAATGGACTCTGAGAGGACAAGTTTGATCGTGGTTTTTGTTCTGATATTTTGAGATCCAGGAATTTATTTGTAGAGCTTCATGTGGCATACGGTGTTAGAAATTGTCTTAAGTAGTCTATGAGCTAGAGACACAGACAAATTTTGTCTCATTCACGACTGGTCTATATCCTTACACCTCTACACACGAGAATGGTGGTTCAAGATCAAGTAATGTCCCTTTCTCGCTGTTTTTTTCTGAAAAAAAAAAGCTATCATTTCCGCCCTTTCGTTTTGTGGTTGACGCCATACGGGCTTCTAATGTTGATGCCTAAAATTGAATCATTTATTTTTGGCTGCCATTTTTGTGAGACTGGTAAACAATTGCAGGATCAACGAAAAGTGTTATGACTTTCAGTCGAAACCTGAGAACAATAGACTAAAACAAACATAAATGTTTTGACTCACTTTTGCTCTGAAGGCAGACCAGATATTTTCAAATAATGTAGCAGCTACTTCAGTTTCTTAACTAAAGTATAAGTTAGAATTTAACGGATTAAGGCACCATAAAATAAAGGAAAACCATGAGACGAATCCTTAGTCTTTAAATAATAATAATAATAAAATAAAACTTCACTTTAATAACCAAGTCCTTATTGGACGTTTTAGTAAACGTCACGAATAATCAATATGAAAATAAATCCGTCGTATATTGAAGCATAAAAGAAGAAGCATAAAAAATAAAACAACAAAGATAGAAACAGAAATTGAGCTTAGAATTGAAACGTCTCATTATTAAGCTTGGGCCACCAACCCCAATGATTCATATTTGTGCGACCAACAGCATAGTAGTCCAGTAAATCTACAGAAAAAATCGACGATATGAAACAAAATTGCAATATAAATGATTTTTACTCCATTTCTCAGAGAAAAAAATTCTGTACAACATACCAAAAGTTCCCAAGAATCCCCTTGGCGGAACAGGGTGAAAAACAGGGGGAAAGGGGAAACTCCAGGGGAAAACTCGAAAATCTACGACCGGTAGTTTTTAACGCTGAGAATGGCATTCCTGATGCTCTTGGGTCCAAGAAGGTCGAATAGGTGTTTTTATTGCTGTGTAATAAGTCGTTCCCCCGTTTCCCCACTTAATAGGGGATGCGAGGGGGTAAATCAAGATCCTGTACAGCAGTCTACAAGACTTGTTTTCTGGGGTTTCCCAGTGCGAGAAGAATGAATATGTTACTTTGATTGCTCTATCATTAGCCTTTCCACCCGGTTTTCCAGTTACAAGAGAAAAGTGGGAAATCAAGATATCCTCTAAAGGAAAAAGGTAATCAGATGGCTCTATAGAATTTGGATAGGAGATAAAGGTCTATCAACTCGGTTTTAAAACCTCTAACACCGTTCTGACGAGAGTTTAATATCCTATTCCCGGGTGCTTCTCTTTTCCTGCTTGCTGGAGATTCACTACCTACTGGTAGGTTCAATTGGCCAAGCAATAATGCAGGCTTGCCGTCCCCGATCTTTGCTCGCTCCCTTACAAGTATACCTTGGAGTCCAGCTACACCAGCAATCTGGTTCACGTTTTCTCATCGACCAGATGAATAGGCTAGAATTTTCTATTCTTACTCTGAAGCGCTTCGATTCGAGCGTTCTGCCGCAGTAACTTATGGTACAGAATTTCTAAGGATGACTTCTAAAACCTTTTTCATTGGCGACAATGTCGACCACGATATTTGCACTATCGACGGAAAAGGTATTTTCCATGGGATGGGCATGCTAGCTGCTGCCACACCAAGGCCACCCAAATTTCCAATAATAATTCAAAGAACAGTTGTAAACCTTGAAGTACTCCAGCAGGTTGGAGAAATGCCTTTCTACTTCTACAACAGAAGCCAACAGGATAACAGTCTTGTGTGCAAACTCATCCCGACCATCACCTTCAACGACAAGATCGATGTCATTTTCCTACTATGGCATGCAAGCTGGATACATGACACGAAACAGGTCGGATGGAGTGGATTTATGCAAGCAATTCAACCTGGGTCACACAAAGGCGCTTCGTCGATTGTTTTTATGCCTATGATCGACTATAATCCCTCTGACCTTTCTTGTGTATATACAACCTTACATTTTATCTCCGATAAAGCACGCCAGCACGGAAGTGTACCAGTTGTTACTTTCAACCAGCCTTTGCACATGAAAGCGGTGAACATCATCATTGCTGAGCCTGCTGATAGTCCTTTCAAGGTAGCAGTTCCAATCATCGGTGGTCACCATTTCAGTTTCTTGGAGCGATAAGGCACTTGATGACGGAAACAGGAATAAAAGAAGTGCTCGAATGCCTATATGTCGGTAACACTATTAAGCAAATCCTTAGCGGTAAGGTTGTTTCAAGACCATGAGAGCGCACGAGCTTATAGATTAAGCATTGGAGATCATTCTCATTTTCAAATCGTATGATTTCGATTGCACAGATGAGATACGTGCGAGTCATCAAGACTTTGCAGAAGCTTCGGCAATATGTATGGCTCTACTAAATGAGGAAGTAACCCTTGAAGACGCATCCAACACAGACGTAGTGCGTCAAATCCAACCACGAATGATGGAGTTTCAAGACACGCTGGAGCAAAACAGGACTGCAAAATATGGCTTCAGTATCCAGAAATGTTCGGAGTGTATAAGAAGGCCATCAGGGCAGAACCGACTGGAAACTGGGTGAAGTATCTTCAAGCACTCTCTGAAATGCTCCCTTACTTTGCAGCTGCAGGCCACAACCTACATACAAAATCGGTATGAATATTTCTTCAGCAAATGGAAGAGCTGAAAAAAAGTAACCAGAAGCTGTATAAAAACATCGCAGATGGGATGTTTGTCATTCGAAGAAGCGATAGATTTTGGGCTGGGCTCTCTTCCAACTTAGTAATTGAGAAAGTACTGATGAGGTCACTGAAAACAAGCATGGGACTCACGAGGGGAAACGGAATGAGTGAGACGCAAAGGTTGATCTGGACAATGTCAATGCCAGTGTGAGCTGAAATTAATGGGCTTTTACAGTCTCTCACCAGCGTTGAGTACGTGTCATGTGACCAGCACGTTTCCGCAAGACCAGATCGGAAAGAAAGGACGTAAAGGCTTTAATAGCTCTTTTTGGCAGTCCTGTCCGTACGACAACTGCACTCAATTGTGCAGTATATCGAATGGTATGACAGCAGCAAGGGATGTCAACACGGATTCAGGCGATAGGAAAAGAAATTCTGAAGTCAATAGACGACGCCGATGCCGATCACTACATCTTCAAGCACAAAAGCAAAGCGATTACGATGGCCTATTAAGGCAACATTTCCGAAGCTGATGATGAAGACATATAAATTGACGTAAGTCTTCTGTTCCAACGCCTTGCAGCTGCGACAACTACAGCCAGAGGGGATATGGAAGAAACTCTGAGATTCGAACTCTCAAGCTACCCTACTGCCCTTTTCAGATGGTCAAGCCTGCCGCGACAGCCAGATAAAGCGGAGCTAGCAAAAGCTATTTAGAAATTAGGAAAGACGGAACCTGTGAACGTCCTATGAAAATAGCCGGAAAAATACGTAATTTATGGCGGATGGCTGCTCCAGCATATTCCATGGAAAACAGGAAACTCTTTCAAAAAGATCTGCAAGTTACGTTTCATTCATGACACAGAAATATTCAAACACTTCCATCATTTTTGATGGTTACACTTCAGGTCCGTCTACCAAAGATGTCACCTAGGTTAGACGAACGAAAGGTATCCAGTGTCCGACCGTCAATTTCACACTGAGTATGAAGCTGCAAAGGAAGATGGAGGACTTCCTGCGGAATCTCAACAATAAGCAGAACATTATTCGAGCTATTGATAAGAAGGTTGTCCAAGCCGGCCTCAATGTCCTTCATGCAGTGAGAAATGAGGCGTTCTGATTGCATTTACAGGTGTTAATGCGGCCAACCACAGTAACCACAGTAGTCGGGAACGACACTGATTTATTGATCTTTCTGCTCCATCACCTGCCTCTGGAACCCAGGGATCTCTACTTCGTAACCAGTACCAAGTCAAGAGCGCTGTGAACTAAATACTGGCACATCAACTTTATCAAAAGATCGCTGGGACAGGTTTGTCACTCTATTCTTGTTGGCCGCGCTTTCTTGGTTGCGACAAGACGTCCCGTTTGTTTGGAATAGGAAAGCAGGCTGTCCTGCCATTCCTCAAAAGCCATGAAGAATTATTCCATATATGAGGAAAGCAGAGGCGTCGCTTAGGGGTGGCAAGGGGGGCAGTTGCCCCCCCCCCCAATAATGTAGAGAAAAAAATATTATACATCCCATACCCTTTGACTATCCAGATATGGACCCCTCTTGCCCCCCCCCCCCCCCCCTAATAAAAATGCTGGAGATTCACCCCTGGAGGGAAGCTACCCCCTTTTCAACTCCTCGGTTTTACGCTAAGTTAGACTTTTTATCAAAATGCCTTAAGAAAAACTACTGAAATATAAGGGCCATTGAATTGGAATAAGAAGGCTTTTTAAAGCCTAAAAAACTATAGTGTAACGAGCGAGGAGGGGACAGCTCCCTCCATTTACGGAACAATTTCAGGTCGTTTGAAGTGTTAACTTTGCTCCTTACATCCAGTTGAAAAAATTTGTATTTTTTATTTAATACTTTTTACAAAGTGAATAGTGGATATCAAATGAATGAAACAATTTGCTACTGACACGTAATGAAATAAAAAAAAAGTTCTTTTTAACTGAAAGTAAGAAGTGACATTAAAACTTAAAACGAACAGAAATTATTCCGTATATAAAAGGGGCTGTCCCCCCCTCAATACCTCGCTCTTTACGCTAAAGTTTGACTCTTTCTAACAACTCCAGTAAAGAGGGTAGAGCCAGTAAAGACGTACTGCTGATTCAATTCTTGTGAATACTTGTGGTTACGATTCAGAGCTTTAATTTGGATATTTAGAAGGCGTTTATTGGAAAGTGGGGGGAATTAAAAAGCCTCCTTGCGTGTAAGTCTTTGTTTAGCAACTTTACTCAGTTTCGTAATGGCTCTCCCATCTAACCAGTTCAAGACAGGTGACATAGCTTTAGCACGATTTGTGGGGTACCCCCTCTGGCCAAACAGAATTATTGAGACGGTGAAGACTAACAGGTTCAACGAAGTATCGGGTATTATGTTATGGGTCACAAGATCAGCAACTCATTGTAGAGGGCCAACTCGTAGATTACGAGAGTAACAAAGAGGAGGCATCCAAGAAAATCACGAAAGGAGTAAAGAAAGCGTTCAAACAACTTCGATCTTTTCCGGAAATTTTCTTGATGTATTGAAAAAAGATAAAAATCAAAGTGGCACAGATAAGAACGGATCTGCCAGTAGCACGTCTGCTGATGTGAGTGGACTTCCGAGCTCAATTGGTAGCGTCTGAGCAGGAAATCACTCAAATGAAAGAGAACATTAGGAAGGATATTCAGCACAAGGTACAGGAAAAATCAAATGAACGAAGGGGTGGTAACTTTTCGACGGAAATTATTGTCTCTGAGATCTGTGATGTAATCACTGTGGAATATACCCCCAGATTTTTGCTTCTGGAAAAATTCCTCAAAGGAATCAAGCATCAGATTGATTTACTTGAAGATAAAGTTTGTAGTTTAGAAAATAAACTGGACGATTTTGAACAAGAGGGGAAACTGGACTCGCTTCTATTTCATGGTGTCAAGCAGCCCGCTACGGTCGACATAAACAGTACCATGCGGAGTGTGATCCGCGAAAAAATGGGCCTTGTAAATATTGCCGACTCCGATATTATCAATGTACATAGACTGAGCCTGAATAACAACCGAACAAGCAGACCTGAAAGAGTAGCGCCAGTTATAGTGAAGCTCCGTAACAAAGAGATTGCAAAGTCTAACTGCAAAGCTAAGCCTAAACTTGCGAAAAGCGGGATCTTTGTGTGCGAAAACCTTACGCGCAAGAAGCGTGATATTCTAAACACGGCTAGAGATGAATTTGGGAACAAGTGTGTCTGGTCAGACCAAAGTCAAATTTTCGTTCGTGAAACTAGTGATTCTTCACCACGGAGGCTCTGGTCGCTAGAAGAAATCTTCTGATGCGCGCGTCATTTTTTGTATATATTATTAGTTAGCATATCTTCATAAGTTTATTCCTGCTGATAGTAATTTTAGTTACGTAATATTGGTTTTCATTTATTTTTTACAGTTTAGGATTAGTTTTCCATTCATAGGTTTTGTCCTCCGTCAACCAGGGACACATAATCATTTGTTGTAAGTGATGTTAAATAAGGCTAATCGCTTCGTGCATTAAACCTTCGCATTTGAAGTCGCTTGAAAATAATCCATTTCGTATCGACGACGTATCATTATCTCGAGTTTCAAATGATCCCGCTGAAGTTAATAGGGCTGTTCTTTTACTCGTCTTTGTACTAAGTCCTTACATCTTTTGACAAAGAACGCTTAAAAGTGAAGTCTTAGCACCAAGATCTTACATCTTATAGCGTTCTTTTGCAAACGTCTTTCATCATTCTGCTGTGATCAGCGGTCTAAGAACAATGATGAGTATATCATCAAAGTTCTCTCATCATTGTTCTATATGACAGAAAGATGGCGTCTTTCACACTTTTTGCTAACATCAGTGAGCTGTAAGATCTTAGAACAAGGATGCGTTAAAAGAACGGAAGTCTTTGCAGAAAGATGTGAGATCTTAGTGCAAAAGAACGGGTCTAATGTTAGGCCGATGAGGCATAGTAGATATGTTGATATTTTGAACAGTAATGTAATTAATGTGAAAAATATGGATTTATGTATTGGCCAGTGGAACTGTCACATCACGTCGAATTTTTCTGAAGTGTCGAACCTTCTTACTTCATGTTTTGATAAAATTGATATGTTGGGTACATGCGAATCTTTTCTTACACAGGATAGCTTTCTCCCGTCATATACTTTTCCAGGATACCAGCTGGTTTCAAAATCAAGAAATTCTATGATGCGTGGTGGACTTGCATTTATAATTAAGGACAGAATAAGATATACAGTAAAGAAGGATTTAAATTGTTGGACTGAAGGTAAGATCGAAACTTTTTCTATTGAGATTGAAGTTTCGGAGAAAAAAAGCAGTTAGTTTGTTTAGTATACCGGCCACCTAGTGCTAATCTGGAGGATTTTCTTTATGATTTTGATAAGTTTATTTCCGATACAGCGGCAACTAAATTGAATCGGGTTTTTATTGGTGATTTTAATTTTAATCTTCTTAATTTAAGTAGTTCTAACCTTGATTTTTTAAATCTTATGTTGTCGCACAAAATTTTTCCGGTAGCAGAAATACCGACACGGATTACTAGTCAGTCGGCTACCCTTATTGGTAATATTTATTTATCGGCGAATCTTACACCGAAAATTTATTACGACGTGATCACATGTCCAGGTTCTGACCATCTTCCTTTGGCGTGCGTAATTCGGGACACTGGAAAAAAAGGTTTTTAAAATGGAGAAGATGACAGTTATGGATCTTAAGTCGGAAAATCTTAAACAGCTTCAAGAAGAGACAAGTATAGTTTCTTGGGAGGAAGTTATGAATGAAAAAGAAAACGCATCGATGGCGTTTGACACTTTTAAAAAAATATTGTTAAGGGTGACAATGACTATTTATGACACCCCCCCCAGCCCTCAGGGCAAGGGTTGTAAGTTATGCACTGGGGGCATATAAGGTTTTTATTGAAAGCGTTGTCGTAGAAACTTCGAAAGGGCTCATCCGATTGGAAATTGAAAGGGCTAGTGCCTTTTTTAATAGTTTAAAGTGATTGGAGAGCAACTAACGCCCCTCTCACACACACTATTTCCCCAAACGCATCCAATCAAAAGTTTGAGATAGCCGTTTTGTTTAACATGGTTGAAAATTCTGGAAATTAGGTCTTCGAGGATGACAACCCCTCACAACCTTCAGGGCAAGGGTTGTAATTTATGCCCTGGGGGCATATAAGATATTTATAGGAAGCGTTGTCGTAGAAGTTCAAAAAGGACTCATTCGATTGAAAATTGAAAGGGCTAGTGCCTTTTTTAATATTCGAAAGTGATTGGAAGGCTTGACATAATTATAGTAAAGATCGATGTGGGTACAATGTATTATTATTATTATTTTTTTTGTTTAGACCAGGGCACTTCATATCGAAGGAGTTGTCGTAGGAACTTCGAAAAGGGCTCATTCGATTGAAAATAGAAAGGCCTAATGTCCCTTTTAATAGTCGAAATTGATTGGAGGGCAACTAGTCTCCCTCCCACGCCCACCCTCCCATTTGCCCATTATGTTTAAAAACTAAATGTTGCCTTAAAACTAAATCAAAATGCACTGTGGTAATACTAATTCCCAATAAGGCATCTCAGCAGTATCCCAAGAACGACTGAGTGTATTACGTTCAAACTTTCGGGGCTACTTCTGCCTTTAAAATTTAACCAAATCAATATAGCGTAAGTGTATCCAAGCTGTCAAAGAAAGTAAACAGATTTTTTTTGCGAATATAAGTTTTCTATTTCAGGTCAACTAGAGGAGGTATGAAACTAAATTAAACACTACTTTTTGTGTTCAGATTTTTAAAAGGGAGTATGTTAAAAATTGCTGAAAATTTTTCTCCAGAATACAAATAGCAGGCCAAACTATAAAGTTTAAAAAAAAAGAAAAGATTTAAAGTATTATTTTCTTTTCCCTTGAAAAGACCACGTCAATATAAAACGAACAGAAATAATTAAAAATGTTTTCCCACAAAATTAGTTTTTCAAAGAAAAGTAAAGAACTCCATTAAAAAAAAATGAGCAAAAATAAAATAAAATATTCTACCAAGTGTGAAACTACCACAAATCATTATCGATAAATGAAACCCAAAACGAACAGAAATTACAATAAATAACCCAGTCAAACTCAAAACGAGCAGAAATTAACATGAACAGGGCTCAAAACCCCTATGCCTTCCCAAGGCCAGAACATAATTTGCACTTTACTGAATAAAAATTAATGTGCATTGTCAATTTAATATACATATACTGATATTTAGCAATCAAAATGTTAATATTATTTGATTTATTGAAGTTATAAAAGTAAAAACATTTATATGTATTTTTTTCAGTAAAGTCCGAATTATGTTCTGGGCTTTGGAAGGCATAAGGGTTTTGAGTTGGAAGACATGCAAAATTGAGTTGGCAAATAGAATGCAAGACAATTGAAGAATTTCGCATTGGATTTCTGTCAATTCCCTCCAGTGTAAGATTTTCGTTGGAAAATTCACCACCTTCCCGAGATTTCACTCCCCAATGAAGATTGTTCCAATGGAAATCCACTCCAATCACAAAATCCCACCCCCCCCCCCCGGAAAGTGTCTATATAACAAATAATATCGTAAACAAGGGGCAATTTTCATAGCTTATAGGCCACTCCCCACGGACAGTGGAGGGTCCATTTTACCCCTAAGGACATATTTATTTGATCTTTAAACTATACTGAACAAAATGACTGTCTCAAAATTTTGATCAGATAACTTTGGAAAATAAATGGGCGTGGGAGGGGGTCAGTTGCCCTCCAATCTTTTTGTCACTTAAAAAGGGCACTGGAACTTTTAATTTCCGTTCAAATACGCCCTCTTTCGATCTTCTAGGATCATTATTTCAATACAATCACCCCTGGGAAAAAAAAAAAAAGAAAAAAAAAGCCCAAATAATCACCGATTCGTGATTTGTCTTCTGGTAAAAATAAAGAAATTCCACATTGTTGTACATAGGAGCTTGAAACTTCTACAATAGGGTTCTCAGGTACGCTGAATATAACGGTGTGATTTGTATCAAGATTCACTGGGATATTTTCCCCCTATTTCAAAAATTAGGTAAATTTTTATTTGGCTCAAAACTTCTGATGGGTAGAACTAAACTTAATGAAATTCATATATTTGGAATCAGCACAATAAGCTGATTCTTTTGATGGATCTATTAATATCAAAATTCAGTTTTTACTATTAATAGATATAATTTTTTAGAGTTTCAGTTACTATTGAGCCGAGTCGCTCCTTACTTAAAATCGTTACCACGAACTGTTTGACAAGAGTTTCAGTTTTCTCCACATTTGTGCCAAAAACAAGTACAGCTCATGTATACCAGGACTGGTTGACATTTTCGTCATTCAATTAAAAGGCTCGTATGTTGGGAAATTCCTGTCATTTTTCGCGTATTTGAGAAATCACATTTTGAAATTTGGTATTTATAGCATTTTTTTTTGTTACTCCATTTAAATGAAATGAAGATAGATAACTACCCTAAAAAACCAAAAGGTTCATATGTTAGAAAATTCCTGCTATTTCCCTCCTATTAGAGAAAAGATAAAACTACAAAAATGTCACTTCATAGTATTTTTTTTTGGCTTACTTCATTCAGTTAAAAATTCCCTCGGATAACGAATTTGGAGAAAATAAATTAAATAAATAGTTTCGCAACCATAAAAAGCATTAACCCACTTTCAAATTTGAAAATTTGATGTCCTTTCAAATTTGAAAGCTTTGATGTCCTTTCAATAAATCACAGTCAATTCAAATCCATTAGATGACTTTTTTTTTTTTATCAAAGTGTCAGATTTGAAAGGAACCTTGAAGCTCAGGACAATTTCGAAAGCAATTTATGAAACGAAATGTCCATTATGAACCAAAAATAGCTTCTCTGAAGCCAAGCTATAGTAAACAGACTGTTGAACAAAATATAAGAAAAAAACTACCAATTTAAGCTGAATAAGAGAAAAGTGTCGTGTCACTTTTTTTTATTTATTTGTTGTTTTTTACTAAGATACACATTTTCAAAACAATTCTGCAAGGGTACTCAATTATTTTTCCAGGGAAGCAAGTCAGTAGAGAATCTTTAGGAGAGAGAGAGGGGGAAATATACCTAATTTTTTTAAGCATTCTTTTCTGGACATTATAAGGCTTCCCCGTTCTTAAACAATTTTGACCTTCTCCAGTGGATGGGGGGGGGGGGGGCTCTCCAGCTCTCCCCTAGAGCCCGTGTCTATGCCTCCTCCTTCAACAAGCATGAGCTAATTCTACTTTAAAATAGAGACTCGCGAAAATTTAAAAGCTTTACTACTTTCTACCATTCTTAAAATTCAGAAATCCTAAAAGTTCCTTGAAAATATTTGGATTAATAAAAGGAAAAGTAATAATTTGCAAAGGAAATATTTACCATTTTACAAAGAAAAAATTAGCGAGCTTTCAATTATACACGAAATGATTTTCTTCGAATATAGGGCTATATTTTTTTCATAGATTTATTTTACACACTCTAGAAGCATTTTTATTGTCTTTGGAAAACGAAAGGAAAACATTACTCAAGAAGGATATATTTAAAATTTTCACAAGAAAAAACTGATATGAAAGAACAAAACTTCACCAGTAAATAAAAAAAAAAATCATGAAGTCTCCATATGTCGGCAATACAAATCGAGACCAGACTACAATATTCAGCAGTTTTTAATTTTTTTCTTTTTTTCTATGTGCTAAATGTGCCTCTAAAGCCCAGATTTTTATGGTAAGTTTACACATACTGGAGAATTGGTCTTTAACCCCATAAAATAGTTGCTCGACTTAAAAATATTACTATGGACCATATTTTTTCAAAAATCAAAAAACAATTGACTGTTTTCTAGTTCTGTTTTTATATTCATAGTAGTCCTGTTTTTACATTCCTGAAAAAAAACATATCATACCAAAAATGTGATGGCACTCAAATATACTCAAACTCGATATAGAAAGAAAAATGTATGTGAATCTACTCAAATCTAATTTTGATTTCGAACATGCGACCACCGGGGTCAACAAAGAAGTAATTTTCATGGATCGTTCTGGGCTAAAATTTAAAGACAAAGACAAGCGAATCAGGATGACAATTCGATAAATTCAAGGCATGCCAGCAATGGTACCCAGATTAAGGTCTGGGTCAGAGATTCAATCAAAAGGCTAGGAAGTGACACACCTAACTGAACCAACTTAAAAAAAAACCTTTCCTGCATAAAATAAAGTCAAATTCATTCGGATTAAACCTTATTTTCAGTTATAATTTTCTAGGGGCTCACTTCAAACCTAAAAACGCTGAGCGCAAGCATCTTTTATTTTTTGAAAACTTAGCATGTTACAGATTTTTTAGAACCTTAAGCTTAAAAATCATGTATCTAACATTCAGCTAACTCATTTTCTTTAGACTAGCACTGGCAGGGGGGTGGGGCACCCCCCCCCCCACCAAGAACTTTCTGGCGTCCATATTCCTTGCTTTTTTTCTGTTTTTCGCTTTTAAAAAAAAATGTCAATTTGGTCAATTGTTGGCGCCCTTGTCACATTTCCCCCCCCCAAAGATATTGCTCTAGATCCACCCCTGTAGACTAGCAATAATCCAAAAATAAAGAAGTATAGAGAGATCAGAGTATTCCAAAAAGCCCAAGGTCCATTTACACAGAAAAATGTCCACAAAACAAGGAAATCACTAACCAATTAAAATGCGAAAATAAAGAAATCTAGGAACAAAATAACTTAATCACCAAAGCTTTCAATTCTTTCCAAACATTTATCTACATCAACACCAACTCAAGTTATTGTTGTTATGTTTTACTTTGAAGAATGTCAGGAAGCAGCATATGAATCCAATATAAATATTTTTCCCTGAAAAGAGAAAGCCCCCCCCCCCCCCCAGAGAAAATGGTCCGAATCTTCTTCTTCCTCTTTACAAAAAGAAAAAACAAACAATCCTTCAGGGACTACATTATTTCTGATAAATACCTTTTGGCCTCTCTGGATTGGAATGTAGTTTGCCCTTACCCATCAACATAAAACCTTGTCCAGTGAATTAAATTTAAACGAACTTCATCTCGAAAACTAGATATAGCCAGATTATAATGTTTCAATGTTTTAGAAGTGCCAACCAGCCCCAACCAATACCGAATTTCTTGACTCTCTAAAATAAATCGTACCTGACATTCTAAATCTATAGGCATGACGAAGACCAACACAGATTAGACAAAAGACACAGATATATGTTTCACACAGATTTCAGTTATGTACTGAATTTAAAAAAGTATTTAGAAAATTGAAAATAAAAACTGTTAATATGTACTAAGTATCAGAAACCAGATTCAATTATAATCTAATATTTACCCAAGTTTTTTCTTTGCTGTAACCATAGGACATCTTTTCATCAACTTTATCTTATGATCTCGAGTCATCCCTGGTTATTAATGGCCGTTTAAAGCAGTTTCCTTCATGAACAATGGATATAGACTGTGGCAACTTAATAAAATGTAGAGTTGAGGTTGTTATGCGTTTGCGGGATATATATAGATTAGATTTTAAGCTTTAAGAAGCATATACAGGTAATAGCGACCAAAATCACTCGCAAAATTGATATCATCCGTAAGCTAAGAAATATTGCCCTTGTGTCGATTCTTCGTCATTATTGCGCCATTATCTATTTTACAGTTGTTCTATTCGGTCCAGCATATTCGATGTTCAGGATTGGTCTCTTTAAGTTTTAAAAAATAACGAAATACAGCTTTTGGGTGATGAGTGTGGCAGTAATTCAGGCAGAACAATTTACGAAACAACTACAATTGTACTTTTTTGTATATAAGTACTTTTTTTTTTTTTTTTTTTTTTTTTTTTTTTTTTTTTTTTTTTTTTTTTTTGTAATCTTAAGTATATACATCTTATTTTGAAGAATAATATAAAAATTTGATTTGCTAACATGTCTGTTTCTGGGAATAAAATCCAAGGTTATTATTTCTAGGCAAGCTGAGAATGAAAGGATACCAGTAGCATCCATATTCCGCTAAGAATTTTCTTTTCATATCCAGGGCCCTATCCTGGCCCATTGTTCCATGTGATTTTCAAAGTATTATTGATCTTCGAAGTTTCAAATAGAATCGAAAAAAAACATGTCACACTAATTATGGCTACTAGTTGCGCACCAATTTTTTTCTTTTTTTGTTGGTTTTCTTTTAGTTATACTTTTTTGACGTGTGTCCATGCCCAAAAAATTGGCGAATCAATTTGGACACTTTAAGCAAATTTATCAAACATTCCTCTACGATTGGTTTAAATAAGGTGTGACAGGTCCACTTTAAAATATATGTATGTATGAAGTCGCTGTTTATTTGATCCTGATTATATTTGAATCTTCTGAACATTGTGAAATTTGACTAGATCCTGAAATTTGACCAGATACCATTTTGGACTGTAGGGGCATATTAAGCACTGAAGGGATGTTGAGATGATGTTGGATGGTAACATTTGAGTGACCGCACGCAACATCTCATTTTACTGTTTTTGTTCATTATACGCAGGGATATCTTGTTTATTTTAGCCGACCAAACTCCTAAGAACCTAATGGCTAATCATTTTTCGGTTTGTTCCTCAGTTTTTTTCTCGAAAAAAGGGTAAGCTTGAAGGCCTGAAGCGCTTAAATAACTCATCGGGCTTTTACCTTTTGCTTTTAAGCAGAGCATGGTTTAATTCGTTTTAAGGGCTAATTTACCAAATTCATCCGGAGGGAGCAGAGGTAGGGGGTGAAAGGGGTAAAACCAGGTTCAGCTATGAAAGTTAGATAGTTCATACCTGGAGAGTCAACAATTCTTACTTCATGAAGACCGTCTTCAAATTGAACGTGAACTGATGACATGATTGGACCCTCAACAATCCGAATAGATGGGCTTCTTAATTCAACATTAATTGCAGGTCCATCTGGAAGAAATAGATATGCTCCACTGGTCGGAGAGCTTCTTCTGACTCCGTATTGAACAAAGTTAAGCTCCACTGGATGTTCTACTTCGTCATCTAGCACTTTGATAGACTTTAAAAGTCCATTTTCGCCAAATGTTGCAGAAATATAGCGGTTTTTCAAGCGAAACGGCTCCGTTGCATCTACAGCCACAACATCAGAAAACGGATTGACTGAGAACGGAATAACATCTCTGCCAACAACTCTTATTTTGGCAACAGAACAAAATCTAAAATAAAAATCAAATATTTAGAGCAGTTGGTGAGCTTTGGTGGTAAAACAATTTTTACCAACAATTAAAGCGCATGTATTGTAATAGTTTTTTTGGTTATTGTCCAGCAAACTGTTTATATACTATGGACCAAGTGAGGAATACCTTATTATTCACCCTCCCAAGCAACTGTCTGATCACTTTGAACAGACACCAATCGGATGGCCTGGATATTATTCATGTTTAAAAGGGATTAATCTAATTAAATGCTAACTCCTCTTTTTTTACCCTATTAGCTTTGAAGAGATCAGAATAGAGGAGGAGCAAGCACAACGTCGTTGGCTCAAGGTGATTTGTGCACCTTTGTTTTATTAGAGATAACGATACTACGTCAGATACAACATGTTTCATAGCCTCGTGGGACATAGACAAGCAGAAATTAATTAAATTATTTAATTAAAAGTAAAATGATCCCATTGCAAAAGAGGTATTGCTAAGTCAATTGTCATTCTAATAGAAATGAAAGAGACAAAATATAACTTTTACTAAAATACGTAGTAAATAGAGTGGGCTAATGTTAGCTCTGCAGTCAATGATGAAAAAAGAAAATACTATCTGAATTATTAAAGAATTAATCTAGATATTAATATAAATTTTCCAATAGCAATCAAAATCGATGATACCGCGTAGTGATGCTGCTCATAAAAATTACGAATTCTGACTCCAATGCAAGGAGAATTTTGCCACCTAACTAAAATATTTCAGCAAAGAGCTGGTGGAGGGTGTCAAGGGGCTTCAAAATAAATATTCATTCCCTCTCTTCAGACTGAGATGACCACCAACGAATATACTTTGGAAAAGACTAGGTCTTGCTAAGGACTTGTCGAGTTGTCGAGTGATGTTGATAGCAGACAAGTACCATCTTTCCTGATCATACAGACACTATTCTTGACCACGTCAGCTACCCTGTTCCAAAAGTTAAGCAGGCTCTATAGGGTTTTGAAGTGGCTAAGTCATCCGATGCAGATATTATACCAAATGCTGTTTTCAAAAACTGCAGTTTCAAACTTTTCAAACTTTTGCAATTTCAAAGTACCATCTTTCCTGATCATACAGACACTATTCTTGACCACGTCAGCTACCCTGTTCCAAAAGTTAAGCAGGCTCTATAGGGTTTTGAAGTGGCTAAGTCATCCGATGCAGATATTATACCAAATGCTGTTTTCAAAAACTGCAGTTTCATGCTTTTCCCAAAAAATTTTTTAGTAAAAAATATGCTTAAATGTAAACATTTTCCAGAAGCAAGCAAAAAAAAAAAAAGAAAGTAACAGACAGACTAAATTGACTAGTAACCTCAAGACCTGATCAAACTCTTCTCAGAGGTTTTCGGGTATGTCAGGTAGGTTGAGAAGCGTTCGGTATATTCATTTATCTTCTTTTTTAACTTTTGAATAAAACTTGGGAGGCTAAATTAAAACATTTGACTGATGAGGCAAGAACGGCACATATTAGAAATTGGCAATGATCACAGCGTTCATTGGCGTAGGTTGAGCTTATTTGTAAGGGGCAAGGGGGAGGATAAGAAAGAAAATACAATTAACAGTGCATGTCCATTGCTTCATCAAGACAATTCAAACTGCATATTCTAATTTAGCAACTCTTGCCGTTACCTAATTTATTTTTAGAGTTCTCTTTTTTCCCTGACAGATAAATAGATGTATAACATAAAAAAGGAAAGAATTCACAAACCAAGAACCACTTACACTCGCGATTACCCTTCCCCCAGTAATGCTTCTATCCATCGAATAATTCCGCCTAAGCTAGACCAACGCTTGTGTTGAATTAAAATCTGCTAGGATGTTTTCTCTTAGGATTCCTCAGAGAAGTGTGTGGTCAATCAGGATTAAGTTACACGGCCTCCCAAAGAAGACAAAGAAAATAAAGATCTTTTTCTAATCAAAAATCAGATTATATGACGTTTGCGTAATAAAACAAATTGAGAGAACGGAGCAAGAAAGTAACTGAGAATTTCTTTTTTTGCACAATAAGAAATCAATAAGGGCTGAATAAGAAATATTACTCTATATTCTATACAAAATAACCAAGTTGCCAATTTTTTTTATACCAACCTAATCATGATTGCAGTACTTCGTGCAAATTAGTAAAAAACAAAGTCATTAATGATTCAAAGGACATGTTTTAAACAGTTTGGTAAATAAATAAGAAACTGAAAATCAGTAATAAGAAAACAGATAAAGGTAAATAAATTGTTTTTTGGGGTCTAGGGGGAGAAAAGGTACCTAGGTTTGGTTAGGTCTAATATATGCTATGCTTTACTCCCCCCCCCCCTAATGTGCAAATACATAGCTGAAATTTGTTTATAAACTATTATATTTTTATCCTATTTTGTTTTACTTCATTAGCATCAACCAAATTTCACTTTTCGCGTGTGTTCCAGATATTACATAAGTACCCATACTTTAGCCTGTAGACCCATCCCTGAAAGTTTCCTTTTCCTAACCTAACCCCTTTTCAAGATAGCCAAAAGTAGCTAAAGTAGAATTGGTACTGTTCTATTAGCTGCAAGCCACGCAAGATATATGATAAAAGAAACTAGTCAAACAGGTTCTTTCAACAGAGAATTGGATTGCAAACAGTGGTTTCTAACTGCGTTTACAATATTTAAACTTTAGTTTTTTGGGGTTTAGGGGGGAAAAAGGTACATAGGTTAGGTTACGTATTTTCTCGTTTGTACAGGGACTATTTTCTCGTTTTTTTTCGGAACTTAAAATACGAGGAGAACTTGTTGCAAAGACGAACAAGGGTCATTATTGCATAAATTTCCGAAGTTTTGTAATCTGACAAAGCTGAATTTTCCTCTAATTTTCTTCGTAAGACCTGCTCACATTCATGGACATCGCATGAAGTGTACATAGAAACTGCATCAAAACTAGATAAGATAGCCTTTTCTGTTGTACTTTGATTTACAAGGTTCCTTTTTTTCCTGGAAAATGAAAAAAGTAATGATGAAGACCACACTGCTTTCCATCATATAAAAACAATTAATTACATGGAATAGGGACTTCTTCCGAAGACAATAACTAAAAGAAACCTAAGCAAACATTTCAGTTACATTATAAATAGCTGTTCTCAGGGAAGTGGAAGAAAGCCAGAATATAATTTGTACTTTACTGAAAAAAATTCAAATGAATTTACTGGAAAACAAAAATATGCACTGTCAGTTTAATATACGTATGCTGATATTTGTTCCTTAAAATCCTAATTAATTTTTGATTTCTTAAAGTTATAAAAATGAAAACATTTAAAAGATTTTTTTTCAGTTAAGTACAAATTATATTCTGGCTTTTAGAAAACATAGGGTTTTAGAACCCTACTCATATTAATTTCTGTTCGTTTTGAGTTTGACCCAGTTATTTATTTTAATTTCTGTTTGTTTTGGGTTTCATTTACTTATTGATACTGATTTGTGGTAGCTGTATGCTTGTTAGATTATTTGATTCTATTTTTGTTCATTTTTGGTTTAATGGAGTTCTTTACTTTTTTTTGAAAAATTCATTTTGTGGAAAAAGATTTTTAATTAATTTCTGTTTGTTTTATGTTGACATAGTCTTTTTCAGTGAAAACGAGTGACCCTCTTCTAAAGCTAAACAAACACCCCTTCCATAAAAACCTTAAATACTCTCTGGGCAAAACTTACAACCCTTGCCCCTAATCTCTGGGGTTTGTTTCAATCCCAAAAGCCTTGTTATATGATATTTAGACTATTTTGAATAGAATGACTATCTCAAAATTTCTATTAGATGCATTACGGGACAATACGATGTGTGTGCGTGTGTGTGTGTGGGGGGGGGCTGCCCTCCGATCATTTTGACTTTTGAAAAGAGCATTAGAGCGTCTTATTAGCAATCAAATGAGCCCCCTCCGAAGTTTATATGACCATGCTTTCTATAAAAAAAACCTTATATACCGGAACGTAATTCTCACTCCGATTGCTTTCGACCACAGTTCATATAATTATCCAGTATGATCATTCTCTATCTCACCCATTATAAAAACCCGGACCGGGGTGCGAGTGCTCCGGAGAACCTTTTTGCAGATATAAACATAAGCGAAGTCAGATTAGCGGGAATGCGGGTTAGTCTGTTTCCGATTGTTTCCAACAAAGTGCATGGAAACAATCGGAAACAGACTAACCCGCATTCCCGCTAATGCAGAAATAAGTGGGAGGAGCTTTTTGTTCGCACCGAGAACGAAGACCAGAAATGATCTGCGATAAGCTTACTGGTATATCCTCTCTACTGTGCTTTCGACTATCAAAGAGGGCAATAGCCCTCTCAATTCCCAATTGAACGAGCCCTTTTTGAATTGAATGACAACACTTTCTATAAAAACCTTATATGCCCCCAGGGCATAACTTAAAACCTTTGCCCGGGGGGCTGTGGGGGTCTCAAAGACATAATTTACGGACCTTTCAACAACGTTGAACAAAATGGCTATCTCAAAATTTTGATTGAATGTGTTCGGGGAGATGGTGGGCGCAAGAGGGGGGTTAGTTGCCATCCAATCACTTTCGACTATTAAAAAGGGCACTAGCCCTTTTAACTTCCAATCGAATGATCCCTTTTCGAAGTTTCTACGACAACACTTTCTATAAAAACCTTATATGCCCCCAGGGCATAGCTTGCAAACCTTGTCCTGTGGGCTATGGGGGGGGGGAGGATTTGTCATCCTCAGAGACCTAATTTCCAGAACTTTAAACTACGTTGAACAAAATGGCTATCTCAAATTTTCATTGGATGTGCTTGGGGAAATGGTGGGCGTAAGGATAGGGTTAGTTGCCCTCCAATAACTTTCTACTATTGCAAAGGGCACTGGCCCTTTCAGTCTCCAATCGAATGAGCCCTTTTTTAAGTTTCTAAAACAACGCTTTCTACAAAAACCTTATATGCCCCCGGGGCATAACTTACAACCCTTGCCCTGGGGGCTATCGGGGGTTGCCATCCTCAAAGACTACTTTCTATAAAACAAGACTTTCTATAAAAAGCTTATATGCCCCCAGAGCATAACTTAAAACCATTACCCTGAGATCTGTGGGGTGGGGGGGGGGGAGGATGTCAGCCTCAAAGACCTAATTTCCAGAACTTTCCCCTTCTATAAAAATCTTATATGCCCCCAGGGCATAGCTTACAACACTTGCCCTGGGGGCTATTTGGGGTTGTCATCCTCAAATATCGCTTTCTATAAAACAAGACTTTCTATAAAAACCTTATATGCCCCCAGAGCATAACTTGAAACAATTACCCTGAGATCTGTGGCGTTGGGGGAGGGAGATTGTTAGCCTCAAAGACCTAATTTCCAGAAATTTCCCCTTCTATAAAAACCTTATATGCCCCCAGGGCGTAACTTACAACCCTTGCCCTGAGGGGTGTGGGGGGTTCGTCATCCTCAAAGACATAATTTCAACTACATTTAACAAAATTGGTATCTCCAAATTTTGATTGGATGTGTTTGGAGAAGTACTGGGCGTGAGAGGGGGTTGGCCTCCAATCACTTTCGACTATTAAAAAGGGCACTAGCCCTTTGAATCTATAATCGAATGAGCCCTTTCTGAAGTTTCTACGACAAAGCTTTCTATAAAAACCTTATATGCCCCCAGGGTATAACGTAAAACCCTTGTCCTGAGGGCTGTGGGGGGGGGGGGGGGTGTCCTCCTCAAAGTCATTATTTCCAGATCTCTAAACTACGTTGAACAAAATGGTTATCTCAAATTCTGATTGGATGTGTTTGGGGAAATGGTGGGCGTGGAAGGGATGTTAGTTGCCTTGCAATCACTTTCGGCTATTAAAAAGGGCACAAGCCCTTCCAATTTCCAATCGAACGAGCCCTTTTCGAAGTTTCTACGACAACTCGTTCGATACAAAGTGGTCTGGTATAAAACCGAACAAAATAATACATTGTGCCAACATCGTTCTTTACTTACGCAGCGCTATTGTGCTGCTTATTAGAGTTATTTTCTTGGATAAGTTTCCTCAAAAAGTTTTTTTCCTATGATTACTCGTTTTTAGTTTTAAGATTTTCACTGTCAATGCAATACCGAGAGTTGGCTTAGTAAAGAGGAAGGTGTCTCCCATGCATCCCCCCTTTAAAGGAAAAATAATACCCTCTGTTCCTCGTTGATTAAGTAACTCAAGTAGAACGAATGACCTTAGAAAGTTCAAGGAATGTTCATTAAGTTCTAATATCCTTCTAAACGACCAAGGTTAATGCGAGGGCAACCTGACCTCCATTTGGTGCCCCATGTGATCCAAGACCCACATAACATTTGACTAAAATTTAAAGTCAGTCATTTTAATAAAAATGGTCAAAAAGTACAAAGCATATGCCACCAGAAGTGACATGGTAAATACTGGAAAAGAGGTAAAGGCTTCAAGTTATACAAATAGGCATTATAAACAGAGACTTTATAGATAAACTTCAATAGAAAATTTGTCCCCGGGGTCAGTCTTGAATAGGCGTGTCAATTCACGAAAATTTATGGTAGGGAAGGGGGGGGAGGCATAATTTTTCTATATTTTCAACGAACGAAAGAATTTTTTTTAAATCAATAGGGGGGCACCCTACCCCGGTACGCTTTACTGAAACATCACAGTCATACAAAGATTTTTATCAGTGTGAATGGATTGCCTAAAGTGATTCCCTTCGGCCCGTGCCAATTAGAAATGATAGTTACAAGTTGTGATATGAATTTAGGTACGAATAAACATTCAGTAAGATCTAACAGACAAATACAGCCAGGAACACCAGCTCGGGAACAATTTCAGTCGAGTCCGTCAGTCAAGTCAGAACAAATCAATCTTCAATCAACAAAAATTTGAAAATAAAATAAAAAATGCCTTTGGTCTTCATCATGGCCGTATTTAAGGGATCATTGACAACCAAGCGTTGATATGAAGTTCCATCAAATCCGTTTTTCATATTGTAAAGATTTTTGCTTGAAAAATAGTTTTAATGAAAAATGAAACCTCAGTTGCATGAATATAAGAACTTCCTTCTACAAAAGTTTTTTATCCAAAAGTGCACATTCGTACATGGTCAGACTAATCTAACCCCTTCTACACCACTAGCAGTGAAGCTGATCTGCTCTATTACGCTGTTCTTATTTTATGAAGAAGAAAATGAAAATGGTTTAGTTGACAGTATCCCACTCCCAGACCCTGCCCAACTATGACATCCTAATTGAAATGTCACCTCTTACTATCAGTAGAGTAGGCCTGTGAACCCGTCTTAAAATCCTGTACCCAAACAAATCGGTTGTTCCAGATGGCATAAACCCATAACTTCTAAGACAGGCAAAGGCCGAACAGTCTCTTCCTTTTACCCGACTTTTCCAGAAGTCTCTAGGTTCAAAGTGTATACCTGCAGATTGAAAGATAGCATAGATTACTCCAGTACACAAAGGTGGTAGCAGAGATCAGGCAGTCAACTACCGACTAATCAGCATCACCTCTGCCATTGGAAAAATGCTTTAAATTATAGTTAATTCTGGTGTCATTCAACATCTAACTCGAGGTAAGCTGTTGTCACCGTGCCAGCATGGTGTCCGTTCCAGTCGATTGGTTAAGGCTAATCTTATAGATGCATATGAATACGTCATCAAACTTATAGGCAAGGGTTTTTCCAGTAGCCATGATTTTGCTGGACTTAGGAAAAACATTTGATAAGATGTGCCACATGAGACTGCGTATTAAGCTAGAAGTTATTGGGGTTAACACAGAAACTATTGACTGAGTGATGCTTTTTCTGAGTAAAAGAAAACAACTAGTAAGAGTGCTGGGAGAAAACAGGCAAATATATCTTTCAAATTCTATCGAAGTGAGAAGTGAATTGTTTCAAGGCACAGTTCTGGGCCTGAATCTATTCAATATCTTCGTTAATGATGCATATGAATACGTTATAGATGCTTCGTTATAGATGTATATGAATACGTCATCAAACTTATAGACAAGGGTTTTCCAGTAGCCATGATTTTGCTGGACTTCGGAAAAACATTTGATAAGATGTGCCACAGGAGACTGCGTATTAAGCCAGAAGTTATTGGAGGTGACACAGAAACTATTGACCGAGTGATGCTTTTTCTGTGTAAAAGAAAACAACTAGTAAGAGTGCTGGGAGAAAAAGAAAACAGGCAAATATATCTTTCAAATTCTATCGAAGTGAGAAGTGGAGTGTTTCAAGGCACAGTTCTGGGCCTGAATCTTTTCAATATCTTCGTTAATTATGTACCACCAAGCATAAAAAAATAATATAAGCCTATATGCAGACGATTTGAAAGCAATTGGTTCTGTCAAAAGCCCAGATAAGATAGAAACCATACAAGCAGACTTGGACTAATTTAATAGCTGGGCGGAGACTTGGAACCTGGGGTTGAATGTTCAGAAATACAAAGCAATCCGCTTCGGTAAAAAAAAAAAAAAAAAAAAAAAAAAAAAAAAAAAAAAAAAAAAAAAAAAAAAAAAAAAAAAAATGGACGGAAAGGACAGAAACAAGGTAGCCCATTGTCAGTGGTCATGCCGAACGAGACCAGGGTCTATTAGTTGACGAAGAGTTAAAATTTAACTTAAATGTTCAGATTGCTGCTGCAAAGGCTAGTCAATCTTGGTATAATTAAGAGAACTTTCAGTGGGCGTTTCCTCTCAGTCATTTCCAAGCTTTTTAAAGGTTTAATTCGGTCTAAGCTAGAGTTTGGCATATGTAGTGCCAACCCCATTAAAAAATCTGACCAAAAAACTCTAGAGCCAGCTCAGAGGCGTACATCTAAATGCATAAGAGGTGTCTATGACATCCCTAGCCCCTCTCGGCTTAAAAAATTGAATTTACCCGCACTATATATGCGTGTATCTAAAAACCAGTAGCCATATACGCAAAAGTAAACAAAAAAGAAGAAAAAACAATAAAGAAAGAACAATAGCACTCAACAAATTTAGACTACAGCTTCTTTCCGCGCCATCAGACTATTCTAAATGAAATAACCTAACGCAATAATTAGGTTCCTTGAAGTAGTCCCCAAAACACCCGGGAACAGCGGTACATCCCCATGACAAAATGATTCCTAAAATTCACCAAACTTTGGCATCTACTCAGAAAAGGGTCCATCCCATCCCCAAACTCCCCACAGAGGGGGCAGGCACGCCTACTTCCCGACCCATCCTCATCATAAGACTCCCAGTATCCTTTACGCAGTGGTATGCAATTTGCCCGCGCCTGCAGCCAATACTTAAGGGTTCTCCACGGTAAATTCAGCTCCAAATAAAACTCCTCTCCATGCACATCTTCAATCTATCTATAAAAATGCAGGCTAATACACTTTTCCAGACCCGTTAGCCAAATTTGAATCTCTTGGTTCCGAAGGCGCGATGCAAACTTGCCGAGGAAATCTTCAGGTTTACCTAGTGGACCCTGCCCCTCATTCCATGCCCATGGTAAACCAGCATTATCCAACAGGGCTTTAACCTGTTTTGACAATGCTGCCTTTTTGGTAAAACTCAACAACCCTGTGTAGGCCGCTTTCGCTAGGCGGTTATCAGGCTAGCGCGTAACCTGTAACCAAAACTTAATCATTTGTATAGTCCTCGTATGCCGTAGACCCTGCAAACCCAAATCACCCTTTAGGACCTATATGATGATGCTATTCAAGCTGCTCAAAAGCTTATCCCAAACATCTTTCAACTGGACAATTCTTCACGAACACGAGGACAAAATCAAAAAATTTCAAGAAGCGTGCCGACGCAAGGTTGCAGAGCAAATTCTATTCCAATCGGGTGGTGAGTCTATGTAACTCATTAGATCAGGATACTGTCTCTTCTACAAGCATTGATTCATTGAAATGGTCAGTAGACAAAGAATGATGCAGCAAATCCTGGCAAATAGTTTGGGACTCGCCTGATCAGTCGGCACACTATCTTTACTGACTGGAGACTACAGGATCATCCAATTGCTAGCAAGTGAGACAAAAGGTAATAGTGATAAATAGGAGGCAGTGATAATAAATTTTCATATTCAATTTTTCGTTATTACTACTTCCACTGTAACCAATTTCAATTTGCAGTCTTTTTTTCAGAGTAAATTTACATTTAAAAAAAAAATAAAGAGACAAACTGAACCATTTCAGAAGAATATATTCTCCTTATGGTACGTTTTGTTATCCCCATATTTAAATGACTTCGGGATCTGTACGTGATTCTTATCAAGGTATTATTGCATTCGTATAAAGCAGATAATGAATTCCCGATACAAATATCGGACTTTTCTATCTTCTCATCAAGAAATTTATTTATCCTGGAAAAAAACAATAGCATCCAAGAGAGAAAATCTAGCTTCCGAGTAGAATATGTTGATTAAAACACCTCAAAGGCAAGGTCACAACCGTTTCAATTAACAACTTCCCAAATAGCCTGGCGTATTATTCTTTAGGGAAATAAACAAAGGATAATAAAAAGCGGAATCAGGCCAGATGTATGTCAGCATATACAAGCCATGTTAAGATAATTGAAAAACCAGGATTGTTCTGTTTCATTTGTGCAAAATGGGTTTGGCCTGTTTATATTTTCACCAAGAAACCAGTATGGGGACACGGCAGGTATTTTATGAAGGTTGGGGGCTAGCACCTACAAAGGCAATGGGACTCATTGTTGACACTTGTAATGAATTGAAAAGGCACGTGGAAGCAATTTAACTGGGTTAGAAATCATGTGTGTTTTATATAACCCTTTTCATTGACCAAGACCGTATCCAGGGGAGGGAGGCAGGGTTTCTGCCCCCCCCCCCCCCCGAAAGAGAATAGATACTGCTAGTATTTAAAGCTTTGTCCACCTGGAGAGTTTTCGATTGATCGTTGAGTTTTCTTCCCGAAGTGGCTTGTACTTTTTTTCGCATCTTGGTGGTAGAAATTCAATGATATGCTGTCTGTCCTTGGACAATTCACCATGAAAAAGATTGACATCTTTGAACTTCACGAGAAATATTAGAGCCATTCCACAAAAAAGGATAATTCCAAAACCTCAGTTATTTCACCAAAGAAAGTTGTGTTCGTATGAAGCATTAAAGAAATATTTTTCAATTTATTGTAAGCTATGAAATGGAACATTTATTTCAGTTTTCAATCGACTGGCTTTTAGTTAGGTTGTCAGTTAAAAAACCTCAAACTTTAACTGTATATAATTAGTGCCATACATAAAATGACCCATTTATTTTACTTTGCAGCATTACGTTCAAATCATCATTTATTAACTCATTTGTTGTAAGTTTTAACTTTATAAGTCAATATCATTATTATTAAACGTCAATTTAACTCAATATGACTTATCTGGTCTTAAAAAACTATTTTTTCATATAAAAAAATTAAAGAATCTTTACTTTATTTTGCATTCAAAATATCTTTACCTATGGTTGACATTACTCATTTGAATATTAAAGTACTTCTACTATGGTCAAAACAGATGCGCACACTCCTCCTCTGACCCAATCTTTTCGACGCTTCCCTGTTTACCCTCTCCCACGAAGTTCAAAATTCCTTTAAATCCTTTCTTACGTCCTCTTCCCTGCCCACCAACTTGCTTTTTCAGTTCTTTGGCCCCAGATGATGAAGCGGGATGGACTGCACTTTTGGTGCAGTTTGATGTTTGACATACAGTCAGTTAAATGGATACCTAAATTACCCGTTGATAATTTCCCAGGAAAACATTTCACAGATCTTATTCTGCCTTTCAAAATACCCCCATTTCAGAGCCATACTTAACCATTGTTATTACTATAGCTTTGAATATTCTAATCTTAGTTCCCAGGCTTATCTTCCAATTTTTCAAAATTTTTCAATTATGTAAAAACACCCTTGGCCTTGGCTTTTTAATTTATACATCTTTATTGCATCCATAATTTTAGTAATAGACATAGCTATCTATTTAATAAATCTTATCAGTGTCCAACATCAGCTCTTCATGTTCATCTATTCCTAGTCAAAGTAGCTTAGTCTTCTTAAAGTCAATTTCCAAACATATTTTTTTTTTAAACCCTGAACCCTCAAAACCTCGGAAGATTCATTCATTTTGATTACATTTTTATCTAAGACGCTCAAACCGTCTGCATAATCAAGCTCTAGGAAAGTTTTACGTTCCCATTTGATTCCACGCTGTCGTAGAGCCCTTGCCGCGTTCCTTAGGGACAAAGTCCATCAAAATAATCCATATAAATGGGGATAAAACACAACACCACTTAACTCCTACATAAACACTAAACCAGCAACTAGCCGAAGTAGCTACCTTAACTGCCACCAAGGATCTTCTATCGACTGAATCAAATGCCTATTCATAATCCATAGAATTGAGCACTAAATTCAGACACTTCTCAATTATTAATTTAAGAGTGAAAATTTGGCTGACACATCCTCTCCCCTTCCTAAAACCACACCGCTCTTCTCTCATAACTTTAACTTTATTTACAGAATCTCTTAGTCTAGTAAGTATCATCGTGCTAAGTAATTTGATTCCCACAGAAGCCAAGCTAATGCCTCTATTACTACCACACTCTCTCTTACCATCTTTATTATAACGGTATTTATTTTTTTTTTCTAAAACTCCTAGGTATTTTCCCTATTCTAACACCATATTCATAATCTGTAATAATTTATCTGTACCTTCACGACCAACGTGCTTAAAAAACTCACTTACCAAACTATTAGCCTTTGAGGGTTTATTATTATTTATTCCTTTTAGTGCTGTCTTTAACTCCTATTTTCAAATAAACTTTACTTTACTTCCAAATTGTCAATTTTTCTTCTTTTTTTTATATTATTTCCTACAACTTTATCACGGTTTGGCATATTCTCAAAATATTCTGCCCATCACTATATTTCCTTATCACTAATTGAGGCCCCATTCCAACTTTTAACTGGGGCAAAACCAGGTTTTCTACCTCCTCTCAATTTCTTGACATGTCAAAATAATATTTTATTATTATGCAGCCTGGATGCATCTTCCAGATCCTCAGCAGTTTTTTTTCATGGTCCCCATTTGGCACCTCCTTAATTTATTCTTTAATTCCTTCTCAACTTCCTTACTTTCCTCTTATTCTAATTTGATCTATCACTCAATACTTCTTGCACAAACCCCTTCTTGTTTCTTTCAAGCTTAGCTTAAAGTGCTTTCGCTAGTGTTCCTAGCTACGTTTCTTGCTTTTCAAACTATTTCCTAAAATTATTCCATCCGTTTTACGACATTGTCACATTCAACTGTTTCTGGAAAGTAGCTCTCATAATTGTGCCATTTCATGATTTTTATTTTAGGAAAGGGGGGGGAGTAGTAGAAAGGCCCCTGTTGACACGGAACGAACCACGTGGTTTATGGTTTTCTCACTGAGAATGAAAACAGAATTTTTCTCACTTGAAAAAACATGATTTTTCTCACTTTTATGGATATTTCATGGACGATTATGGGTGTTGGTCAATTTATTTGATGTTTTTCATGGATGTCAACAGTAATTTATGTCTGTTTTATGGTTCGTTGTCAGTGAGAATGGAAAAACAGGAATTTTCTCACTTTGATGGATGTTTTATGGTTTTTGTCAGTGAGAATGGAAAAACAGGATTTTTCTCTCTTTGATGGATGTTTTATGGTTTTTGTCAGTGAGAATGAAAAAACAGGATTTTTCTCACTTTGATGTCTGTTTTATGGTTTTTGTCAGTGAGAATGGAAAAACAGGATTTTTCTCACTTTGATGGATGTTTTCTGGATTATTGAGTCTAACGGGGACCGGAGTCAATGACACTTCTTACGAATGTTATGATCCATGAATTAGGAAACATGACCACGTGTTTCCTTCTCAGCCAATCAGCGAGTCGGTTTACATATTAGCGGCGGAGGGTATATGAGGAAAGGATTTTTGCTATAGTTTTTATTAGTCTGTGAATAGAATTCAAAGGAGTGAGAACAGTTTTGACTTTACTCATTTGGATATATATATATTTGTGTGTTGATGGCGATGAGTGGAATGTTTACCCTCTTAGAAGTTGACAGTGAAGCTGATGGTAATAATACAAGAGCGCCAAACATTGCGGTGGAAATCACGAGAGGATCACGGCTTTGTCTGGAATGGGATGAAGTATATGCAAGATATGTGATATCCTTGAGCAAATAAAATGGAGGATCAATTATGTTTCGCTGCTAAAGTTGATATAGCACATGTGAATAGACCTCAATGTGCTTTAAGTGCATTGGTGAAACATGTCGAAGACAATAAACTCTATCACTAATTGTACATGCATAGTATTGTTGTTGTTGTTGTAATTATTCAATAAAATTGTTTCGAAATCGAAAATGTTCCATTTCTTTTCTGATTAGGTGAGGCTAACGAATCAGGGTCAGTCTAGAGTCAGCAGTCAGAGTGAAAGGATTGAAAAATGAAAAAATTTGAGAAACAGAGAATTAGGTCAAATCTAGTGTTTATGGAAAAACATTTGATTTTGGATGATGATTTTCTCGAGTTATCTCTTCAACGCAGGATATTCTCTCGTCAGGGGACACTTGACAATATAATGAGGAGTGATTCTCCCCCATTGGACTATTGTATGAAACTTTTAAAATGTGACTCAAGTGCTTATAGTCAATTTATTGATATATTATTTGGAACAAAGCAGAATCATATCGTGGATATACTTTTGAAAACATTGCCAATGGATTCAATGTAGATGGCTCCCCACCATTTGAAAGAGGTAACGTCACAGAGTTACTCCTCCCCCCATTCCTCCACCTTGAATTTATCCATCGGCAGGAACGATCAGTTTCGTTTTAGCTGTGAGTGAGTCAAGTGATATTGGAAACCAAAAAATGTTCTATACATGTCCATTGTGCATGTACACTCTTGGCAGTTGGACTCAATGTGAGAATTGTACAATTATTGATGACTATAGTGAAAAGTGTAAATTATGTAATCCTTGTAAATTACATAGAGGCTATGCAGTACAAATTAAAGGATGTAATTCATGTCTTGAGGAGATTTGTGACTCTCACCCTAGAGGGCACCTGTGCTCCAATTGTCACTATGATAAATGTGATCAGTTGGAGAATACTTACCCCGCTATGATTGGAAAGAATCCCAAACGTGATTTTAGTTTATTTCTACGAGATTGGTATCGTCGTGGATTTAAATTATTCTGGGAAGAGGAATCTGGTCTACGATTCAACTGTTGGGGTAACAAGACAATTTGGTTTCTACGTCATCGTTGTGACGACACTGCCTACTATGACTATAAACCAAGTGATTTTTATTTGGCAGTTACCGAATGTGATTCACCATTTGAAAACACTGTATGTGATATTGCTTCAAATAGACAGATTGAAACTCGTGAATTTCATAATATGAATGCAAATAGTATCATTGACTATACAAAGAGATATGACAAGAGTGAAGTTACATTGTACTGTAGAAAATGTGACCCTGACTTTGCAGTCAATCAAGATCAATATACAGTGAATCCAAATGATTTACCAGCATTAGTGGTTCACGACAGTTGCCTATACATCGAAGAAGAAGAAAAATCTAAAGTGAAGATTTAAAGACATTGTTGTATATATATATGCATTTTATTAATAAACAAATTCACAAACATTTTTTAAGCACTTTACTCTTAGGGCACTGAAATCAATACTATATAGGTCTGAGAGGATATTTTCCACTACAAAGTCGTTCAGACGAGGATTGTCACTATAAATGTGGAGAAACTGCTTGTAAGTATAGCCGCGACATCGGAACACAAAATATAGTAGTGCATGGAAGCCACAGCTTTTAGTCGTTAGATCCTGAACCCTCTTCCGATTTTGAATAATAGTTTTCCCACTGCTCTCAATATAGTTGTTGATGTGAGGTGTGTAGAATGTATAGGGTAGACCAAGAGGATCAAAAAATTCAATCGTCTTCATTGTTTGAAAGATGCAAAGCCAATGACCTGTCAGCACAGTCGACGGACTGCTATTAACAATAATCAAGGTATTGTTGACACTTTGAATTTTTCCAAGAAAGTCCGAGGGTAGACAATAGGATTTGTACTGGGACATGTAGGGGTCCATATTAAATACATTGATTATTTGACTGGTGTTCATGGCGCCAAGTCTAGTAGAACACTGCCTTCGGGAGTGATTTCCCAATAGGTTTCATATTGATTTAGTGAGATTAGTGCAATACTCTCAGCCAATGGGTCGGCAAATGTACACTCTAAACGCACACTCCCCGTACGTACTATACTCATATCCTGTGTGCCAGACAAATCCAGAACAATGATACCATGTGTTTTAGCAAACATTTCTTCGGTTATACCATTTTCAAATAGTTGAGAGTCATGATCTAGGGTTTGCATGGTCAACTCATACAATGTTCTATAGGATTTATCAAAAGATAGATTGTAGAGTGGGATACCGTTTACTTTGCACACAAGAGATGAAAGTTCAAACATCTCGAATTTATGTGGGCATTCAGTCCACGATCCTATTGCACTGGCGCTTTTTACAAATGCCAAAGCGAGTTTTGACGGAATTTCGCCATTGATAAAGGATGAATCGGTGAAGGTGCGTGAGCCCATGGCAATATGACGTTGATTGGTGATTGTATGAGGAACAAGTAGTTTAATATTATTTCCATTGGCTGTCAGTTTTTCCACGGCCAAACCAACAGAACTCATGACCTGTTGTTTGCGTATATGAAGTATTGCCGAGGTGAGGGAGAGACTTACATCAGGATTGGCAGCAAGTTCTTTTCTCAATGTGAAATTGGAGGGTGCAAGCGTTAGTTTTATATCCACTTTAACATTGGGCGGCAGCCATTGGGGTATATTAAATATTTCATGATATATTTTTCCAACTAGATGTAATTCACTAGTTGTAGCATTTTTAAGTGCATCTGTACTATCAGTATTAGTAATATATTCATATCCATTGGAGGTGCCTCTCAATTCCTTGTATGACTTGGGTGTCATCAGCATGAATTGCATATAGCTTGTATAATTTGAGAGATTGTTGCTTGTGCTCACCAGCGTGCCATTGATGTAGACACTAATTTGACGAAATAAATTATGTAATATACAATTTTCATAGGATATTCCATCGGCCCGAATTGGCATTGTATTATCGGATTTCCGGACTTTCATTTGTAAATCTATAAATGTCGAAGACATGTCCATAAAGTAGTCTTCATTGGAATAAATTTGAAAGTGGATATTATCGGAGAGGGTTGTTGTGGATAAAATTGTTCATAGTATCCATGCTTGACACTCACATCGACATTTTCTGCATTGAATAGATTCAATGAGGCAGTGATTGAAGGTTGAGAATCCTTATGTGGCAGGTAGGACATCTTAGGAGAAGAAATCTAGTTTCGATCTAACAATTTTCTTCCTGGGGCTTCTTCTTCTGTTTACACTACGTGTCGGCTTTTTCCTTCTTTTCTTTGACGCGAGGGATGATGTCTTTCGTTTCCGACCTGAGTGGAGACTGATGAGTGATGCATTGTTTCTTGACCTTTTTAAGCCTTTACCATTTTGTTTTAATCTCTCGCCAAGGGTTCGCGCACTGGACCTAAGATTTCCGAAGCACTTTTTTTAAAATCCTTGCCAGAGCCCCAATCGTATAGTGTAGAGGATGCAAAATCTGTCGCAGCCGGTAAAAGATATTTTCTAGCCAGTGGTAGTGAAGAGCGAAAGAGCTTAGCAAACCAAATGCCAGGACCGTAGCCAGACATTGACGAGCGACCTTTGTAATAGTCCATTCCATTGCCATGTTGTCTTGGACCAAGAGTATTAACATAGCAGTCAATATCAGGACAAGTGAATACCACTTTTTTATTAGACATCTTGCTTTTGAACGATGGGACGAAAGGGCATGTAATCACAGCCAAACCTTTTGAAATTGCTATGGGATCACCCAATTCGGTTCTTAGTTTTAACTGACAGAGTTCCAAATAGGAAGTGTTTACGGGAATATACTGAAGATGCTTTATATTGTAGTGGTGAATATGTTCTTGATTGGTTTTTCGTTCAAGAACTCGTAGGAGGGAACATTTGAATTACCAACCCGAGATGTTTCCACAAATGAAGCGTAGAGAAATATACAAGTGTCTGTGGAAAAGGCAGGCGGGTAGTCAGCAAAATGAAATTAGTGTTTCCGGCACTTTTACCATTGATTATATTGAGCTTAAAGCCAAGAACATCCTTTAGATTATCATTCAGAATAACCTTTTCGTTGGCATTAGGTGAACTAATGTAGATCTTACCCTCCTCCTTTGAATAGTTGAAATGAAAAGCTCCCTTTTTACGAGCGGAAATTCTTTTATTAATAGAACGACATAAATCATTCATACAGGTGAGTTCCTCATAGGGTAATTCAATATATGGATAATTCATCCAATTGATTTTTTGAATTTGTTCTTGATCACCTGAAGGTGGTGGCGGCCAATCATAGGGTCTAATTTTTATATCATATTTACGGTCTTTTCTCAGGATGTCGTAGGTATTTTTGAGAATACAGTCGACAAGAGCCACTTCATACTTTCTATTGTCGTCGAATTTGATGGTGGGGGAGAGTTTTGTCCAAAAATCACTTGTTCTATTCAAGTCATTGTAGAGAGGATCAGAAACATTGGACATGAAAGTCACATAGAAATCATTGGGCATTGTCAATGTCTTCAGCACTGACCCAAGAATCAAAATCTGAGTTGTATCCTAGCCAGCGAACAAGCAACTGTCTCTTGCCATGACGTGTACGACTCTTTAATATCTTTTCAATTTTATAAATTTCACTAGTGTTTCTAACTTTTTGCAGTTCATATTCATAAAAACCACCGAGAATCTCATCATCTTTGGTGTCTCGCAGTCGATATGTCGTGGGCTCGGTGTCCAGGATTTTGGACACTTTAAAAAGTTCGGTGTTCCATAAATAATTCCCCTTTTCAAAAATATTGGTGGTTCTATTAATTCGAACAGTATCACCAACATTGAATTTCTTCTTCACATTTTTTTTCTTTTTCACCATTAGAGTATTGCTTTAGAAAAGCATCAAATGTATTTTCATTGTAGTGAACATCCCGAGGGCTTGAGTTGGACAGAGATCGATGAGGTCGATGGTTGTATATCTGCATGATTTTATCTAAATCATGAATAAAAGCCGATGTATTTTTTAGGATACAATATCTTGAAATTAATAGACGAATTGTTCTTATTAATCGTTCAGCCAATGCAGCCTTTATCGGGCTGTGACTATGATATAGTGTTGTATTATATTTCAAAAGAACCTTTTGCACATGGGGATTAACAAATTCACTGCCACGATCCGATTGAATTTTTCTATACGAATCATGTTCAAGAATACTTTCAATGGCCCGAGCAACTTCAACACCACTCTTTGATCGCAGTGGAATGGCATAGGCATAGCGACTAAAGACACTGATTGCCACCAGAATATATTTGTAGGGTGCATTGTGACGCTGTTGAACTGCGTCTAAAGTTAAAAGATCCGTTTGCATTATATGCAGAGGGAAAAAGGCTTTAGTTTGTCGATATTGTTTGCTGCGAAGCCTGTGATTCCGATGCAATGTGTAACTCGGTTCATTCTCTAGATACTCTTTTCCTTTTTTCAATGTGGTGGTGCCGGAGACAACTTTAGAAAGCGTTTTGGGAGAACTTAAACTTCCCGCTTCACCAATATTTTCATAGACACCTTTCAGAACTTCATCCATTTTGAACGCAAGCACGTAGTGTAATGTCCACTCCCCTTTTGCACACTGGAGGGTGAATCAATTCGTCGTCGCTTTTGACTAGCATCCACAGGTGTTGTAAAATCATTGCTGCTGCTGCTAGTATTTTCAAATATTGAATCTTCCTCTTCTTTTTTAAATGGTGTTGGTGTTGTTGGAGGTCTATATTCTCTTAGTTTCTTTAGAATTTGCTTATTGCCAATAAGACTTTTGGAAAAGTTTGATACACTTAGAAAGGTGTATAGATTATTGTCAAAGGATAAAAGTCCTTTAAGATTCGGCACCATATCACAAATTAAATCAACTAGATTATAACTTTTTCCCTGAATTATAATTCGTTTCCCTGTGCTATCGACTTGAACTTGATGTTCAGCAGTTTCCAACATGAGATAACATAATACTCTTTTACTCTGTTCTCGATAGGTCGTGGCAATAGGTTTCCAATTTTCGATACAATTGAATTCAATTCCTTCTCCTTTGATTGCAGTGCTGCTGAATCTTGCGGAGGTGTTTCCCTGTTTAGAGGGCGGCGGCGACGGTGGGTCTCTCACGATATGGTTTATGTTTGTCCACACGTCGCAATGCATCTTGAAGTAAAAGCAATTTTTTGTCATCGGCAATATTCTCATCATTAATGAATTTGTTTAGATTGTCTTTAAAATGTTCTACGGGCGAGAGGACAAGTTCAAATGGTGTCAATTTATAGGGTTTAGCCATTCTCTCTCTAGAGAAAACTGTTTACAAGTCCTGCAATTATTTGCAGTAAAAGTGTGAAAAAGCTACCGCCCGCTTGAAGGAGCCGTTTTCTTTTAAAATTCTTTCCTTTCTTTTTAGAGGCCAATGTACGTACAATGGAACGATGTTGCTTTGTCTGTTATCTAACACCTTCTGGCACTTGAACATTGCCCTCAGTTAAATTTAAACAAAGTTCAGATATTAGATTAATGAAATCATTGTCAACACCATGTTTGAGTATAGCCTTCCTAAGCAATGGTTTTGATGTGCTTAAAACGGAAAATAAATGCCGTTGTTCGTGTAGTTTCTTCAGTGTCATAATGGCAACTAATAGCCTTTTCTACTGTTCACGGGAAGATATACTGTAATTTCATTGTTGAAAATGTCGGTGACTACACGTAGATCCTCGGGTGTGCTCTGATTAAGATCCAGCAAAATGTACCCGTAGAGTTTATTAGTCGCCTGAGTGTACGCTGACAACAGAAATTTAGGGGCGCCGGGGTATATCTGTTTATTGAGAGTTATTAGCGAGCTAGAATCACGAACAACTCGATAGATAATATAGATAGTGCAATTCAAAGCAAGGGTTCGCATACATTTGCTCTGATTAAACAGATTGTGTAGAACTAGGGTTATGGAAATGTGTTCATGATGGGAGCGAACGGTGAACAGTTGTAGCATTTCCTGTGAGAACTGTTCAATGGATTCAGCCAAATCATCAATAATCAACCAAGAGTTCGATTCAATACTATTGAAAACATCAAGTCCCCGTATGAATTGTATTGATATGGTTGTGGCAATTGCTTTTATTTGATCATAGGACTCCTGCCAAATACTATAGCAATAGTAGATTTTTTTCGGCTTTTCCAAAAACATTTTATCGCAATTTTTAATTATTTTAGTTAAGAGTGTTGTTTTCCCCGACATTGAGGGCCCACACAGAAACGATCTGAAGGGTGTTTTAAATTGATAAATGCTGCTGCTGCTGCTGTTGGACTACAACTAACTATAAATCATACGTGTCCAAGGAATAAGTAGTAATAATTTTCCCATAGATCTATCTAGTACTGGTTAACAACAAAAAAAACAATATTTCATGGTACAATTTATTTCGGCACTGCATGAAAACAAATATTTGTTCAACGTGAACTGCAATTGACAACGATATGAATAACACTTGTTCAACAAGAACAGTTGACAACAATATTTCATGGCAGCATTTATTTCGACACTGCATGAAAACTCTATTTGATCAACATGAACTGCAATGATAAAAATGACACTTTATGTACAACATAAATAAAAAACACTTTTTTTGTCCATGAAGAGCAACACTTATTGTCTTTAAAAAAACACTTTTTGTCCATCATCAACACTTTTCTGTACAACACACTTATTGTCTTTAAACACTTTTCTATACAACAACAACTAGAGCACTTGAAAACAACACTTGGAACATGAACTAGCACAGTTGAACATTACAGTGAATTTAAAAGGGCCCCCCAACCCCCCAGGACCGCGGGCGGGACCCCCCACCCCCCGGGAGCCGGCCGCGGGAAGGGCCCCCCACCCCCCGGGAACCGCGGTGGAAAAACTGTACAATAGTTGTCCGGTCACTGCTGCTGCTACAGGTTAGGTTAAGGTTGGGTCAGTGGTTAAGGTGAGATTAGTTAATTTATGAACGGGTTGGGTGGTTAGTTAATTTATGAATGGGTTGGGTGGTTAGTTGGTTAGTTGGTTAGTCAGGTTAGGTTAATTTATCCAGACCAAGTTGATTGCGATAGTCTATGCATTCAACTCGGTCTGAAATACGGTAGTGGCCATGAGGCAGGACACTCACACCATTCTCGAGCACATAGACTTTGTCAGATATACATGACATTGCATTTTTTTCCACTCTCACAGTATAATTTCTATATTGTAGAGAGCGAATTTCAAGCACTTGTGCTCTCGGCACTAGGATACTTTCTACACAGTCTCTGTACACGCTCATGTTGAAATTGCTCTTTACAAAATGTGTAGGCACCCCTTTACACGCCTTCTTTTCATCCCCACTATGAGTTTTAACGCAATAAACATTAGGGCCCGGGAACACCCCCCTGGATATCAAATCACTCCCCGTCTCTGATTTTAACATTAATAGTTGGTTGGGGGCTTGACGTTTCACCAACTCGGGGTAGAGTGATGGATTCCAGTTGGTGAAATCCATCCGCGAGCTGATGTGTTCCCCCTTTTCTAAGTCACCCAATAAATCTTCGGTCCCATTTACCTTTAACAGCAGAGAATCTGTATCCCCATAGTAAACTTGAACCTCCCCCTCCCGTGGCCATTGCACCTTGCACACATTGTAAAAGAACGACAACATGAGCTTTTTGGAAATTTCTAGTACTGAACTGCCGCCTGCTATATTCTTGTTCAGTACCACATTTCGCTTTCGCCTGTGTAGAAGAACCATGCCAGTCTCTATGCTCGTGAACGATGTAAAATTGGGATCGGCAATAATTCGTGCACACTCTAGAGGGTCAGTCACAACGTCACAGCGAGATCTGTTACGTACGCTTTCACACATTTTGCTAAACGCTGAATTTAGGATGAGTTTGTACATTTCCTTCTCCACCTTTGAGTTTGCCCTAGAGCGTTTATCGACACAAGTATCGATAAACGTTTTCAAATATGGTCGCTGATTGAACTGCAGGACCCTGTGTATTTTGGTGATTTTGAAACCATTGTTCACCATCCAGTGCAATAGCACATGGTGAACAACGATATTCTCCTTAGGGTCCAAATCAGCAATCAGTTTCTGTTTGGAGGGAGTCCAGTGCATCCCCATATCCTCAACCAATGATCGATTGTAGGGGCTCAGCGAGTCCCTGCTCACGGGTCGATTGATACAGGGAAAGACAAAATCTTTGACTGAGTCGTGAAGCGCCAGCGGAATGTAACCGTCAATTTCAAAGAACCATCCTTGTGGCCCATTGTCCTCGACGGTGGTAATGTCGGGGAACTCACAAGGATTCTCAAGCCATTGATAGTTGCCACACGGCAAAGAGTAGTGAGACATTGCCGAGGGGTACAATGAGTTCATGTCCAAGAACACTGCATTTGACTTTACACCGGTGTTTTGTCCGCTCGGATCGGTTGACAAGACACGGTCCCCATGAAAAACATACCCTCCCCTCATTGAACGCTCTACAAAAAGGTGCTGATCTACATCTGTGATTAGGCCTATTTCCTCCCTGCTAATTTTTAAAATCAAATCCATCACCATATGGGGTGTGGAAAAATAATAGCCTATATCTAACCCAAACTCTGAATAGATTTTGTCAGTGTTCTTACAGACTATATCCAACAGAGTTAAAACGTCACTGGCCAAGTACAGTCTACAATAATCCCACCCATTTTTACAACCCCCCTTAGCCCACACCTTCTTGGCAAACTCATATTCCTCGGCTGTGCATTCACTGCTGGTCAGTGAATTGTAGAAAGCTTCAATTGGAGGTAGTTTTACCTCGCTTAAGCGAGCGCCAGAACAGTAATAGTCGTATGCATATACACCTTTGCAGGTCAACAGGTCATACATTTCACTGTCTGGAAAGTGCTGTTTAAGCAAGGGAAAGCTATCAAAATTGTCGCTTTTCTGCACTTGAATCAATTGACTCAATGCCTTGGGAAAAAAACTAAAAGAATCTAAAAACCTGATTTTATTCCAACACGTATGCCCATTATCCACTGCCTGCCATTTCAGCTCGAGAAGCAACAACTTCTCGGCCGATTTGGGAATAATGTTATAGGTAAATGATTTGTTTACCCATGGACTATTTACTCCCCCTCCCTCCCTGTGCATACGTGCCAGTGCCGGTAAAATAAATTTTAAGTCGTAATTTGAGTTGTGAATAAAAACAGGGATGAAAAACTGCTGGCTAACATTTAAGTTACACGATTGATGCGCAACCCCTCTAAAATTACTACCCCCCGAGGATATTTCCTGCCACAAATGATTATGATCTCTGACTTTCCCCCTCCCCCCTCTTTTCCCGTTAGTCCCCTTATCCCCCTCTACAAACTCCCCCTTACAAACCCAACATATTTTTTGATCTTTAATCGCGAGACGATCCTCTGCAGACAAAACCATTGGGTAATGGGTATTTCTTAAACAAGAAATAGCACCATTAGCCGTGCCAATTAGTTTAGTCAGTGCCTTGACCATACATTCGTTCTCATCCAATGTTTCTACTATTTCTAGCAACCGCATGGTGTTAGAACTGTCTCTTTGCGCATGAGCATAGGACACTGCAATAGCCTGGTGTTCTTTGACTCGGTTTGGAAATCTAGGATCGTTCACCTCCACCAGCTTAGCTTCACAGTCTAAAGATATTTTGTTGCACTGGAGGAGGGTATTCTGGAAATTTTTGAAGCGTAAAATAGCCCTATCCCCTGAAACCGTTTCCACTGTCTGGTAGCCATGCCGGCTACAATGCCTCATATGATTTTGTAACTTTAATTCAGTCCAAAATCTAGAGAGGCATGTTGGACAGTAGAAACGTGAACTCTGTTTCTTACCCTCCCCCAGAACTCTACTGATGTCTGTGATAGGGTTAAAATGGCCAATTGCATTCGGTTCACTAGGTGGTGTGTATAACAACCAAACCCAGTGTCTGACCAAATCAATTGACGGGCCCCTTACAGGGAAGACCACCCCCTTCTTTTTTAAACGAATCCCATCTTCAAATTCAGTTTCATACTGAACCACAGTAACGCCGATATTTAAATGGGCATTAGCCCTTTCAAAAATATCAATAGATCGTAGCGTTACTGGGTATTTTCCTTCTAAACATGAGAAATCTACAATGGGGAAATTGGACCCTTCCTTCTCATGTACAGCCCAATCGTCTAAATTCGTCTTGGAAGCGTCACGTGCTAGAGGCTCGAATGCTGATATGAGGAAAGCATACCTGAAAAACATTTGATCTGTTTCAAAACAGATCCGCTGGACACCTTGACAACCTTCTAGATCTGGATTATAATTTAAAACTACTGACCTCTCAGACCCTGCCCCCCCCCCTCTTAAAATAAAATCTTTCTTAAATTTACAAATATTAACGCTTAAATTTTCAATAAATAGAACTACAGACCCGCTCCCGTTTTCATTACAGTTCTCAAGATGCGTTATAATTTGACGTACCCAATCCATGAAAACACCCTCAAAATTTTCTAAATTCGAATAAACCAAACGCATCTCAGAATGTATATAATGGTGATAAACTTCGCTTTTCCCCTCATTTAAATAGAATACCTTTAAAACAATAGAAACCTTAATTGAATCCCTCCCCCACAATTGAATTTGGTTCTTCAGTAGTGCACGAATTTTATCTAGATAGTCGTGCACAATTTCTACGGGGTCAAAAACAAATTTTCCCTCCATTAGTGAATTAAAAGGGTCTCCAAAAGTCGCAGTGTAGACAACTATTGCATTTCAAATTGTGTTGGACAATTGAAAATCGGGAAAAGTTGTACCCCCCTCCCCCTCCCCCTCCCCCAAGTTGTTCAACAATATCTGGGGTATGTGAATGCTCCACTTCAGTTGTTTGAAGTGGATTCGTTAAGGTATTGGAGGCTGGAGGAGGAGGAGGGTTCCCAGTTAATTCATTTGTGAAATCATTTAAAAGCTGTAGCGTATTTGGGCTCAAGTCCCCCTGCTCAACTGTGCTATTATCTACATTTAAAAAATCATTTAAATACTCATCAATATTATCAGGTATTTGCACATTAGCGATATCACTCCATGGTGAAATGTTGTTGGAGAGCTCCTCTCCTTCTCCAACTGATGAGGGGGAAGACAAAGAATAAGGGACCAATGGTCGTCCAACCTATAAATGAAAAATAGCTTATTTTCAAAGTTTTCAAATCATCCCCTACTGTTTTTAAAATTTGGATTATTATTATTTACGTATTATTTAAAGTCAGCGCTTAGTAGGGCTGTAGCAGTATGCACATACTAACATTTGGTTAATTCAACTGAAAGCAGTCAATTTCCAACTTAATATAAGATATTTACAATCTAAAACGCCGCTTTACGTAGAAGGCGGCAATATGATTTTGTTCAAAAAATAGCTTATTTTCAAAGTTTTCAAATCAGCCCTACTGTTTTTTTTTTTCGCGGCGCTTCTCGGGCCGCAGCGCTTCCCGCGGCACTTCTCGGGCCCGCAGCGGTTCCCGCGGCACTTCTCGGGCCCGCAGCGCTTACCGCGGCACTCCTCGGGCCGCAGCGCTTCCCGCGGCGCTTCTCGGGCCCGCGGCGCTTCCTGGGCCTTTCCCGCAGCGCTTCCCCGGCCCACAGCGCTTCCTGCGGCGCTTCTCGGGCCCATAGCATATCTTATATTAGTATAAGATATTTACAATCGCATGACATAGAAGGCAATTTGATATTGTTCAAACAATCCCTCCAAATAAAATTTCATATTAATACTCTTTATCTGCTCTGGAAAAAAAGAACATGATTTGAAATGGATAGCCATCTCCTGTCATGATACACAACTCATTCCGATAGAAAGTTGTTTTTTTTAGTATTCGTAGAGACAAGGTGAACCATTCGCTAATAAAGCAGTTTATAACGCAAAGGATTTTGCTACTTATTATGAGCGGGATATAGTGCATTTTTTTGGCTTCACTATATCTAATTTAGCAAAGGGTGAATGCATGCACTTGACATGATTCAAAAGGGAGAACATTATATTTCCTTTGGGAAGAAAAAATCTTTCAATATCTCTGAGATACACTTTTACACAGTGTTCCAAAATGATGAAAAGAAAAGGCCTAAAAAAGTTGGAAGAAATTGGTAGATATTTCTATAAGATAGGTAGGAAAAAATGCTTACATTTGCAAATTCCGTCTGGGCTTGGGTGTCGGATGGATCTGACATAGCATGCTGGAGGGTAACCTCCTGACCTAGCGTTGATGGGGCAGCTATTAGTGGTCCAAGGAGAGCGGATGTGCAAGCGATGTCACAATCCAGCGCGGCTTGGGCAGGCAACACTTGTCTAGGAGGCTTCGGCCAGCGACCATATTGTATGACTGTCGCCTTCGCAGGGGCCACATTATTAGCCCTTGCTCTCTTACTGGGTGGCGGCGACGGGCACTCTTCACAATTTGCCTTAAAGAAGAGAAAAAAGTTAGTATCGAAATAATTTCCCCCCCCCCTTTTTTAAAGAAGGAAAATTAGTATCAACATCCACACTAACCATAATTTTGTCTAGAAAAGCATTTATCACTAAGAAAGCCTCCCCTACGCCAGCATTTTCAGTAAAGCAAAAAATAAAAATATACTAAACTCAGAAATCAAATGCTATTTTAATTAATTAAAAAAAAGGCTTATTCATAGACATTCCAGCCCCCCTTACTTTTCATGCAATCTTTGTTTTCATTTTACAATAATGGTGATAGAATTGAGGCATGTCCCCCCCCCCTTCCACCAATGCCCTAAATATATTGTTAGTAATTATTTTTGGAAATAATCCCGTTTCACCGGTTCTCCAGCAAATACAGGTTACGAATCCACAAGCTTAATAAACAGCAATCTCTTCTTGCTTAAAACTGCTTTAATTTGAGAAAGAGAAAAACAAATCCTTTTTATCATTGAAACCTTTTGGTCAAGTCGCTAACGTTAAGGATTAACAAGCAGGAAGTGCAATTGTGGGGTGTCAGCTGTTTAAATCATTGCGGAAAAATGTTTTTAAGTCAAGTAAGCGGCGGTGGTGGCTTAAATGGAAACGGTTTATTAATAGCTATGGGATAGACAGAAGTTGAATGTCACTTTTTGATAGGCTTACAGAAAGAATAAATTTATCAAAAAAAGAGAAATATTTTTATTAGCAAGAATTATACCTGTAAAAACAGAGGGGTGGGGGAGGGGTTAGGTTTATGTGGTAAAAAGAGCATATTTTATGTTTTCTAGCGAGTATAAAGATTGCACGGTGGTTAGGTTTGTGGGGGAGGGGGTACTTACCTAAATATACTAGAGGGTGACCAAGGAAAATAATTTTATTTTGAAAATAAAATATGAAAATGTACTCACATTGCTAATTGTGGCTGCCAAGGCTTCAAGCTCATCAATAACATTCATTGTTGTTTCCATTGTGTCACAATACTTTCTGATAATTTAATCACAATGCATGTCCGTTATATACGAAATCTCAAGGGCGAATTGTTATGTAACGGGGAAAACCATATGTAAGCAAGCTTCTGATTGGCTGAGAAGGAGGATGTATCCGACTCGCTGATTGGCTGAGAAAGATGCATGTACTTCCGATTTCCTATTCCTGGACACCTTGACATTCATCCCTAGCATGCACTTGTCCAAAACAACAATAACAAATAAATCCCTCAGGCCAAAAGATTAAAGAAACCATAATGTTTCTTAATTCCCCTTTCGTGAATCAATAATTTCCCTAGCGATTATGTAAATCAATTTCTCAGGTTAGGTTAGCCTAAAGATCAAAGAAGCCATGTTTGTTTCTTAATTCCCCTTTCGTGAACCAATAATTCCCCCCCCCCCGATTATGTAAATCAATTTCTCAGGTTAGGTTAGCCTGAAGATCAAAGAAGCCATGTTTGTTTCTTAATTCCCCTTTCGTGAATCAATAATTCCCCCGCCGATTATGTAAATCACCCATTGTCATTACACCTGGACAAACAACAACAAATAAATCGACCTTGAAACATCCATAAACGTGAGAAAAATCCTGTTTTTTCATTCTCACTGACAAAAACCATAAAACATCCATCAAAGTTAGAAAAATCCTGTTTTTCCATTCTCACTGACAAAAACCATAAAACATCCATCAAAGTGAGAAAATTCCTGTTTTTCCATTCTCACTGACAAAAAACCATAAAACAGACATAAATTACTGTTGACATCCATGAAAAACATCAAATAAATTGACCAACACCCATAATCGTCCATGAAACATCCATAAAAGTGAGAAAATTCATGTTTTTTCAAGTGAGAAAAATTCTGTTTTTTCATTCTCAGTGAGAAAACCATAAACCACGTGGTTCGTTCCGTGTCAATAGGAGCCTTTCTACAGGGGGGCAAAATCAGTTTTTCAAAACATAGGGGAGGGGGGCAAATTTTGGCATTTTTTCGATTTTTGCAACGGAAATACCAGAAAATACATTATAAATGAAAAACTCTCCTCAAAAAGGTACTTTTTCAAAATCTAGAGGGGGAGTAAAAAATATAGGGGGACATGGCCGCCCTCACAATAGACAAAACTGCCCTCTCAAACTTTCATCCTGGAGGCTACCAGTGCATCAGCTTCCTGGAAGGTAGTTAGCCTTCTTAAATTTCAGCTTTAGATTAGCTCTAGACACTACTAGATGTCGATCTTTACTTTTATCATCGATAACAGCACTCCTATACATCCAAGCGTCTTGTATCGGTCCTACCAGTCTTCGATTCACTATACATAATCGATAAGGCTGACCATCACATGAGTGCCATGTTGACTTACACGCCATTTATTGACTTACAGGCCATTTGACTTACAGGCGCCACTCCTCATAGTCACCAGTTCTGGTTAGGCATACCCGTCAACGGTCCAACCTGACGGCCCTATGAAGCCACACAAGCAGCATTTCCGTTCCGGGGAAAGGGGCAAAGGCGGTATACTGAAGTGGTATATTACAGATGCAGTATTACTGATATTTCTTTCAGTTTAGCCAATCACCGTAAAAAAGAGATTTTTCTTCGAAAATCATGGCACTGCCGCATCTGTAAACTCATTAGTCTATGGCTAGTAACAAACACAAGTTGTATATTCTAATTTTAGAGACATTCAGTACCACTTGTGACTAAGATGCCATTTTTTCTTTTCCACCAGAGAGGGGGGGGGAAGCATTGTGTTCAAGAAGAAAAGATAAAATTATGAAAATTCTAAAAGTGTCTAGATAACTTTAGGTTTTTTTCAGTTCTCCACAGTAAACTTTTCGTTTCGACAAGGAGAAAATGAAGATTGATGAAAAGAATGGTTAGACGTTTTCAATCATGTTATTATATATAAAGAAGATATGTCAAAGCAGAAACACCTGTCAAAAATATTACTTCCGCTAAAAAGGAAATTGGATTATTATTTCTCAAAGGTCTGAAAAATAATGTCCCAAGGAAAAAAAAGACATAACTAAAGAGGCTTATCACCTCTTTAATCTACATTGTCTCTATAATCAAGCAGGAATTTACTGTATCAAATAAAAAGAGATTTTTACAAATTTTTCATATATTACTATGAAAAAAGAACGTTTTAGATAAGGCGCCGATGGGCTGAGGGCAGTGCCACTCACTTTGGGAAAAATGAGTCAAAACCTTTTTTTATATTTTCTATTATTAGTCCAATTTTAAAGCGTAAACCAGAATAGGCCAAGAACTTGCATAAGCATAATTAAGTGTGTCAATGCTTTTAAAATCATGTACAAAAAACTTACAACTTTAGCACAAAATCATAACCAGTATATCCCAGTATATTCATGTTAATTCTTTTGAATTTATAATTTCTTCTTCTTAGATTCTTCGAGGCATTTAAACTCTTTTAACTAATCCTTTAATACTGGGCTACGACAAAGCATAACCAATGCATAAGAAGAAGTATTTACACAAATTTGGTGAACTGGAGCCCTTTTGTAGCTAGTGTAGTACAGAACAGTCAGCCATCCCTGTTCAAACAACTGGGGACAATATATATCCCTGTTGAATGTTGCCCGATGTCTTGAACTGTCAACCAAATTTTGGCTATCAGATTTATCAGACGTGGGGCTTTTGGAAGATAGAGGAAAATATTTTAGAGATTTTCAGGGGCAACTCTATGTGTGTTATTTCCTCCCTACCCGGGCACTTCGTATCGAAGGAGTTGTCATAGAAACTTCGAAAAGGGCTCATTCGATTGGAAATTGGAGTGGCTAGTGCCCTTTTTAATAGTCGAACGTGATTGGAGGGCAATTAGCCCCTCCCCCACGCCAATCATTCCCCCAAACCCATCCAATCAAAATTTTGAGATAGCCATTTTGTTCAGCGTAGTTGATTTCCAGATAGAAAATATGTTATTGAGGAGGACACTCCCCCACAACCCTCGGGGCAAGGGTTTTAAGTTATGCCCTGAGGACATATAAGAACGATGTTGGCACAATGTACTTTTCTCTTTGAGCAGGGCACTTCATATGGAAGGGGTTGTCGTAGAAACTTCAAAAGGGGCTCATTCGACTGCAAATTGAGAATTCTAGTGCCATTTTTTTTTAGTCGAAAGTGATTGGAGGGGAATTAGCCCTCCCCCCCCCACGCCCATCATTCCCCCAAACACATCCAATCAAAATTTTGAGATAGCCATTTTGTTAAGCGTAGTTGATTTCCACAGAGCAGGGTACTTCGTATCGAAGAAGTTGTCGTAGAAACTTCGAATAGGGCTCATAAAATTGGGAATTGGGGTGGTTTGTGCCCTTTTTAATAGTAGAAAGTGATTGGAGGGCAACTAGCCCCCCTCAAACGCCCATCTTTTCCCCAAACACATCCAATCCAAATGTTGAGATAGCCAATTCATTCAACGTAGTTTTAAGTTCTGTAAATTAGGTCTTTGAGGATGACAGCCCCCTCAAAACCCTCAAGACAACAGTTGTAAGTAATGCCCTGGGGGCATATAAAGTTTTTTTAGAACGTGCTGTCGTAAAAACTTCAAAAAGGGCTCATTCGATTAGAAATTGAAATGGCAAGTGCCCTTTTTAATAGTTGAAAGTATTTGGAAGGCAACTAACACCCTTTCCACGCCCACCATTTCCCCAAACACATCCAATCAAAATTTTGAGATAGCCATTTTGTTGCACGCAGTTAAAGTTCAGGAAATTATACCTTTGAGCAGGACAATCCCCCCACAGTCTTCAGGGCAAGGGTTATAATTTATGTCGTGGGGGCATATAAGTTTTTATTGAAATCTTTGTCGTAGAAACTTGAAACAGGGTTCATTCGATTGGAAATTCAAAGGTCAAGTGCCCTTTTTAATAGTCGAAAGTGATTTGAGAGCAACTAACCCCCCTCTCTCGGAGCATGTAAGGTTTTTATAGAAAGCGATGTTGAAAAAACATCAAAAAGGGCTCATTCAATTGAAAATTGAAAGGGCTAGTGCCCTTTTAATAGTCGAAAGTGATTGAAGGACAACTAACCCCCCTCTCACGCCCACCATTTCCCGAAACACATCCAATCAAAATTTTGAGATATCCATTTTGTTCAACGTAGTCGAAAGTTCTGGAAATTAGGTCTTTTAGGATGATAACCCCATTAGAACCCTCAGTGCAAGGGTTGTAAGTTAAGCACTGGGGACATATAAGGTTTATATAGAAAGTTGTTGTAGAAATTTCAAAAGGGGCTCATTTGATTGGAAATTGAAATTGCCCTTTTTAATAGTCGAAAGTGAGTGGAGAGTAATTAACCGCCCTTTCACGACCACCATTTCCCCAAACACATTCAATCAAAGTTTAGAGATAGCCAAATTGTTCAACGTAGTTGAAACTTCTGGGAATTATGTATTTAAGGATGACAAACCCCCCAGAGTTTCCAGGGCAAAGGTTGTAACTTATGCCCTTGGGGCATATAAGGCCTTTAATGATAGAGTTGTCGTAAAAACTTCAAAAGGGGCTCATTCAATTGGAAATTGAGAGGGCTAGTGCCTTTTTTAATAGTTGAAAGTGATTGGAGGGTAACTAGCCCCCCTCTAACGCCCGCCATTTCCCCAAACACATCCAATCAAAATTTTCAGAGAGCCATTTTGTTCAACGTAGTAGAAAGTTCTGGAAATTAGGTATGTGAGGATGACACCCCCCAGCCCTCAGGGCGAGGGTTGTAGGTTATCCCCAGGGGACATACAAGGTTTTTATTGAAAGCGTTGTCATAGAAACTTCAAAAGGGCTCATTTGATTGGAAATTGAAAGGGCTGGTGCTTTTTATAGTTGAAAGTGATTGAAGAAAGACTAACGCCCCTCTCACTCCCACCATTTTCCCAAACACATCCAATCAAAACTTTGAGATAGCCATTTTGTTTAACGTAGTTGAAAGTTCTGGAAACTAGGTCTTAGAGGATGACAACCACCCTCACAGCCCTTAGGGTAAGGGTTGTAATTTATGCCCTGGGGGCATATAAGGTGTTTATAGGAAGTGTTGTCGTAGAAACTCAAAAAGGGCTCATTCGATTGGAAATCGAAAGGCCTAGTGCCCTTTTTAATAGTCAAAAGTAATTGGAAGGCTTGACATTTTTATAGTAAACATCGATGTGGGTATAATGTATTATTTTTCTGTTGTTGTTGTTGTTTAGACCAGGGCACTTTGTATCGAAAGAGTTGTCGTAGGAACTTCGAAAAAGGCTCATTCGATTGAAAATAGAAAGGGCTGATGTCCTTTTTAATATGTCGAAAGTGATTGGATGGAAACTAAACCCCCTCCCACACCCATCCTCCCATTTGACTTTATGTTTAAAAACTAAATGTTGGCATAAGATTAAATCAAAATGCACTGTATTAATGCTAATTCCCAATAAGGCATCTCAGCAGTATCCCAAGAACGACTGAGGGTATTATGTTCAAACTTTCGGGGCTGCTTCTGCTCTTAAAATTTAACCAAATCAAAATAGCGTAAGTGTATCCAAGGTATCAAAGAAAGTAAACAGATTTTTTTGCGAATGGTATCGAGTTTTCCATTTCAGGTCAACTAGAGGAGGTACGAAACTAAATTAAACACTACGATTCGTGTCCAGATTTTTAAGATGGTGTATGTTTTTTAAAATTCCTGAAAATTTTTCTCCAGCATACAAATAGCAGACCAAACTATAAATTGTTAAAAGAACGAAGAGATTTAAAGTAATATTTTCTTTTCTCTGAAAAGACTATGTCAATATAAAACGAACAGAAATTAATTAAAAAAAATTTTTCCACAATATAAGTTTTTCAAAGAAAAGTAAAGAACTCCATTAAACAAAAAAAGAGCAAAAATAAAGTCAAATAATCTACCAAGCATGAACCTACCACAAATCAGCATCGATAAATTAATGAAACCCAAAACGAACAGAATTTACAATAAATAACCGAGTCAAACTCAAAACGAGCAGAAATTAGCACAAGTTGGGCTCAAAACCCCTATGCCTTCCCAAGACCAGAACGTAATTTGCACTTTACTGGAAAAATATAAATGTTTTTACTTTTATAACTTTAATAAATTAAATAATATTAACATTTTGATTACTAAATATGTATATTAAACTGACAATACGCATTCTTTTGTATTGTTTTCAGTAAAGTGCAAATTATGTTCTGGCCTTGGGAAGGCATAGGGTTTTGACCCCAACTTATGTTAATTTCTGCTCGTTTTGAGTTTGACTCTGTTATTTATTGTAATTTCTGTTCGTTTTTGGGTATCAGTTATTTATCGATGCTGATTTGTGGTAGTTTCACGTTTTGTAGATTATTTGATTTTATTTTTGCTCATTTTTTGTTTAATGTTCTTTACTTTTCTTTGAAAAAACTTATTTTGTGGAAAAATTTTTTTTTAATTAATTTAAAGAAAAGTGGAACTTAACAATTGGAGATAAAAAGTATATGTTTGACGTTATCGAGGAGTATGTGCAGCTGTGTTGGCCCAGGCCGGTTTGGTGCTGCAATGAGTTGTTAGTAGTAGAAGTAGACCTATTCAAGGTCGTTTTTCAATCAAGCTTAACTAAGAGAAAAGTTTTTTTTTCCAATTCACTCTCTGTCTTAGGGCTAATATCGCACTCCAGAGTAGCAACAAAGAATTTAAGACTAGTTGCTGCAGTCCTAGGTAGATAATTCCCAATTATGTTTTATACTTACTTGATTGTCTTTTGCTCCATGTTTATTTTCCCTTCCTTTCCAACTGGACCATTCTATCTTCTCATCTTTCCATTTAGTAGATCAGATTACAATTAGATCACCTTTATCTATAAATTTCTTCCTCAATCTTACCAACCTATTCACATAGGTTCTAAGAGCCTATTATATATCTCCTCTTTTTTTTAGGACAAAAAATTTTGTCTAACCGCCTTTTTGATCGTTCCTTTGTTCTTTCACTCCCATATTCCTCCCCTTCTATTAAATTGAATCTATACCCTATACAGGCTATATAGGGTATACATAATTTCGGGTTTCTGGGGTTGGATGGTAGTGGAAATTTACATCTAGAATTTACCTGTGTTTAAAACAATGCTCGGCCTATGACCTAAGGTTGGCTGGAACCTGCCAAAAAGCTTAAATGGGCCTCAAGTGGCAAGTTTCTAAATGATGAACTTTTTGTTATATTAGCAACTAGATGAATTAGGTGAATAGAACTCTCAGGAGTTGATCCAGAGCTCAAACTATTCCCCAGGAAGGTTTTATGAAGTAGAATTTCTACCTGCACCACTTGCTTCTTCAAAAAGCAGTGGTCCTTGATGAACTTCCATAAAATTGTATTTTAAAAGGGAAACTTCCAGAAATAGATCTACAAAGCAAAGGAGGCTTATAATTTGTAATTTATAAATTATAATTTGTACTTTACTAAAAAATAAATAAAATGAATTAACAGAGAAAAATGTGCATTGTCAGGTTAATATACATACGCTGATATTTGTTCCTTAAAATCTAAATTAAAATTTGATTTCTTAGAATTATAAAAATGAAAACATTTAAAAGAATTTTTTTCAGTAAAGTAAAAATTATATTCTCGCTTTTAGAAAGCATAGGGGTTTAGAAGCCTACTCAAATTAATTTCCGCTCGTTTTGATTTTGACTGTGTTATTTATTTTAATTTCTGTTTGTTTTGGATTTCATTTGTTTATTAATACTGATTTATGGTAGTTGTATGCTTGGTAGATTATTTGATTCTATTTTTGTTAATTTTTGGTTTAATAGAGTTCTTTACTTTTTTTTGAAAAGCTTATTTTGTGGACACAGTTTTTTTTAATAAATTTCCGCTCGTTTTATATTGACATAGTCTTTTGCAGGGATAAAGACTGAGCCTCTTCTAGTTAAACAACCATGCCTTCCATAAAAACCTTAAATACCCCTTGGCATAACTTAAAACTCTTACCCCTAAACTCTGGGGTTTGTTCCAACCCAAAAGCCTTGTTATATGATATTTAGACTATTTTGAATAGAATAGCTATCTCAAAATTTACATTAGATGCATTTTGGAACAATACAACATGTGTGTGTGTGTGCGGGGGGGGGGGGGGGGTAGCTGTCCCTTGATAACTTAGACTCTTGAAAAGAGCACTAGAGCGTCTGATAACAAATCCAATGAGCCTCCTTCGAAGTTTATATGACCATACTTTCTATAAAAACCTTATATGCCCCCAGGGCATAACTCACAACCCTTGCCCTGAGGACTGGGGGGATTTGTTATCCTCAAAGAAATAATTTCCAGACCTTTCAAATACGTTGAAAAATGGCTATCTCATAATTTTGATTGGAAGTGTTTGGGGAAAGGATGGGCGTGGGGGGAGCATTTGCCCTCGGATCACTTTTGACTAATAAATTAGGCACTAGTCATCTCCATTTTTATCGCATGAGCCCTTTTTGAAGCTTCTATGACAAAAATTTCTATGAAAATCTAATATACCCCAAGAGCATAACTTATGACCCTTGTCCTGAGGGCTATGGGGGGGGAGTGTTGTCATCCTCAAAGACTTAATTTCCAGACCTTTCAACTAGGTTGAAAAAAATAGCCATATCAAAATGTTGATCTGAAATGTTTGGGAAAATTATTGCCGTGGGGAGGGGTTGATTCTCCCCCCGATTATTTTCAACTATTAAAAAGGGTAATAACCTTCTATATTTCCAATCAAATTAGCCGTTTTTGAAGCTTTTACAACAACGCTTTCTATAAAAACCCTTATATGCCCCCAGGGAATTACTTACAACCTTAGCCCTGAGGGCTGGGGGGGGGGTCATACTCAAAGACATAATTTACAGACACTTCAACTACGATCAACAAAATGGATATATAAAAATGTTGATCGGAATTGTTTGAGGAAATGATGGGCGTGGAGGGGGGCATTCGCCCTTCGATCGCTTTTGACTAATAATAAGGGCACTAACCCTCTCAGTTCCCAGTTGAATGAGCCTTTTTGAAGTTTCTACGACAACGCTTTCTATAAAAACCTTATATATCCCCAGGGCATAACTTACAATTTTTATCCTGGGGGTTGGGGGGGTTTGTCATCCTCAAAGACATAATCTCAAAAGCATTCAACTACGTTGAAAAAAATGGCTATCTCAAAATTTTGATTTGATGTGTTTGGGGAAATGGTAGGCGTGAGAGGGGGGGGGGTTAGTTTCCCTCTAATCACTTTCTACTATAAAAACGGCACTAGCTTTTTCAATTTCCAATCGAATAAGCCCTTTTTGAAGTTTCCACGACAACACTTTCTATAAAAACCTTATATGCCCCCAGGGCTTAACTTACAACCCTTACCCTGAAGGCTGTGGGGTCATCCTGAAAGACCTAATTTCCAGAACTTTCAACTTTCAACCTAATTTCCAATTCAATGAGCCCTTTTTGAAGTTTGTACGACAATGCTATTTACAAAAACCTTTAATGTCCAAAGGACAAAATTTACAACCCTTGCCCTGAGGGGTGTCGGGGGTTTGTCATCCTCAAAGACATAATCTCAAAAGCTTTCAACTACGTTGAACAAAATGGCTATCTCAAAATTTTGATTGGATGTGTTTGGGGAAATGGTGGGCGTGAGAAGGGGTTTAGCTGCCCTCCAATCACTGTCTACTATTAAAAAGGGCATTAGCCCTTTCAAATTCCAATCGAACGAGCCCTTTTTGAAGTTTCTATGACAACCCTTTCTACAAAAAACTTATATGCCTCAAAGGCATAACTTACAACCCTTACCCTGGGGCTGTGGGGGAGGGGGGGTAGTCATCCTCAAAGACCTAATTTCCGGATCTTTCAACTACGTTAAACAAAATGGCTATCTCAAAATTTCGATTGGATGTGTTTTGGGAAATGGTGGGCGTGAGAGGGGGGTTAGTTGCCCTCCAATCACTTTTAATTTCCATTGAATGAGACCTTTTTGAAGTTTCTACGACAAAGATATCTATAAAACCTTATATGCCCTAAGGGCATAACTTACAACCCTGTCCCTGAGTGGTTTGGGGGGTTTGTCATCCTCAAACCTATTATTTCCAGAACTTTCAACTACGTTGAACAAAATGGCTAGCTAAAAATTTTGATTGAATGTGTTTGGGAAAATGGTGGGCGTGAAAGGGGGTTTAGTTGCTCTCCAATCACTTTCGACTATTAAAAAGGGCACTGGCCCTTTCAGTTTCCAATCAAATGGGCCCTTTTTAAAGTTTCTACGACAACACTTTCTATAAAAACCTTATATGCCCCGAGGTCATAACTTACAACCCTTACCCTGAGGGCTGCAGGGGAGGTGGGGTAGTTGCCCTCCAATCACTTTCGACTATTAAAAAGGGCACTAGCCCTTTCAATGTCCAATCGAATGAGCCCTTTTTGAAGTTTTACGACAACGCTATCTATAGAACCTTACATGCCCTAAGGGCATAACTTACAACCCTGTCCCTGAGTGGTTTGGGGGTTTGTCATCCTCAAACCTATTATTTCCAGAACTTTCAACTACGTTGAACAGAATAGCTAAATAAAAATTTTGAATGAGCCATTTCATTTCCAATTGAATGAGCCCTTTTTGGAGTTTTTACGACAACACTTACTACAAAAACCTTATAGGCCCCCAGGGCATAACTTACAACCTTTGCCCTGAGGGCTCCGAGGGGGTTATCATCCTCAAAGACTAATTTCCAGAACTTTCAACTACGTTGAACAAAATGAAGATCTCAAAATCTTGATTGGATGTGTTTGGGGAAATGGTGGGCGTAAGAGAGGATAGTTGGTCTCCAATCACTTTCGACTATTAAAAAGGGCACTAGCCCTTTCAATTCCCAATAAAATGAGCCCTTTTTGATGTTTCTACGACAATGCTTTCTATAAAAACCTTAGATGCCCCCAGGGCATAAATTACAACCCTTGTCCTGAGGGCTCTGAGGGGGTTATAATTTCCAGAACATTCAATTACGTTGAACAAAATGTCTATCTCAAAATTTTGACTGGATGTGTTTGTGGAAATGGTGGGTGTAAGAGGGGGGTTATTGCCGTACAATCACTTTTGACTATTAAAAAAGGCACAAGCCCTTTGAATTTCCGATTGAATTAGCCCTTTTTGAAGTTTCTACGACAATGCTTTCTATAAAAAAAAATCTTATGTGCCCCCAGGGGATAACTTACAACCCTTACCCTGAGGGCTGTGGGGGGGGAGGGGTTGTCATCACCAAAGACCAAGTTTCCGGAACTTTCAACTACAATGAAAATATGTCTATCTCAAAATTTCTATTGGATGGTTTTGGGGAAATGGTGGGTGTAAGGGGTTAGTTGCCCTACAATATCTTTCTACTATTAAAAGGGGCACTACCCCTTTGAATTTCCAATCGAATGAGCCCCTTTTGAAGTTTTTACGACAACACTTTCTATAAAAACCTTATATGCCCCCAGGTTATAACTTATAACCGTTGCCCTGAGGGCTGTGCGGGGAGTGTCCTTCTCAAAGACATAATGTCCAGATCTTTCAACTACGCTGAACAAATGGATGTCTCAAAATTTTGATTGGATGTTTTTGGAGAAATGGTGGGTGTGGAAGGGGGGTTAGTTGCTCTCCAATCAGTTTTGACTATTAAAAAGGGCACTAGCCCTTTCAATTTGCAATCAAATGGGCCCTTTTTGAAGTTTCTACGACACTCCCCCCACAGCCCTCAGGGCAACGGTTATAAGTTATAACCTGGGGGCATATAAGGTTTTTATAGAAACTGTTGTCGTAAAAACTTCAAAAGGGGCTCATTCGATTGGAAATTCAAAGGGGTAGTGCCCCTTTTAATAGTAGAAAGATATTGTAGGGCAACTAACCCCTTACACCCACCATTTCCCCAAAACCATCCAATAGAAATTTTGAGATAGACATATTTTCATTGTAGTTGAAAGTTCCGGAAACTTGGTCTTTGGTGATGACAACAACTCCCCCCCCACAGCCCTCAGGGTAAGGGTTGTAAGTTATCCCCTGGGGGCACATAAGATTTTTTTTTTTAGAAAGCATTGTCGTAGAAACTTCAAAAAGGGCTAATTCAATCGGAAATTCAAAGGGCTTGTGCCTTTTTTAATAGTCAAAAGTGATTGTACGGCAATAACCCCCCTCTTACACCCACCATTTCCACAAACACATCCAGTCAAAATTTTGAGATAGACATTTTGTTCAACGTAATTGAATGTTCTGGAAATTATAACCCCCTCAGAGCCCTCAGGACAAGGGTTGTAATTTATGCCCTGGGGGCATCTAAGGTTTTTATAGAAAGCATTGTCTTAGAAACATCAAAAAGGGCTCATTTTATTGGGAATTGAAAGGGCTAGTGCCCTTTTTAATAGTCGAAAGTGATTGGAGACCAACTATCCTCTCTTACGCCCACCATTTCCCCAAACACATCCAATCAAGATTTTGAGATCTTCATTTTGTTCAACGTAGTTGAAAGTTCTGGAAATTAGTCTTTAAGGATGATAACCCCCTCGGAGCCCTCAGGGCAAAGGTTGTAAGTTATGCCCTGGGGGCCTATAAGGTTTTTATAGTAAGTGTTGTCGTAAAAACTCCAAAAAGGGCTCATTCAATTGGAAATGAAATGGCTCATTCAAAATTTTTATTTAGCTATTCTGTTCAACGTAGTTGAAAGTTCTGGAAATAATAGGTTTGAGGATGACAAACCCCCCACACCACTCAGGGACAGGGTTGTAAGTTATGCCCTTAGGGCATGTAAGGTTCTATAGATAGCGTTGTCGTAAAACTTCAAAAAGGGCTCATTCGATTGGACATTGAAAGGGCTAGTGCCCTTTTTAATAGTCGAAAGTGATTGGAGGGCAACTACCTCACCTCCCCTGCAGCCCTCAGGGTAAGGGTTGTAAGTTATGACCTCGGGGCATATAAGGTTTTTATAGAAAGTGTTGTCGTAGAAACTTCAAAAAGGGCCCATTTGATTGGAAACTGAAAGGGCCAGTGCCCTTTTTAATAGTCGAAAGTGATTGGAGAGCAACTAAACCCCCTTTCACGCCCACCATTTTCCCAAACACATTCAATCAAAATTTTTAGCTAGCCATTCTGTTCAACGTAGTTGAAAGTTCTGGAAATAATAGGTTTGAGGATGACAAACCTCCCACACCCCTCAGAGCCAGGGTTGTAAGTTTTGCCCTTTGGGCATATAAGGTTTTATAGATATCTTTGTCGTAGAAACTTCAAAAAGGTCTCATTCAATTGGAAATTGAAAGTGATTGGAGGGCAACTAACCCCCCTCTCACGCCCGCCATTTCCCAAAACACATCCAATCGAAATTTCGAGATAGCCATTTTGTTTAACGTAGTTGAAAGATCCGGAAATTAGGTCTTTGAGGATGACTACCCCCCCTCCCCCACAGCCCTCAGGGTAAGGGTTGTAAGTTATGCCTTTGAGGCATATAAGTTTTTTGTAGAAAGGGTTGTCATAGAAACTTCAAAAAGGGCTCGTTCGATTAGAATTTGAAAGGGCTAATGCCCTTTTTAATAGTAGACAGTGATTGGAGGGCAGCTAAACCCCTTCTCACGCCCACCATTTCCCCAAACACATCCAATCAAATATTTGAAATAGCCATTTTGTTCAACGTAGTTGAAAGTTCTGGAAATTATGTCTTTGTGGATGACAAACCCCCGACACCCCTCAGGGCAAGGGTTGTAAATTTTGTCCTTTGGACATTAAAGGTTTTTGTAAATAGCATTGTCGTACAAACTTCAAAAAGGGCTCATTGAATTGGAAATTAGGTTAAAAGTTGAAAGTTCTGGAAATTAGGTCTTTCAGGATGACCCCAAAGCCTTCAGGGTAAGGGTTGTAAGTTAAGCCCTGGGGGCATATAAGGTTTTTATAGAAAGTGTTGTCGTGGAAACTTCAAAAAGGGCTTATTCGATTGGAAATTGAAAAAGCTAGTGCCGTTTTTATAGTAGAAAGTGATTGGAGGGAAACTAACCCCCCCCCCTCTCACGCCTACCATTTCCCCAAACACATCAAATCAAAATTTTGAGATAGCCATTTTTTTCAACGTAGTTGAATGCTTTTGAGATTATGTCTTTGAGGATGACAAACCCCCCCAACCCCCAGGATAAAAATTGTAAGTTATGCCCTGGGGATATATAAGGTTTTTATAGAAAGCGTTGTCGTAGAAACTTCAAAAAGGCTCATTCAACTGGGAACTGAGAGGGTTAGTGCCCTTATTATTAGTCAAAAGCGATCGAAGAACGAATGCCCCCCTCCACGCCCATCATTTCCTCAAACAATTCCGATCAACATTTTTATATATCCATTTTGTTGATCGTAGTTGAAGTGTCTGTAAATTATGTCTTTGAGTATGACCCCCCCCCCCAGCCCTCAGGGCTAAGGTTGTAAGTAATTCCCTGGGGGCATATAAGGGTTTTTATAGAAAGCGCTGTTGTAAAAGCTTCAAAAACGGCTAATTTGATTGGAAATATAGAAGGTTATTACCCTTTTTAATAGTTGAAAATAATCGGGGGGAGAATCAACCCCTCCCCACGGCAATAATTTTCCCAAACATTTCAGATCAACATTTTGATATGGCTATTTTTTCAACCTAGTTGAAAGGTCTGGAAATTAAGTCTTTGAGGATGACAACACTCCCCCCCATAGCCCTCAGGACAAGGGTCATAAGTTATGCTCTTGGGGTATATTAGATTTTCATAGAAATTTTTGTCATAGAAGCTTCAAAAAGGGCTCATGCGATAAAAATGGAGATGACTAGTGCCTAATTTATTAGTCAAAAGTGATCAGAGGGCAAATGCTCCCCCCACGCTCATCCTTTCCCCAAACACTTCCAATCAAAATTATGAGATAGCCATTTTTCAACGTATTTGAAAGGTCTGGAAATTATGTCTTTGAGGATAACAAATCCCCCCAGTCCTCAGGGCAAGGGTTGTGAGTTATGCCCTGGGGGCATATAAGGTTTTTATAGAAAGTATGGTCATATAAACTTCGAAGGAGGCTCATTGGATTTGTTATCAGACGCTCTAGTGCTCTTTTCAAGAGTCTAAGTTATCAAGGGACAGCTACCCCCCCCCCCCCCGCACACACACACACACATGTTGTATTGTTCCAAAATGCATCTAATGTAAATTTTGAGATAGCTATTCTATTCAAAATAGTCTAAATATCATATAACAAGGCTTTTGGGGTTGGAACAAACCCCAGAGTTTAGGGGTAAGGGTTTTAAGTTATGCCAAGGGGTATTTAAGGTTTTTATGGAAGGCATGGTTGTTTAACTAGAAGAGGCTCAGTCTTTATCCCTGCAAAAGACTATGTCAATATAAAACGAGCGGAAATTTATTAAAAAAAACTGTGTCCACAAAATAAGCTTTTCAAAAAAAGTAAAGAACTCTATTAAACCAAAAATTAACAAAAATAGAATCAAATAATCTACCAAGCATACAACTACCATAAATCAGTATTAATAAACAAATGAAATCCAAAACAAACAGAAATTAAAATAAATAACACAGTCAAAATCAAAACGAGCGGAAATTAATTTGAGTAGGCTTCTAAACCCCTATGCTTTCTAAAAGCCAGAATATAATTTTTACTTTACTGAAAAAAATTCATTTAAATGTTTTCATTTTTATAATTCTAAGAAATCAAATTTTAATTTAGATTTTAAGGAACAAATATCAGCGTATGTATATTAACCTGACAATGCACATTTTTCTCTGTTAATTCATTTTATTTATTTTTTAGTAAAGTACAAATTATAATTTATAAATTACAAATTATAAGCCTCCTTTGCTTTGTAGATCTATTTCTGGAAGTTTCCCTTTTAAAATACAATTTTATGGAAGTTCATCAAGGACCACTGCTTTTTGAAGAAGCAAGTGGTGCAGGTAGAAATTCTACTTCATAAAACCTTCCTGGGGAATAGTTTGAGCTCTGGATCAACTCCTGAGAGTTCTATTCACCTAATTCATCTAGTTGCTAATATAACAAAAAGTTCATCATTTAGAAACTTGCCACTTGAGGCCCATTTAAGCTTTTTGGCAGGTTCCAGCCAACCTTAGGTCATAGGCCGAGCATTGTTTTAAACACAGGTAAATTCTAGATGTAAATATCCACTACCATCCAACCCCAGAAACCCGAAATTATGTATACCCTATATAGCCTGTATAGATTCAATTTAATAGAAGGGGAGGAATATGGGAGTGAAAGAACAAAGGAACGATCAAAAAGGCGGTTAGACAAAATTTTTTGTCCTAAAAAAAGAGGAGATATATAATAGGCTCTTAGAACCTATGTGAATAGGTTGGTAAGATTGAGGAAGAAATTTATAGATAAAGGTGATCTAATTGTAATCTGATCTACTAAATGGAAAGATGAGAAGATAGAATGGTCCAGTTGGAAAGGAAGGGAAAATAAACATGGAGCAAAAGACAATCAAGTAAGTATAAAATATAATTGGGAATTATCTACCTAGGACTGCAGCAACTAGTCTTAAATTCTTTGTTGCTACTCTGGAGTGCGATATTAGCCCTAAGACAGAGAGTGAATTGGAAAAAAAAACTTTTCTCTTAGTTAAGCTTGATTGAAAAACGACCTTGAATAGGTCTACTTCTACTACTAACAACTCATTGCAGCACCAAACCGGCCTGGGCCAACACAGCTGCACATACTCCTCGATAACGTCAAACATATACTTTTTATCTCCAATTGTTAAGTTCCACTTTTCTTTAAATTAATTAAAAAAAAATTTTTCCACAAAATAAGTTTTTCAAAGAAAAGTAAAGAACATTAAACAAAAAATGAGCAAAAATAAAATCAAATAATCTACAAAACGTGAAACTACCACAAATCAGCATCGATAAATAACTGATACCCAAAAACGAACAGAAATTACAATAAATAACAGAGTCAAACTCAAAACGAGCAGAAATTAACATAAGTTGGGGTCAAAACCCTATGCCTTCCCAAGGCCAGAACATAATTTGCACTTTACTGAAAACAATACAAAAGAATGCGTATTGTCAGTTTAATATACATATTTAGTAATCAAAATGTTAATATTATTTAATTTATTAAAGTTATAAAAGTAAAAACATTTATATTTTTCCAGTAAAGTGCAAATTACGTTCTGGTCTTGGGAAGGCATAGGGGTTTTGAGCCCAACTTGTGCTAATTTCTGCTCGTTTTGAGTTTGACTCGGTTATTTATTGTAAATTCTGTTCGTTTTGGGTTTCATTAATTTATCGATGCTGATTTGTGGTAGGTTCATGCTTGGTAGATTATTTGACTTTATTTTTGCTCATTTTTTGTTTAATGGAGTTCTTTACTTTTCTTTGAAAAACTTATATTGTGGAAAAAGTTTTTTTTAATTAATTTCTGTTGTTTTATATTGACATAGTCTTTTCAGAGAAAAAGAAAATATTACTTTAAATCTCTTCGTTCTTTTAACAATTTATAGTTTGGTCTGCTATTTGTATGCTGGAGAAAAATTTTCAGGAATTTTAAAAAACATACACCATCTTAAAAATCTGGACACGAATCGTAGTGTTTAATTTAGTTTCGTACCTCCTCTAGTTGACCTGAAATGGAAAACTCGATACCATTCGCAAAAAAATCTGTTTACTTTCTTTGATACCTTGGATACACTTACGCTATTTTGATTTGGTTAAATTTTAAGAGCAGAAGCAGCCCCGAAAGTTTGAACATAATACCCTCAGTCGTTCTTGGGATACTGCTGAGATGCCTTATTGGGAATTAGCATTAATACAGTGCATTTTGATTTAATCTTATGCCAACATTTAGTTTTTAAACATAAACTCAAATGGGAGGATGGGTGTGGGAGGGGGTTTAGTTTCCATCCAATCACTTTCGACATATTAAAAAGGACATCAGCCCTTTCTATTTTCAATCGAATGAGCCTTTTTCGAAGTTCCTACGACAACTCTTTCGATACAAAGTGCCCTGGTCTAAACAACAACAACAACAGAAAAATAATACATTATACCCACATCGATGTTTACTATAAAAATGTCAAGCCTTCCAATTACTTTTGACTATTAAAAAGGGCACTAGGCCTTTCGATTTCCAATCGAATGAGCCCTTTTTGAGTTTCTACGACAACACTTCCTATAAACACCTTATATGCCCCCAGGGCATAAATTACAACCCTTACCCTAAGGGCTGTGAGGGTGGTTGTCATCCTCTAAGACCTAGTTTCCAGAACTTTCAACTACGTTAAACAAAATGGCTATCTCAAAGTTTTGATTGGATGTGTTTGGGAAAATGGTGGGAGTGAGAGGGGCGTTAGTCTTTCTTCAATCACTTTCAACTATAAAAAGCACCAGCCCTTTCAATTTCCAATCAAATGAGCCCTTTTGAAGTTTCTATGACAACGCTTTCAATAAAAACCTTGTATGTCCCCTGGGGATAACCTACAACCCTCGCCCTGAGGGCTGGGGGGTGTCATCCTCACATACCTAATTTCCAGAACTTTCTACTACGTTGAACAAAATGGCTATCTGAAAATTTTGATTGGATGTGTTTGGGGAAATGGCGGGCGTTAGAGGGGGGTTAGTTACCCTCCAATCACTTTCAACTATTAAAAAAGGCACTAGCCCTCTCAATTTCCAATTGAATGAGCCCCTTTTGAAGTTTTTACGACAACTCTATCATTAAAGGCCTTATATGCCCCCAGGGCATAAGTTACAACCTTTGCCCTGGAAACTCTGGGGGGTTTGTCATCCTTAAATACATAATTTCCAGAAGTTTCAACTACGTTGAACAATTTGGCTATCTCTAAACTTTGATTGAATGTGTTTGGGGAAATGGTGGTCGTGAAAGGGCGGTTAATTACTCTCCACTCACTTTCGACTATTAAAAAGGGCAATTTCAATTTCCAATCAAATGAGCCCCTTTTGAAATTTCTACAACAACTTTCTATATAAACCTTATATGTCCCCAGTGCTTAACTTACAACCCTTGCACTGAGGGTTCTAATGGGGTTATCATCCTAAAAGACCTAATTTCCAGAACTTTCGACTACGTTGAACAAAATGGATATCTCAAAATTTTGATTGGATGTGTTTCGGGAAATGGTGGGCGTGAGAGGGGGGTTAGTTGTCCTTCAATCACTTTCGACTATTAAAAGGGCACTAGCCCTTTCAATTTTCAATTGAATGAGCCCTTTTTGATGTTTTTTCAACATCGCTTTCTATAAAAACCTTACATGCTCCCAGGTTATAACCTAAAACCCTTGCCCTGAGGGTTGGGGGGGGGGATGGGTTGTCATCCTTAAAGACCTAATTTCGAAAACTTTCAACTACGTTGAATAAAATGGCTATCTAAAAATTTTGATTGGATGTGTTTTTTGTTAAAAGGTAGGCGTGAGAGGGTGGTTAGCTACCCTCAAATACCTTTTGTCTATTAAAAAGGGCACTAGCCCTTGGGATTTCCAATCGAATCAGCCCTTTTTCAAGTTTCTACGACAAAGATTTCAATAAAAACCTTATATGCCCCCAGGGCTTAACTTATAACCCTTGCCCTGAAGACTGTGGGGGGATTGTCTTGCTCAAACTGTATAATTTCCTGAACTTTAAACTGCGTGGAACAAAATGGCTATCAAAAATTTTGATTGGATATGTTTGAGGAAATGGTGGGCGTGGAAGGGGTGTTAGTTGCCTTCCAATCACTTTCGACTATTAAAAAGGGCACTAGCCATTTCAATTTCCAATCGAATGAGCCCTTTTTGAAGTTTCTATGACAAAGCGTTCTATAAAAACCTTATAAGCCCCCAGGGCATAAATTACAACCCTTGCCCTGAGGGCTGTGGGGGGTGTCCTCCTCAAAAACATAATTTCTATCTGGAAATCCACAACACTGAACAAATGAATATCTAAAAATTTTGATTGGATGTGTTTGGGGAAAAGGTGGGCGAGAGAGGGGGGTTAGTTGCCCTCAAATCACTTTCGACTATTAAAAAGGGCACTTGACCTTTGAATTTCCAATCGAATGAACCCTGTTTCAAGTTTCTACGACAAAGATTTCAATAAAAACTTATATGCCCCCACGACATAAATTATAACCCTTGCCCTGAAGACTGTGGGGGGAGTATCCTGCTCAAAGGTATAATTTCCTGAACTTTAACTGCGTGCAACAAAATGGCTATCTCAAAATTTTGATTGGATGTGTTTGGGGAAATGGTGGGCGTGGAAAGGGTGTTAGTTGCCTTCCAAATACTTTCAACTATTAAAAAGGGCACTTGCCATTTCAATTTCTAATCGAATGAGCCCTTGAAGTTTTTACGACAGCACGTTCTAAAAAAACTTTATATGCCCCCAGGGCATTACTTACAACTGTTGTCTTGAGGGTTGTGAGGGGGCTGTCATCCTCAAAGACCTAATTTACAGAACTTAAAACTACGTTGAATGAATTGGCTATCTCAACATTTGGATTGGATGTGTTTGGGGAAAAGATGGGCGTTTGAGGGGGGCTAGTTGCCCTCCAATCACTTTCTACTATTAAAAAGGGCACAAACCCCCCCAATTCCCAATTTTATGAGCCCTATTCGAAGTTTCTACGACAACTTCTTCGATACGAAGTACCCTGCTCTGTGGAAATCAACTACGCTTAACAAAATGGCTATCTCAAAATTTTGATTGGATGTGTTTGGGGGAATGATGGGCGTGGGGGGGGGGCTAATTCCCCTCCAATCACTTTCGACTAAAAAAAATGGCACTAGAATTCTCAATTTGCAGTCGAATGAGCCCCTTTTGAAGTTTCTACGACAACCCCTTCCATATGAAGTGCCCTGCTCAAAGAGAAAAGTACATTGTGCCAACATCATTCTTATATGTCCTCAGGGCATAACTTAAAACCCTTGCCCCGAGGGTTGTGGGGGAGTGTCCTCCTCAATAACATATTTTCTATCTGGAAATCAACTACGCTGAACAAAATGGCTATCTCAAAATTTTGATTGGATGGGTTTGGGGGAATGATTGGCGTGGGGGAGGGGCTAATTGCCCTCCAATCACGTTCGACTATTAAAAAACGTCAAATAGGTCGAGGATTGGACAATTACAAGGGGCGTACTACAATGTCTGGCTATGGTCTTGGTAGCTGGTTTGCAAGGCTATTTTGTTCTGCACTACCCCCTTGCCAGAAAATATCTTGTACCTGCTGCATCAAATTTTGCTGCCTCAACACTACAGGACTGGGGGTCGGGTAAAAATTTCAACGAAAGTGTTAAGGATAATATTAGATCTTCAGCAAGAGCCGTTGGTGAGCAATTAAAATCTCAGCAAAATGGGAAGGGGTTAAAAAGGATGCGTGGGCTTCATTCACTCATCAGTCTCTACCCAGGCGGGAAGCGAAGGACATCAACAAGGACTTTGAAGAATAAAACGAAGAACACCAATAAGAAGCAGAAGAAAAAGATTGTTGGATCAAAGAAGGATTTCTTCTCTTAAGATGACCTATCTCCCCCACAACGAACCACATCCATCAATCAGTTCCTCATTGAATCTGTTCAATGCTGAAAATGTCAATGTCGGTGTCAAGTATGGCTACTATGTACAATATCATCCTCAACAACCCCTCTCGGAAAATATGCACTTTCAGATATTTTCAATGAAGACTATTTCATTGATTTGTCATCAACATTTATTGATTTAAATGTTGCGGTGAAGAAAAAGTCAGACATTACAACTCCGTCTGCTGCCGATGGCGCGTCCTATGAAAACTGTATTTTACACAACCTGTTCAAACAAATTAACCTATTTATTAATGGAACATTGGGGAGCACTAGCAATAATTTATCCAACTATTCAAGTTACATACAATTTATGATGATGACACCAAAGACACATAAGGAGTTGAAAGGACAGTCATTGGGCTATGAATATCGATCAAATGTTGATACTGACGGTGATTTAACTACTGCAGTGACCCAGGAGTATCATCTAGTTAAAAAATTAAATCAGGAGATATTCAATATATCGCAATGGTTACCCCCCAATGTCAATATTGCCATAAAGTTGCAACTAGCACCATCGAATTTCATTTTGAGAAAAACAATTGCTGCAGCACCCGATACAAGTGTCATTATCACTTCGGCAATTCTTCATGTTCGAAAACAACAGTTTATGAGTCCTGTTGCATTGGCAGTGGAAAATCTAAGAGCCAATAACAACAACATTAAACTTCTTGTCCCCCATACGATCACCAATCAACGTCACATTGCCACGGGCTCTCGTAGTTATACCGATTCATCATTTATCAATGGAGAAATTCCATCAAAACTCGCTTTGGTCTTTGTGAAGAGTGACAATGCCCTTGGATCCTGGACTGCATCCCCCCATGATTTTAATGTTTTTGGTCTATCTACCCTTGTGTGCAAAGTGAATGGTATTCCACTGTAAATTTCATCATTTGATAAAAATCCTATAGAAGTCTGCATGAGTTGACCATGCAATCCCTAGATCATGACTCCCAACTATTTGAAAATGGAATAACCAATTCAATGTTTTCAAAAAATCATGGTGTAATTTTTTGGGACCTGTCTGGTACCCAGGATATGAGCATAGTACGAACGGGGAATGTACGTTTAGAGTGCACATTTGCCGATGCTTTGACTGAGAGTATCACACTAATATCATTGAGTCAATTTGACACCTATTGGGAAATCACACCCGACGGCAGTGTTCCACTAGACCTAGCACCATGAACACAAACCAAATAATCAACGTATTTAATATGGATCAATACATGTCCCAGTACAAGTCTTATTGCATACCATCGGACTTAATTGAAAAATTCCAAGTGTTAACAACACCCTAATCATTGTTAATAGCAGTCCATCGACTTTGAAGACAGGCCATTGGCTATGCATCCTTCAAACAGCGAAGAACATTGAATTTTTTGATCCTCTTGGCCTATCATATAAATTCTACACTCCACACATCAGCAACTTTATTGAGAGCAGCGGGAAAACTATTATTCAAAATCAAAGGAGAGTACAGGATTTAACGACTAAGACATGCGGCTTTCATGCACTACTCTTTTTCATGTTCAGATGTCTTGGCTATACCTACAAGCAGTTTCTCAACATTTACGTTGACTTTCCTCGATTGAATGACTTTCTAGTGGAAAATATACTTACAAGCGTGTTTAATATTGATTTTAGTGCCCTACAAATAAAATGTACTAAAAATGTTTGTGAAATTGTTTATTAATAGAAAATAATGTATATACATGATAAAACAACTTTTCTACTCTTTAGATTTCATCTTCTACTAGGTATAGGTATTTGTCGAGAACAACTAATGCAGGTAGATTATCTGAATTCACAGCATACTGATCAAGGTGTGCTGTAATGTCAGGGTCACATTTTCTACAGTCGAGTGTAACTTCACTCTTATCATATCTCTTTGTATAGTCAATGATACTATTCTCATTCATTTTATAGAATTCGCATGTTTCAATTTGCTTATTTGCAGCAATGTCACAAACAGTGTCTCAAGTGGCGAATCACATTCCGTAATAGCCAAATAAAAATCAGTGGGCTTATAATCATAGCAGCCATTGTATTCACAACGATGACGTGGAAATCAAATTCTTTTGTTGTTCCAACAGTTGAATCGCTGACCTGGCTCCTCCTCCTAGAACAACCTAAAGCCACGACGATACCAATCTCTTAGCAATAAACTAAAATCACGCTTAGGATTCTTTCCAATCATACCAGGATATGTATTCTCCCACCGATTCCATTTATCATAGTGGCAATTAGCGCATAGGTGTCCTCTAGGATGAGAGTCACACACCCCTTCAAGACAGGAATTACAACCTTTAATTTGTACAGCGTATCCTCTATTGAATTTACACGGGTTGCATAATCTGCACTTTACATCATATTCATCAATCATTGTACAATTCTCACATGATGACCAGCTGCCCAGTGTATACGTGCATAGTGGATATGTATGGAACATTTTTTCATGTGTTGACACTCTCACCGCCAAAATGAAACTGAGCTATGATCAACAAATTGAGTGGGATAGAGAGAGAGAGAGAGGAGTAAATCATCCTTGAACACCATCTTTCTCATGAAAAAAAGTCTTTCTCGTGAAAAGAGTCTTAAATTTCTAAGCTAGTGTTTAAAAGCATATCCACAATATCATTTTGTCCTGTTGTGATTAATATGTCAATAAATTGTGTAAATGCCTTTGGACCACGATGTAAAAGCTTCATGCAATAGTCTAATGATGGACAATCAGTTTTCATTATATCGACAAGCATTCCCTGAGAAAATATCTTCCTTTGAATGGATAACTCTAGAAAATCATCATAAAGAATCAAACGTTTTTTCATAAACACAAGATTCCCCATGATTCGCTCTTTCTCGAATCTATCCATTTTTTAGAGTTCTAACACTCTCACAACCAACTTTAGACTAGCCATGATTCTTTTTTCTACTCTAAAAAATATACACACTAGCCTACTTTAGAAAGAAAAATATCTTCAATTTAGAAACTATTTTATTGAACATAATTACAAGAATAATAATCACTGATTCAATTTGTTTTCATCAATATATTTCACTAGTGCATCTAATGCAGCCTGAAGTCTATTTATATGCACAATGTTCAGTTTCGCAGCAAAGCATAATTGCTCCTCCAATTTAAATTTGCTCAATGATATCACGTATCTTGCGTACATATCGTCCCATTCAAGGCTTAGCCTACATCCTCGTGTTATTTCCACAGCCAGGTTTGGTACTCTCGCCCTTGTATCTTTGCTGCTACCTGCTCCACCATCAAGCTCCAATAGTGTAAATGTTCTACTTATTTTCTCTACTAATATCGTCTCAAATAAACTATTCTCTCTCTAAAATTCAATTCTCTTACTAATATGAACTGCAATGAAAATCACTCCTTGAATTTGAATCCAATTACTAATCAAGTTACCGTATATGGAGTACCGTTAGTAGAAACATGTCTGATTGGCTCCAAAAAATGGTTGTTGTTTCAGAAACCCGTCTGTTAAGGCATATACCAATCCTAGTAATAGCCCTTGGTAATGCATGTACTCGTGCTCTTTGAAAAGGTGTAGAGCTTCTATAGAAATGGAACATAGATGCGAGGGGCTACTCACTCTCTTTGAAAAGGTGTAGAGCTTCTATAGAAATAATGTCACACTCTACTGATGTATCTGCATGTCTGAAACCAGTAGCTGCTAGTGAATTACGTACCACATTGAGGAACATGAGAAATAATGCCTCGGGCGCTGGCTTCCTTTCATTGCGTGTACTTAAGTATGTTTTCTCGGAAATATGCGACCAGGTTTGTGTCCTATTTAATATGTGCCTAAAAGTTGGTGTTTTTCCCGATTTTATGAAACTTGCTAGAGTGGTTCCACTTTTTAAGGGCAGAGAAAAAATTTGCCGAATGATTATAGACCTGTTTCATTGCTGCCAGAATTGAGAGGGAGTAGTCAATCCGGACTTGGTCCAGTTAAAGATAGGAATGGGGTCGCAATTAGCGATAAGGAAAAAACTAAAGAGAGGTGGACCGAACATTTTGAGAATTTGCTTAACCGAGATAGAGTTGCAGGTAAACATATAGAGGAAAATGAAAAAGTTTGTGATACCTTGGATGTGAAGGAAGATTTGTTTTGTGAGGAGGATTTTGCAACAGCACTAACAGGATTAAAGAATAATAAGGCTCCAGGTGCTGATAGGGTGGTAAATGAGTTTTTAAATATGGTGGCTCTGAGGTTAGAAATAAGTTACTGAAGATTATGAATATGATTTTTGAAGAAAAGGAGGTACCTAACGATTTTAGGAAAACCTTAATTAAGCCACTTTATAAGAAAGGTGATAAAAGTGAGTGCGGTAATTATCGAGGCATTAGTCTGGTCTCTGTAGGTAGTAAATTACTTAGCAATATGATACTTTTTAGACTGAGAGATGCCGTAGACAAAGTTTTAAGAGAAGAGCAGTGCGGCTTTAGAAAAGGTAGAGGATGTGCCGACCAAATTTTCACTCTTAGGCTAATAATTGAGAAGTGCCTGAGTTTTCAAACACCTTTGGTCCTCAGTTTTATAGATTATGAGCAAGCGTTCGATTCTGTTGATAGAATAGCTTTAGTAAAGGTTTTATCCTTGTATGGTATACCAGACAAATACATTAAAGTGATTAGTGCTATGTACGAGAATAACACTGCTGCGGTTAAGGTAGGAAATGAGGTTAGCAGCTGGGTTTGTATTAAATCAGGAGTTAAGCAGGGTTGTGTTCTATCCCCCTTTGTATGGATTATTTTGATGGACTTTGTTTTAAGGAGCACAGGAAAGGCAATGGGAGACCACGGAATCAAATGGGGAGGAGAAAGTCTCCTGGACTTGGATTACGCTGATGATTTAAGTATCCTAGATGAAAGTGTAAACAAAATGAATGAAGTTTTAGAGGTTTTGCGAGTTCAGGGTGCTAGAATTGGTTTGAAAACCAATTTTAGGAAGACTAAGTCACTAAGGCTAGGAATAAGTGAAGATGAAAAGGTGACGTTGGGTAATGAAAAGATTGATCAGGCGGGCAGCTTCACTTACCTTGGTAGTATTATTAGTAAAGATGGTGGGAGCAGTGAAGATGTTAAATATAGAATAGCCAAGGCTCAGGGTATTTTTTCACAGTTAAAAAAAGTCTGGAAGAATAGGAAGATAAGTCTGCAAATCAAAATTAGAATAATAGAAGCTACAGTGATGACAGTGGTCAAATATGGCTCTGAAGCATGGACGCTCCGAAAAGCGGACGAAGATTTGCTACATGTTTTCCAGAGAAATTGCTTAAGGATTGTTCTGGGTACCCGGCTGACTGACCGTATTTCAAACAATAGGCTATACGAAAAATGTGGTTCAATACCGCTCTCTAGGGCTATAATGAAAGAAAGGTTGAGGTGGCTAGGGCACGTTGTGCGGATGAAAGATGACAGATTGCCGAAGATTGTTCTTTTCGACCAACCATCTATGGCTAAACGGAAAGCAGGTCGTCCACGTCTGGGGTGGGAGGACGCCATAAAGAAAGATTTAAAGGAAATGGGAACTTCGTGGGTGGGAATAAAAAGGGAGGCTTTGAATAGATTGGGGTGGATGAGGAGCGTGCGTAGCTGAGTTGGCCTCGGGCGGCTTGGTGCTGCGGTGAGTTGTTAGTAGTAGTAGTAGTAGTTTTGCCGAGAGTTTTTTAAAAATTGATTAGTGGCAGGATGGTTGATTTTCTTGAGAATAAAACGTATTTTAGTAAAACTCAGTTTGGATTCCGTAAAGCAATGTCGACAGATCAAGCTCTTCTTTTTCTCACGAATTTTGGGAACGATGCTCTGGACCAAGGGTGGAAAGTTACATCTGTTTTTTTGGACATTGTGAAAGCCTTTGATGCAGTGGACCATGGAATTCTTCTGGTGAAGCTGAGGGGTTGGGGTTTTCGAGGTATGTTCTATCGTCTATTGGAATCTTTTCTCCAAGATCGAAAGCAGTTTGTCAGTGCGTGTGGAATCAAATCGCAAGTTAAAAGTGTTGAATTCGGTGTCCCTCAAGGGTCTGTTTTGGGGCCACTACTGTTTCTTATATATATTGATGACCTGCGTAATGCTATCAATGGACTGTCTTTTGATCTAAAATGTAGTGATACTGGAGCATCAAAATCTATTTTGCCTTATTTTGCTGATGACACGCATCTAACTGTTGCTGCAAAAACCGGGGAAATGCTTATACAGAATCTTCAGACTGGCATGTTAAACATTGAAAAATGGATGATGGTTTACAGACTTCAGGTAAACCATGCAAAATCCCATTTTGCAATGTATGGGAGAAGTAGCAATTACTACCCTTGGATTGACAAAATACAGTTCGGTGAAAATATTCTGCCTCGGGAAGTGTCGAAAAAGTATCTAAGGGTGATTGTTGATGAGTGCCTTAACTTCAAAGAGCACATTTCAAGTGTTAGTGGCAAGGTTGCAAGAAATATTTGGATGATGAGGAAACCGAAGAAATTTTTTCCGAAAGATATTATGAGATTGCTTTATTTTCTTTTGTTCACCCATACCTTCTATATGGTTGTCTTGTGTGGTCAAGTACGTTTTTAATTCACCTTCGTCCCCTTAGAAGTTTACAAAATAATGCCCTACGTGTTTTAACTGGAGATAATCATAATATGTCTGTTAGACATAGATATAACCAAGTAAATATATTACCGATGGCTGGATTATTCCGTTTTTATAATGGTCTTTTTATGTTTAAATATACACACGCGTTATTACCTGAGTGTTTTAGAGAAATGTTTACAAGTGGTGTTAATTTTCATAACTACTCGACTAGAGCATCAAAACTAGTTCGGCGACCTCAGGTTATTACAAAGCGATCCGTTTTTTCCATAAGACATGTTGGCCCTAGGGTGTGGGAACCATTACCTCAGGAAATTTCAACAATTGATGAGCTAAATGAATTTCACAGTAAATTAAAAGGACAGTATTTGTCATCATATGAGTTTTAATCCTTGTTGGGCGAACTTTCTCTCAAGTGATTGTGACACTTTTTTTGGGATGGCGACTAGGAGGTAGAATAGAAGAATGATTATTAGTTTTGTGTCTTCGGTATCCAATTAGGTCGTGAAATTTTTATAAATTAATTTATTTCGTTTATTTTTATTTATTTATTTTATTATTATTATTTTTTGCCCTTTTTTTTGGGGGGGGGGGCAAGGATGGCTGGTAGTAATTGTGTATGTAGGGTTTTGTAAAGGGTGATTTCTGCCCATACAAGTTTAATAAACTTCGGGTTTTGTTGTTAATGTGTTTTATTTATTTTTTTAATAAAACCCTCTTTTTTCTTTTTCTCTCAACCCTTTCTATAAAAACCTTATATGCCCCCAGGCTATAACTTACAACCCTTGCCCTCAGGCTCTGAGGGGGTTATCATCCTCAAAGGCCTAATTTCCGGAACTTTCAACTACGTTGAACAAAATGTATATTTAAAAATTTTTATTGGATGTGTTTGGGAAATGGTGGGCGTAAGAGGGGGATAGTTGCTCTCCAATCACTTTCGACAATTAAAAAAGGCCCTAGCCCTTTCAATTTCCAATCAAATGAGCCCTTTTTGATGTTTCTACGACAATACTTTCTATAAAAACCTTATATGCTCCCAGGACATAACTTACAACCCTTGTCCTGAGGGCTCTGAGGGGGTTATAATTTCCAGAACTTTCAACTACCTTGAACAAAATGTCTATCTCAAAATTTTGATTGGATGTGTTTGTGGAAATGGTGGGTGTAAGAGGGGGGTTATTGCCTTACAATCACTTTTGACTATTAAAAAAGGAACAAGCCCTTTGAATTTCCGATCGAATGAGCCCTTTTTGAAGTTTTTACGACAACGCTTTCTATAAAAGCAAATCTTATATGTCCCCAGGGGATAACTTACAACCCTTACCCTGAGAGCTGTGGGGATGTCATCTTCAAAGACCAAGTTTCCAGAACTTTCAACTACAATGAAAAAAACGTCTATCTCAAAATTTTGATTGGATGGCTTTGGGGAAATGGTGGGTGTGGAAGGGGTGTTAGTCACCTTCCAATCACTTTCGACTATTAAAAAGGGCACTATCACTTTCAATTTCCAATCAAATGGGCCCTTTTTGAAGTTTCTATGACAACACTTTCTATAAAAACCTTATATACCCCCAGGTAATAACTTATAGCCCTTTCCCTGAGGGCTGTGGGGGGAGTGTCTTTCTCAAAGACATAATGTCCAGATCTTTCAACTACGTCGAAGAAAATGGCTGTCTCAAAATTTTGATTGGATGTTTTTGGGGAAATGGTGGGTGTGGAAGGGGGGTAGTTGCTCTAAAATCACTTTCGACTATTAAAAAGGGCACTAGCCCTTTGAACTTCCAATCAAATGGGCCCTTTTTGAAGTTTCTACGACAGCGCTTTCTATAAAAACCTTATATGCCCCCAGGTTATAACTTATAACCCTTGTCCTGAGGGCTGTGGGGGGAGTGTCTTTCTCAAAGACATAATGTCCAGATCTTTCAACTACGTCGAACAAAATGGCTGTCTCAAAATTTTGATTGAATGTGTTTGGGAAAATGGTGGGCGTGAAAGGGGGTTAGTTGCTCTCCAATCGCTTTCGACTATTAAAAAGGGTACTAGCCCTTTCAATTTCCAATCAAATGGGCCCTTTTTGAAGTTTCTACGACAACGCTTTCTATAAAAACCTTATATACCCGAGGGCTAACTTACAGCCCTTACCCTGAGGGATGTAGGGGAGGTGGGGTAGTTGCCCTCCAATCACTTTAGACTATTAAAAAGGGCACTAGCTCTTTCAATTTCCAATCGAATGAACCATTTTTGAAGTTTTTACGACAACAATATCTATAGAACCTTACATGCCCCAAGGGCATAACTTACAACCCTGTCCCTGAGTGGTGTGGGGGGTTTGTCATCCTCAAACCTATTATTCCCAGAACTTTCAACTATGTTGAACAAAATGGCTAAATCAAAATTTTGAATAAGCCATTTCAATTTCCAATTGAGTGAGCCCTTTTGAAGTTTTTAAGACAGCGCTTTCTATAAAAACCTTATATGCCCTCAGGGCATTACTTACAACCCTTGTCCTGAGGGCTCTGAGGGGGTTATCATCCTCAAAGACCTAATTTCCAGAACTTTCGACTACGTTGAACAAAATGAATATCTCAAAATTTTGATTGGATGTGTTTGGGGAAATGGTGAGCGTAAGAGGGGGATAGTTGCTCTCCAATCACTTTCGAATATTAAAAAGGGCACTAGCCCTTTCAATTTACAATCAAATGAGCCCTTTTTGGTGTTTCTATAACAATGCTTTCTATAAAAACCTTAGCTTTTTGAGGAAAAAAACACAAAAACCTTAGGCTCGGAGGGTGTTATAATTTCCAGAACTTTCAACTACGTTGAAAAAAGTGTCTATCTCAAAATTTTGATTGGATGTGTTTGTGGAAGTGGTGGGTGTAAGAGGGGGGTTATTGCCCTACAATCCCTTTTGACTATTAAAAAAGGCACAAGCTCTTTGAATTTCGATCGAATGAGCCCTTTTTGAAGTTTCTACGACAACAGTTTCTATAAAAAAATCTTATATGCTCCCAGGGGATAACTTACAACCCTTACCCTGAGGGCTGTGGGGGGGGGGGTGTTATCTTCAAAGAGCAAGTTTCCAGAACTTTCTACTACAATGAAATAAATGTCTATGTCAAAATTTTGATTGGAAGGTTTTAGGGAAATGGTGGGTGTAAGAGGGGGGTTAGTTGCCCTCCAATCACTTTCGACTATTAAAAGGGGTACAAGCCCATTGAATTTCCAATCGAATGAGCCCTTTCTGAAGTTTCTACGATAACACTTTCTATAAAAACCTTATATGCCCCCAGGTTATAACTTATAACCCTTGTCCTGGGGGCTGTGGGGGGAGTGTTCTTCTCAAAGGCAAAATGTCCAGATCTTTCAACTACGGTGAACAAAATGGCTGTCTCAAAATTTTGATTGGATGTTTTTGAGGAAATGGTGGGTGTGGAAGGGTTGTTAGTTGCCTTCCGATCACTTTCAGCTGCTAAAAAGGGCACTATCCTTTCCAATTTCCGATCGAATGAGCCCCTTTCAAAGTTTCTAAGACAACTCCTTCGATGTTAAGAGCCCTGGTCTAAAACTGACGAAAAAAAATAAATAAGTAAATAATACATTTATTCACTTTTGGCTATTCTCCAATCACTTTCGACTATTAAAAAGGACATTAGCCCTTTCAATTGTAAATAAAACGAGTACTTTTTGAAGTTTCTACGACAACACTTATATGCCCCCAGGGCATAACTTACAACCCTTACCCTGAGGGCTCTGAGAGGGTTATCATTCTCAAAGACCTAATTTCCAAAAGTTTCAACTGCCTTGAACAAAAGAGATATCTAAAGATTTCGATTGCATGTGTTTGGGAAAATGATGGGCGTGAGAGGGGTTAGTTGCCCTCCAATCACTTTTGACTATTAAAAAGGGCACTACCCTTTGAATTTCCAATTGAATGAGCCCTTTTTGAAGTTTATACGACAACACTTTCTATAAAAACCTTATATGCCCCCAGGGTAAAATTTACAACCCTTGCCCTGAGGGCTGTGGGGGGAGTGTCCTCCTCAAAGACATAATTTTCAGATCTTTCAACTACATTGAACAAAACGGCTATTTCAAAATTTGACTGACTGTGTTTGGGGAAATGGTGGGCGTGGAAGGAGTGATAGTTGCCTTCCAATCACTTTCGTTGCTAAAAAGGGCACTAGCCCTTCCAGTTTCCGATCGAATGAGCCCCCTTCAAAGTTTCTACGACAACTCCTTCGATATGAAGAGCCCTGGTCTAAAACCAACCAAAAAATAAACAAAATAAATAATACATTTATTCACTTTCAACTACTCTCCAATCACTTTTGACTATTAAAAAGGGCACTAGCCCTTTCAATTGTCAACCGAATGAGCCCTTTTTGAAGTTTCTACGACAACACTTTCGATAAGAAACCTTACATGCCCCCAGGGCATAATTTACAACTCTTGCCCAGAGGGCTCTGAGGGGGTTATCATCCTTAAAGACCTAATTTCCAAAACTTTCAACTGCGTTGAAGAAAATGGACATCTCAAAATTTTGATTGAAAAAGTTTGGGAAAATGGTAGGCGTGAGAGGGGGGTTAGTTGCCATCTAATCACTTTCAACTATTAAAAAGGCTCAACCCATTTTAATTTCCAATTGAATGAGCCCTTTTTGAAGTTTCTACGACAACTTCTTCGATACGAAGTGCTCTGGTCTAAAACAAAACAAAAATACTTTGTGCCAACATCTTTCTTTACTTAGGCAGCGCTATTGCGCTGCCTATGATTAGCAACTAGATGAATTAGGTGAATAGAACTCTTAGGAGTCGATCCAGAGCTCATACTATTTCCCAGGATTACTGAGAACTAAAAAAAAACTCCCCCCACAGTCTTCAGGGCAAGGGTTATAATTTATGTCGTGGGGGCATATAAGTTTTTATTGAAATCTTTGTCGTAGAAACTTGAAACAGGGTTCATTCGATTGGAAATTCAAAGGTCAAGTGCCCTTTTTAATAGTCGAAAGTGATTTGAGGGCAACTAACCCCCCTCTCTCGCCCACCTTTTCCCCAAACACATCCAATCAAAATTTTTAGATATTCATTTGTTCAGTGTTGTGGATTTCCAGATAGAAATTATGTTTTTGAGGAGGACACCCCCCACAGCCCTCAGGGCAAGGGTTGTAATTTATGCCCTGGGGGCTTATAAGGTTTTTATAGAACGCTTTGTCATAGAAACTTCAAAAAGGGCTCATTCGATTGGAAATTGAAATGGCTAGTGCCCTTTTTAATAGTCGAAAGTGATTGGAAGGCAACTAACACCCCTTCCACGCCCACCATTTCCTCAAACATATCCAATCAAAATTTTTTGATAGCCATTTTGTTCCACGCAGTTTAAAGTTCAGGAAATTATACAGTTTGAGCAAGACAATCCCCCCACAGTCTTCAGGGCAAGGGTTATAAGTTAAGCCCTGGGGGCATATAAGGTTTTTATTGAAATCTTTGTCGTAGAAACTTGAAAAAGGGCTGATTCGATTGGAAATTCCAAGGGCTAGTGCCCTTTTTAATAGACAAAAGGTATTTGAGGGTAGCTAACCACCCTCTCACGCCTACCTTTTAACAAAAAACACATCCAATCAAAATTTTTAGATAGCCATTTTATTCAACGTAGTTGAAAGTTTTCGAAATTAGGTCTTTAAGGATGACAACCTATCCCCCCCAACCCTCAGGGCAAGGGTTTTAGGTTATAACCTGGGAGCATGTAAGGTTTTTATAGAAAGCGATGTTGAAAAAACATCAAAAAGGGCTCATTCAATTGAAAATTGAAAGGGCTAGTGCCCTTTTAATAGTCGAAAGTGATTGAAGGACAACTAACCCCCCTCTCACGCCCACCATTTCCCGAAACACATCCAATCAAAATTTTGAGATATCCATTTTGTTCAACGTAGTCGAAAGTTCTGGAAATTAGGTCTTTTAGGATGATAACCCCATTAGAACCCTCAGTGCAAGGGTTGTAAGTTAAGCACTGGGGACATATAAGGTTTATATAGAAAGTTGTTGTAGAAATTTCAAAAGGGGCTCATTTGATTGGAAATTGAAATTGCCCTTTTTAATAGTCGAAAGTGAGTGGAGAGTAATTAACCGCCCTTTCATGACCACCATTTCCCCAAACACATTCAATCAAAGTTTAGAGATAGCCAAATTGTTCAACGTAGTTGAAACTTCTGGAAATTATGTATTTAAGGATGACAAACCCCCCAGAGTTTCCAGGGCAAAGGTTGTAACTTATGCCCTGGGGGCATATAAGGCCTTTAATGATAGAGTTGTCGTAAAAACTTCAAAAGGGGCTCATTCAATTGGAAATTGAGAGGGCTAGTGCCTTTTTTAATAGTTGAAAGTGATTGGAGGGTAACTAACCCCCCTCTAACGCCCGCCATTTCCCCAAACACATCCAATCAAAATTTTCAGATAGCCATTTTGTTCAACGTAGTAGAAAGTTCTGGAAATTAGGTATGTGAGGATGACACCCCCCAGCCCTCAGGGCGAGGGTTGTAGGTTATCCCCAGGGGACATACAAGGTTTTTATTGAAAGCGTTGTCATAGAAACTTCAAAAGGGCTCATTTGATTGGAAATTGAAAGGGCTGGTGCTTTTTATAGTTGAAAGTGATTGAAGAAAGACTAACGCCCCTCTCACTCCCACCATTTTCCCAAACACATCCAATCAAAACTTTGAGATAGCCATTTTGTTTAACGTAGTTGAAAGTTCTGGAAACTAGGTCTTAGAGGATGACAACCACCCTCACAGCCCTTAGGGTAAGGGTTGTAATTTATGCCCTGGGGGCATATAAGGTGTTTATAGGAAGTGTTGTCGTAGAAACTCAAAAAGGGCTCATTCGATTGGAAATCGAAAGGCCTAGTGCCCTTTTTAATAGTCAAAAGTAATTGGAAGGCTTGACATTTTTATAGTAAACATCGATGTGGGTATAATGTATTATTTTTCTGTTGTTATTGTTGTTTAGACCAGGGCACTTTGTATCGAAAGAGTTGTCGTAGGAACTTCGAAAAAGGCTCATTCGATTGAAAATAGAAAGGGCTGATGTCCTTTTTAATATGTCGAAAGTGATTGGATGGAAACTAAACCCCCTCCCACACCCATCCTCCCATTTGACTTTATGTTTAAAAACTAAATGTTGGCATAAGATTAAATCAAAATGCACTGTATTAATGCTAATTCCCAATAAGGCATCTCAGCAGTATCCCAAGAACGACTGAGGGTATTATGTTCAAACTTTCGGGGCTGCTTCTGCTCTTAAAATTTAACCAAATCAAAATAGCGTAAGTGTATCCAAGGTATCAAAGAAAGTAAACAGATTTTTTTGCGAATGGTATCGAGTTTTCCATTTCAGGTCAACTAGAGGAGGTACGAAACTAAATTAAACACTACGATTCATGTCCAGATTTTTAAGATGGTGTATGTTTTTTAAAATTCCTGAAAATTTTTCTCCAGCATACAAATAGCAGACCAAACTATAAATTGTTAAAAGAGCGAAGAGATTTAAAGTAATATTTTCTTTTTCTCTGAAAAGACTATGTCAATATAAAACGAACAGAAATTAATTAAAAAAAACTTTTTCCACAATATAAGTTTTTCAAAGAAAAGTAAAGAACCCCATTAAACAAAAAATGAGCAAAAATAAAGTCAAATAATCTACCAAGCATGAACCTACCACAAATCAGCATCGATAAATTAATGAAACCCAAAACGAACAGAATTTACAATAAATAACCGAGTCAAACTCAAAACGAGCAGAAATTAGCACAAGTTGGGCTCAAAACCCCTATGCCTTCCCAAGACCAGAACGTAATTTGCACTTTACTGGAAAAATATAAATGTTTTTACTTTTATAACTTTAATAAATTAAATAATATTAACATTTTGATTACTAAATATGTATATTAAACTGACAATACGCATTCTTTTGTATTGTTTTCAGTAAAGTGCAAATTATGTTCTGGCCTTGGGAAGGCATAGGGTTTTGACCCCAACTTATGTTAATTTCTGCTCGTTTTGAGTTTGACTCTGTTATTTATTGTAATTTCTGTTCGTTTTTGGGTATCAGTTATTTATCGATGCTGATTTGTGGTAGTTTCACGTTTTGTAGATTATTTGATTTTATTTTTGCTAATTTTTTGTTTAATGTTCTTTACTTTTCTTTGAAAAACTTATTTTGTGGAAAAAATTTTTTTTAATTAATTTAAAGAAAAGTGGAACTTAACAATTGGAGATAAAAAGTATATGTTTGACGTTATCGAGGAGTATGTGCAGCTGTGTTGGCCCAGGCCGGTTTGGTGCTGCAATGAGTTGTTAGTAGTAGAAGTAGACCTATTCAAGCTCGTTTTTCAATCAAGCTTAACTAAGAGAAAAGTTTTTTTTTCCAATTCACTCTCTGTCTTAGGGCTAATATCGCACTCCAGAGTAGCAACAAAGAATTTAAGACTAGTTGCTGCAGTCCTAGGTAGATAATTCCCAATTATGTTTTATACTTACTTGATTGTCTTTTGCTCCGTGTTTATTTTCCCTTCCTTTCCAACTGGACCATTCTATCTTCTCATCTTTCCATTTAGTAGATCAGATTACAATTAGATCACCTTTATCTATAAATTTCTTCCTCAATCTTACCAACCTATTCACATAGGTTCTAAGAGCCTATTATATATCTCCTCTTTTTTTTAGGACAAAAAATTTTGTCTAACCGCCTTTTTGATCGTTCCTTTGTTCTTTCACTCCCATATTCCTCCCCTTCTATTAAATTGAATCTATACCCTATACAGGCTATATAGGGTATACATAATTTCGGGTTTCTGGGGTTGGATGGTAGTGGAAATTTACATCTAGAATTTACCTGTGTTTAAAACAATGCTCGGCCTATGACCTAAGGTTGGCTGGAACCTGCCAAAAAGCTTAAATGGGCCTCAAGTGGCAAGTTTCTAAATGATGAACTTTTTGTTATATTAGCAACTAGATGAATTAGGTGAATAGAACTCTCAGGAGTTGATCCAGAGCTCAAACTATTCCCCAGGAAGGTTTTATGAAGTAGAATTTCTACCTGCACCACTTGCTTCTTCAAAAAGCAGTGGTCCTTGATGAACTTCCATAAAATTGTATTTTAAAAGGGAAACTTCCAGAAATAGATCTACAAAGCAAAGGAGGCTTATAATTTGTAATTTATAAATTATAATTTGTACTTTACTAAAAAATTTACTTTGTACTTTACAAAGGAACAAGCCCTTTGAATTTCCGATCGAGTGAGCCCTTTTTGAAGTTTTTACGACAACGCTTTCTATAAAAGCAAATCTTATATGTCCCCAGGGGATAACTTACAACCCTTACCCTGAGAGCTGTGGGGATGTCATCTTCAAAGACCAAGTTTCCAGAACTTTCAACTACAATGAAAAAAACGTCTATCTCAAAATTTTGATTGGATGGCTTTGGGGAAATGGTGGGTGTGGAAGGGGTGTTAGTCACCTTCCAATCACTTTCGACTATTAAAAAGGGCACTATCACTTTCAATTTCCAATCAAATGGGCCCTTTTTGAAGTTTCTATGACAACGCTTTCTATAAAAACCTTATATACCCCCAGGTAATAACTTATAGCCCTTTCCCTGAGGGCTGTGGGGGGAGTGTCTTTCTCAAAGACATAATGTCCAGATCTTTCAACTACGCTGAACAAAATGGATGTCTCAAAATTTTGATTGGATGTTTTTGGGGAAATGGTGGGTGTGGAAGGGGGGTTAGTTGCTCTCCAATCAGTTTTGACTATTAAAAAGGGCACTAGCCCTTTCAATTTCCAATCAAATGGGCCCTTTTTGAAGTTTCTACGACACTCCCCCCACAGCCCTCAGGGCAACGGTTATAAGTTATAACCTGGGGGCATATAAGGTTTTTATAGAAAGTGTTGTCGTAAAAACTTCAAAAGGGGCTCATTCGATTGGAAATTCAAAGGGGTAGTGCCCCTTTTAATAGTAGAAAGATATTGTAGGGCAACTAACCCCTTACACCCACCATTTCCCCAAAACCATCCAATAGAAATTTTGAGATAGACATATTTTCATTGTAGTTGAAAGTTCCGGAAACTTGGTCTTTGGTGATGACAACCCCTCCCCCCCCACAGCCCTCAGGGTAAGGGTTGTAAGTTATCCCCTGGGGGCACATAAGATTTTTTTTTATAGAAAGCATTGTCGTAGAAACTTCAAAAAGGGCTAATTCAATCGGAAATTCAAAGGGCTTGTGCCTTTTTTAATAGTCAAAAGTGATTGTACGGCAATAACCCCCCTCTTACACCCACCATTTCCACAAACACATCCAGTCAAAATTTTGAGATAGACATTTTGTTCAACGTAATTGAATGTTCTGGAAATTATAACCCCCTCAGAGCCCTCAGGACAAGGGTTTTAATTTATGCCCTGGGGGCATCTAAGGTTTTTATAGAAAGCATTGTCGTAGAAACATCAAAAAGGGCTCATTTTATTGGGAATTGAAAGGGCTAGTGCCCTTTTTAATAGTCGAAAGTGATTGGAGACCAACTATCCTCTCTTACGCCCACCATTTCCCCAAACACATCCAATCAAGATTTTGAGATCTTCATTTTGTTCAACGTAGTTGAAAGTTCTGGAAATTAGTCTTTGAGGATGATAACCCCCTCGGAGCCCTCAGGGCAAAGGTTGTAAGTTATGCCCTGGGGGCCTATAAGGTTTTTATAGTAAGTGTTGTCGTAAAAACTCCAAAAAGGGCTCATTCAATTGGAAATGAAATGGCTCATTCAAAATTTTTATTTAGCTATTCTGTTCAACGTAGTTGAAAGTTCTGGAAATAATAGGTTTGAGGATGACAAACCTCCCACACCACTCAGGGACAGGGTTGTAAGTTATGCCCTTAGGGCATGTAAGGTTCTATAGATAGCGTTGTCGTAAAACTTCAAAAAGGGCTCATTCGATTGGACATTGAAAGGGCTAGTGCCCTTTTTAATAGTCGAAAGTGATTGGAGGGCAACTACCCCACCTCCCCTGCAGCCCTCAGGGTAAGGGTTGTAAGTTATGACCTCGGGGCATATAAGGTTTTTATAGAAAGCGTTGTCGTAGAAACTTCAAAAAGGGCCCATTTGATTGGAAACTGAAAGGGCCAGTGCCCTTTTTAATAGTCGAAAGTGATTGGAGAGCAACTAAACCCCCTTTCACGCCCACCATTTTCCCAAACACATTCAATCAAAATTTTTAGCTAGCCATTTTGTTCAACGTAGTTGAAAGTTCTGGAAATAATAGGTTTGAGGATGACAAACCTCCCACACCCCTCAGAGCCAGGGTTGTAAGTTTTGCCCTTTGGGCATATAAGGTTTTATAGATATCTTTGTCGTAGAAACTTCAAAAAGGTCTCATTCAATTGGAAATTGAAAGTGATTGGAGGGCAACTAACCCCCCTCTCACGCCCGCCATTTCCCAAAACACATCCAATCGAAATTTTGAGATAGCCATTTTGTTTAACGTAGTTGAAAGATCCGGAAATTAGGTCTTTGAGGATGACTACCCCCCCTCCCCCACAGCCCTCAGGGTAAGGGTTGTAAGTTATGCCTTTGAGGCATATAAGTTTTTTGTAGAAAGGGTTGTCATAGAAACTTCAAAAAGGGCTCGTTCGATTGGAATTTGAAAGGGCTAATGCCCTTTTTAATAGTAGACAGTGATTGGAGGGCAGCTAAACCCCTTCTCACGCCCACCATTTCCCCAAACACATCCAATCAAAATTTTGAAATAGCCATTTTGTTCAACGTAGTTGAAAGTTCTGGAAATTATGTCTTTGTGGATGACAAACCCCCGACACCCCTCAGGGCAAGGGTTGTAAATTTTGTCCTTTGGACATTAAAGGCTTTTGTAAATAGCATTGTCGTACAAACTTCAAAAAGGGCTCATTGAATTGGAAATTAGGTTGAAAGTTGAAAGTTCTGGAAATTAGGTCTTTCAGGATGACCCCACAGCCTTCAGGGTAAGGGTTGTAAGTTAAGCCCTGGGGGCATATAAGGTTTTTATAGAAAGTGTTGTCGTGGAAACTTCAAAAAGGGCTTATTCGATTGGAAATTGAAAAAGCTAGTGCCGTTTTTATAGTAGAAAGTGATTGGAGGGAAACTAGCCCCCCCCCCCCCTCTCACGCCTACCATTTCCCCAAACACATCAAATCAAAATTTTGAGATAGCCATTTTTTTCAACGTAGTTGAATGCTTTTGAGATTATGTCTTTGAGGATGACAAACCCCCCCAACCCCCAGGATAAAAATTGTAAGTTATGCCCTGGGGATATATAAGGTTTTTATAGAAAGCGTTGTCGTAGAAACTTCAAAAAGGCTCATTCAACTGGGAACTGAGAGGGTTAGTGCCCTTATTATTAGTCAAAAGCGATCGAAGGGCGAATGCCCCCCTCCACGCCCATCATTTCTTCAAACAATTCCGATCAACATTTTTATATATCCATTTTGTTGATCGTAGTTGAAGTGTCTGTAAATTATGTCTTTGAGTATGACCCCCCCCCAGCCCTCAGGGCTAAGGTTGTAAGTAATTCCCTGGGGGCATATAAGGGTTTTTATAGAAAGCGTTGTTGTAAAAGCTTCAAAAACGGCTAATTTGATTGGAAACATAGAAGGTTATTACCCTTTTTAATAGTTGAAAATAATCGGGGGGAGAATCAACCCCTCCCCACGGCAATAATTTTCCCAAACATTTCAGATCAACATTTTGATATGGCTATTTTTTTCAACCTAGTTGAAAGGTCTGGAAATTAAGTCTTTGAGGATGACAACACTCCCCCCCATAGCCCTCAGGACAAGGGTCATAAGTTATGCTCTTGGGGTATATTAGATTTTCATAGAAATTTTTGTCATAGAAGCTTCAAAAAGGGCTCATGCGATAAAAATGGAGATGACTAGTGCCTAATTTATTAGTCAAAAGTGATCAGAGGGCAAATGCTCCCCCCACGCCCATCCTTTCCCCAAACACTCCCAATCAAAATTATGAGATAGCCATTTTTCAACGTATTTGAAAGGTCTGGAAATTATGTCTTTGAGGATAACAAATCCCCCCAGTCCTCAGGGCAAGGGTTGTGAGTTATGCCCTGGGGGCATATAAGGTTTTTATAGAAAGTATGGTCATATAAACTGAACTTTGAATCCTGATATCTGACCTAATTTCCTAAAACTTTAAATAGACCTAATTTCCAAAACTTTCAACTGCGTTGAAGAAAATGGACATCTCAAAATTTTGATTGAAAAAGTTTGGGAAAATGGTAGGCGTGAGAGGGGGGTTAGTTGCCATCTAATCACTTTCAACTATTAAAAAGGCTCAACCCATTTTAATTTCCAATTGAATGAGCCCTTTTTGAAGTTTCTACGACAACTCCTTCGATACGAAGTGCTCTGGTCTAAAACAAAACAAAAATACTTTGTGCCAACATCTTTCTTTACTTAGGCAGCGCTATTGCGCTGCCTATGATTAGCAACTAGATGAATTAGGTGAATAGAACTCTTAGGAGTCGATCCAGAGCTCATGCTATTTCCCAGGATTACTGAGAACTAAAAAAAAACAACAACAACAAAATAACCAAATCGTAAACAGATCATTTTTTTCATTAAAATAATATACTGTATTAAAACAGTGATAACGCAAATCAACTAAGTTGTTACAAACTTCAATTGTACAAATCAATTATAAAACCAATGACAATCTCTTTTTATTTCTCATACCAATAAATAAAAATCAAAACAGTTGAAAAGGATGATGAGGCACCATTACGAAAAAAAAAATAAAACACTTAACAGGCTTGATTCAGACAAAAGGACTATTTTGCAGAGCGATGGGGCTCAAATAAACTTTTCCAGAGGGAAGGACAAGCCCAGAAAATTTTATAATCAAAAGCTAAAAACTTTTTCTGAAATGATTTATTTGTTTCAAATATTGTTAAACTTCCGATTCTTTTGGAATTTTCCAGGTCGGAGAATCTGTCCCCCTTGTCCTCCCTAGCGAGTAACCTTGCTAGAGAGCAAATACGGGAGGCCAACCACGCAAACTTTTGAATTTTTTTTTTCATCTTCGCGTGACAAATTTAGGAACAACTTTGAAGGTACCTTACCTTGAGGATAAAGTATATCATACAAAGAAACTTTAAGAGATGTTAGAAAACCCCAGCTGTGGCAATTCAAAAGGTATTTAGTTACAAGGTGTGAATTATACACGAAAATGTGAACAAAAAATACATGACATGCGCATAATGGTTTTCAGAAAGAAAATTTAGACCAGATTTATGCTGCAAGACGTTACGTGGGATAAGGAGAACAAGATGCACAAAATGATCGTTACAAAAAAGAAGAGGAAAAAAAGAAAACAAAAAAAATGATAAAACAGCTTTTTTCATAATTATTAAGAACCAACTGGAAGAACAAGGAGATCTTCTAGGCCTGCAAGACAGGATAAAACTTTTTGGAATCAAAAGCTTTGATTTTTTCATAGACCACACTGCCAATCTATTTACAATTTATAAAAAAAAATGGTAAGGTTTTGTTAAAAGACAGTGAACATAAAATAAAAACTTATTGATGCAAAATAATAACAAATGTCCAAATATTTGTTTAAATGTGCGTTTGCTTTCGTTGTTTTTTGTATAGCCTTTGGGTATTTTCTTTGTTTATATATATATATATATATATATATATATATATATATATATATATATATATATATATATATATATATATATATATATATATATATATATATATATATATATATATATATATATTTTGTTTACACTAGTTTTGGGGTATATTTATTTCCTCGTTGATAAAGGCTTCCAAATGTGCAGCCAAAATATTCAGTTTCATTTTCATTTTTGTATGAACAACTTTTATTTTATTTTCACTGTTTTATTAAAAAAAAACTACCCTTTTTTATATACTTTTGTTTCAATTGCATCAAAAGCGTAATTTTCCAAACTTCAAAACCAAATAAGATTTTGGTAAAATGATTAGATCAATTGATTCTTCCAATTTAGCTCAAGTATGTTAGGCATAAATATTTGTTCAATAAAATAAAACGTCACAAAGCCTTTTTTTTACTACCTCAGCCAAAATATTTTAACATTTCTGAATGACTTGATTAGTCTTGTCCAATCAGCCTCTTTCTCAAGGTCTAGCTTTACTCACTCCGTAAAGAAAAGATTATAGAATTTGGAACTTTGGATCCCATTGAACGTGTACCCCGAGGATGTAAGAAGTAAGAACAACGGATTAAAAAAAAAAAAATTAAATAAAACTAAAAATATTCAGGAATTGAAACTCCTTAGGATATTCCCCGAGATCTTAGGGATTCAGTCAGGAGCGTGGGAAAATAAAGAAACACTTTTTTAGTCACTTAATATCTTAAGATTTTATATAGTATGTATTATCAAAACATAAACTGCATATATTTATGTGGCCACCAACGATAATCGTCAGAAACTTGTTTACTTCAGACGAATTGTCACTTATGCTATCACAAGTTCATGACAGAAGTTTGTTTCAAACTGGTTTTGTTAAGTTCGTACAGCCAAATCTGGCAATTTGGCTGGTGTTCTTTTGCCATCGTTTGCCACCATCTGGGTCTTCATTTTCCACCATCTTTGATTTGCTAATAAGATTTATTTACGATGGTTAATGAAACAAACATCATCAACTTCAGTATTGGTGACTTAGTCAGTTTGTTCATTGATTTTATTATGTATACTACAACTAGCTATCCTAGCAACTCACTGATGCACCAAGCAACCTGAAGCAAACGAAGCTGCGCAAGCTCCTCCTCCATCCTAATAATTTAAGGCTTCACTCTTTACTCCCTCCCACGAAGTTCCGATTTCCTTTAACTCCTTTTTTATACGCTCTTCCTACTCCACTCAGGGACAAACTGATCTTTTTTTGGTCCAAGACGAATGACGAAAAACCACTATCTTTGGCGACCTGTCTTCAATCGTTCGTAAAACATGGCCTAGCCATCTCAAACCTTGGTTTCATTATAGCCCTAAGAAGTAGGAGAGAACCGTATTTCTCGTAGAGCTTACTGTTTGACATAAGGTCAATGAAACGAGTACCTTAAGCCTTCCTTAAGACAATACGTCTGGAAAACCTTTAAAGAATCTTCCTCAGTCTTTTGAAACGCTAAAATTCTAGAGCCATTCTTGACCACTGTCAATACAACTACCTTCCAATATTCTAATCTTAGTTTGCAAACTTATCATCCTATTCTTCCAAACTTTTTCAAACTGCCAAAACATGCTCTGCGCCTTGGCTATTTTACTTTTTACAGCTTTACTGCATTCACCATCTTGACTAACAATGATGCCCAGGTCAGTGAAGCTATAAACATGATCATTTTTCTTGTTACCTAGCATCACCTCTTCACCCTTATCGTGTTTAATAAAGTTAAAAGCTCGACTTAAAGTGGAATCCCTACCGAAGAAAAAAAGCTAGTGGCATAACTAAAGTTTTAACAGTGCTTGGCTAAATGATGCAGAATTTAAAGATTGGCTTACCCAGGATGAAAAAAAGAGTCTACTGCAAGCGTTGCCGTTCCAAGCTGTGAAACGCTAACTGATTTCCTCTCATGAAAAATACCCGCTATGCTAAAGGAGGTTGAATGACCTCGATTCATTTTCACTACAAAAATATTAAGAAATGCAACTTTAATTTCGAAGAAAAGCTTGCCTACTTGGAAATAGTTTCAATATATCTCTTCCACAAGTTGGAGGGGGGATGGCTTGATGAAAACAAGCTTCTAACTAGAATATCTAGATAAAAGCTTACAACTGATTAACACTAACTGGACTAAAGATTTACATCTGTCAAATTTACTTGATGGTTTTGTCATTTTTAGTTTATTTTTCTGTCTTTTTCGTTTTTTTCACGAACAGGAATCTCACATTTCTCAACAAAATAATAGCTTTAGGGGGTACTAGTTTTGTTAATTCCCTTAGACAGAGGATGTCTCGTCGTCATTACATAGTCCAACCTTGTGCGTCGCTGAGAGTGATTGAAAACTCAACATTTAAGATGAAAGGAAGAAGGGAAAGTGTAAATTGTATTTTGAGGGCAGCAAAGGACAATATCTAAGGCTAAGGAAAAACCGAAAAAAGGAAAAAGAACTCGTTCCCTGGGCATCACTAACCAAATGACTTACTTGGCATCTTGTTCTTCGTTATCATCAAGTGAAGAAAGGAAATACGTCGTTAACCCTAGCCCTGGAACTTGGATGAGAAAAGACAATTCAAACACGGAATTAGATATTTCTGCACCGTCGGAAAACTGAGGATTTATTTGAAAAGGTAGGGGTTTTCTTTTCTGGTCAAGTACCTAAAAGAAGAGAAGAATGCATTTGTTAGATTTACTCAAACCATTTGATCATTCAGTCTTAAAGAGAGGGTCCTAAGTCTCGATTCCCAATGGATATACGGACCCGTTTCTCCCTCACAACCCCCTTTTAAAATAGTCATTCGACCTTAGGACTACTCCTACAGTGTAAAAATAGTCCTATTGCTAAATTAAATTAATTTATCATTTGAAACTAAATGCTACTAGAAAGATATTGAGTTAAATAACGCCATTTGATTTTCATACCCTCAGAGGGTGCTGATATACATAGCTTAGAGCCTCCGACCTTATATATCAAGGAGGCACACTTGTGCCTCTATAAAGAGGCGACCCACCACAATGTTAAGCGATTTCAGGTCCTAGAGGTCGCAGAGAGACGGCGGTAATCGCATTTTGTAGCCCAAGCTCAAACTAAGAAACTTGCGAAATTTCATCCTCCTGCGACTTTATCTTCATGGGGTAAACTGGGCCGGAAGTTTGGACCCTCCCACCACAGCCCCCCTTTAACGTTGTCCGATTGGGCTGAAATTTAGAGGTTAAGCTTTCCTAGGGCCCGGGAGCTTATCCTCGAAATTTCAGCTCAATCCGATCACTCCTTCCCTGTTTTCAAAAAACCAAATATAGCCACTTAAAATTCATTTCTTTTTTTTTTTCTTAGCCACGCCTATAGGCCACAGTTGGCAACGGATCCGGTTGAATGAGGACTCATTCGAAGCAGAATTCGACCTGTTAGGGCCTTTTGATATTTTCAGACCGAAAAAATTATCCCCCGAATTTACATTTACGAAAAACCTTATTTTTTTTTAAATAATACAGATAAACAGGTTAGACATGCTTTGTTATGAAAATATCTGCGCGTCAATTTTCATAACAAAGCATGTCTAACCTGTTTATGTGTATTATTTGAAAAAAACTACGTTTTCTAAAGAGTTAAAGAGGCTGAGTTACAAGGTCAACCCTTAAAACGTATAGGGATTAGGAGGCACAGTTGGGGGGGGGGGCTGTTAAAGAGGCTGAGTCACAAGTTCGAACCTTAAAACGTACAGGGATTAGGAGGCACCCTGTACGACGTGATTTGAGTATTCAGGAATTAACAGCCTTAACACAAGAATGTTCAAGAGCGGGGGGTTTGGGGGGTGGCAGCCCCCCAACTTTAACTCCTGACACGATCAGCTAACAGTTAGTCAAGCAATAATAAGTAATAAACTGTACAAAAACGTGCAGAAATTATTTGAAAAAAACTACGTTTTCTAAAGAGTTAAAGAGGCTGAGTTACAAGGTCGAACCTTAAAACGCACAGGGATTAGGAGGCACAGTTGGGGGGCTGCCGCCCCCTAAACCCCCCGCTTTCGCAGCCTTTAAATAAAAAAAAAAGTTTTTTAAACTGAAAGTAAGGAGCGACATTAAATCTTAAAACGAACAGAAATTATTCCGTATATGAAAGAGGCTGTGCCCTCCTCAACGCCTCGCTCTTTACGCTAAAGTTTGACTTTCTCACAACTCTTTTTTTAAACAATAAAAACTTTAGCGTAAAGAGTGAGGCGTTGAGGAGGGCACAGCCCCTTTCATATACGGAATAATTTCTGTTCGTTTTAAGATTTAATGTCGCTCCTTACTTTCAGTTTAAAAAACTTTTTTTTTATTTAAAGGCTGCGAAAGCGGGGGGTTTAGGGGGCGGCAGCCCCCCAACTGTGCCTCCTAATCCCTGTACGTTTTAAGGTTCGACCTTGTAACTCAGCCTCTTTAACTCTTTAGAAAACGTAGTTTTTTTCAAATAATTACTACTACACCAACGCACCAAGCTGCCTGAGACCATCACAGCCACGCACCCCTTTCTTACACCATTTTCTGTCCTGACATTTACTCCTCCCTCTCTTCCAGGGGCGTAATATGCTATGGGGCAGGGGGCGACTAGCCCTCCCCGACCCCGGTTTGCCCTCCTCCCTCCAGCTGAAATTTAGTCTCTTCCAAAATGTTGTCAACCTTTAAAGCACTATAAAACACCTTTACAGTACTTTTATAGTACTAAATAGTACCTTTATGATACCAAATTGCTTATTTTTTAGTTTTTACTGTCATTTTCGGTCGATTCGTGAAAATTGGCTCCAACTTTGCCCCCCTACGGTTTTGACAAAATTACGCCACTGCTCTCTTCCGCGAAATTTCTACTTCCTTGACTTTTTTCTTACGAGCTTTTTCCATCCTTATTTGAGGAGTTCTTGCTTATTTAATAACCCCCAGAAAATTTCTAACAAATTATGATTTTTGAAGACCATCTCCGTCCATCACCTAACCTAAGCATTTTAAGCTTTTTTTTCATTATAATCCTAGAAATTGAGATTGAAGATCATCTTTTGTACACGCTTATATCCAAAAAATATTATGGTAAAATAACGATATACTGTTTTCAAGGTATACATAATAAAGTTAGGTGAGCTCCACAAAATCCTCTAGAAAATTGTTCCTGAGTGGTATCTTTCCTCTATAGCTTCTATAATTCATTTCAGAGACGTAAATGAAAAACGTATGTTGAAATTCCAAGAATCTATTTCACTAGGTTTTGTTATTTTTTAATACTGACTGAAAAGAATTCTTGAAAACCCACATCAAGACAGCATACAAAGAAAATGTTCTTCAATACAAGAACCATATATCCAGAAAATGTTAATCATAACAGACTTTGCGGAAAAATCAGCGAGTCATATACCAATATTTTCATGACGGTACGAACCCCGTAAAGCTTAACTGACTCGTATTTTATTCGCTTTAAACTACAAATAAAATTCAACGCAATAAATAAAATATCGTATTCTTTCAATGATTTTTTATGCATACGATGTCATCTGAAACATGCAAGTTCGAGGATTGAACTGACAATGATAAACGCTTTCCAATCTTTTACTTCCCTGTTCAGAGCATTCCCTTTGTTTGGCTTAGCAACATTGCTTGGGAATCTGTTTATCTTTCTATTACTGCAATAGCTTAAAATAGGGCTTATCAGCTTTACCAGGAAAAATAAGAAAGATTTAATTTTGGCATTTATAGACGATTCGTTAAACGGTCTGAATATCAATTCAAAGAGAGAGATGAACTTTTAACGTAGCTCCCTAATCCCGAACTAATAGATGGATAGCCAACAAACTTTTGTTGGCTATGTCTTTTGTATCAAAGTCAATTCGAAAAGGTAAGCAGATACACAACTTGGTGCTTGAATCCTAAAAATTTTTGGAAACCGTCGATAAGTTTTAATTTAAAACAACAATTTCTTTAATTAAAAAAATAAAAATAAATAAAACTAAAAATATTCAGGAACTGAAACTTCTTAGGATATTCCTCGAGATCTTAGCGATTTAGTCAGGAGCGTGGGAACATAGGGAAACACTTTTTAAATCACTTGATATCTTAAGATTTTATATATTATGTATTATCATAACATAAACTGCATATATTTATGTGGCTACCAACAATGATTGTCAGAAACTTATTTACTACAACAATAACAACCAAAACAACAATAAAACCTCGCTTAAAAGTTTGACCGTTTGATTTTTGTGGCTTTGTGATTTTGAAACTGATTTTTGTACCGTCTTATAAAAAACAAGTAATTATAAATAACATACTAAAAATGGTGATCGGCGTCTACCCCCCCCCCCCCAGCGAATACTCCCCCGGAAAATACCCCCCCCCCCCCCCCCGCTGAAAATACCCCCCCCCCACACACAAAAAAATACCCCCGTGGAAAATAAGACTTTCCAAATTTGAGAATTTTATTGGAGTTTCATTTTTTTTAATTTCCGTAGGGGGATGGAATTTTGGTACTTGTGTATTATGCGCCACTCACTCAAGTCTACGCTGCGTACAACTCGAGAACACACTGTTTTTTTTTTTTTTTTTGTTAGTTTCTTCGTTACTTTAGAAATAAATTTACGATATAGATTTGCACATTAGGGGGGGGGGGGGGGGGGGGTAAGCATAACGGGTCTGCATGCAAAATGTGTTTGGTACAATTATTATGCATATTAGATAGATAGACAAATAAGTGTATTTTAAAGCCAAACATACAGCGATGAACACAGTAAAATAGCATAAATGAATACAGTGAATGGGGGGGGTCTTTAACCCCCCCCCCCAAATGCCCTCCCCCACTAAAAATACCCCCCCCCCTTTTTTTCGAAAAGTAACCCACGCGGAAAATACTCTCGTGGAAAATACCCTTCCCCCCCCTGTGGAAAATAAGGTTTCTAAGTCTGAAACTTTTATTTGAGTCTTTTTTTTATAGTTTTAGTCAGTTTTTTTTATAGTTGAAGTCAGAAAATAATTCTTTCTAGGTATATGGCCACTAAAAAATTACAGAAGAATAGCGAGATATCTGGAAATTTTGTTAACTAAAAAAAAAAAACAGAAAAAAAACCATCCTAGTATAAAGTAAATGTAATGTTTCATTTAAGTGTTTTTTGAACAAACATCAGTGCCGACCCGGAAGCATTATGGTTTCTGCCAAAGTGAAATTTCTGCAACCTGGGACTAAAGAAGCCGAATCGATGGGTCAAGCATGTAGGCCCAAAACTAGGATATTTGCATCTGTTAGGAAGCGACCATTTCAAATGCAAGATAATGTAGGTCACTAGTATTGCTCCAAACCAGGATGCAATACACTCACTGGGATATTTCATAGCTCCATCGGGAATCCCCTCCTCCGATCCAATAATTAATACTGGGAGAACACGGGGTGGAACGGGGTAAGGGGCAGAACGGGGTAGGCGATTTTTAGATGACAAGAAAGGTGCTGCGCCAAGCAGCAATAGCTACAACTACTCTAGCTCGGTACAGCTGAACTGCGGCATCCATGTTGGTCTAGTTTCCTTTCATTTGATGAGTGAACCTGTTGTTGTCTAGTTATTTGCTGTTGGATTGCAACTTTTATTGATTTTATAATCAAGGCAAGGTTAACACGCTTCTTTTTATTACAATTATAGCTAGTCTTACTTATAGTAGGTTCAATGGGCCTTATTTTAGTCACGTTATTGTTTCTTTACTTGAAGTTTTTGGGTGGCCATAACCTTCAAATAATAAGGCGTGTTCCTGGGGCGGAAGGGGTGGGGCGCAATGTGTTAGTACCCCATTCCGCCTCGCACCATTATAATCTGACCAGTCGTTAAAATTGGGTCAGTAGCTTTTCTTAATTTATTTTCAGATGGTTCGTGTGTATATGAAAAAGACAAAGGGACAATCCTGGTCTACTGAGGGGAGGAACAATGCTGTTGAAGCAGTTATTTCTGGTCGATGTGGCTGCCTGATGGCTTCTAGTGAGTTTGACGTTCCCCAAACTACCCTTAAAAAAACGTTAAGAAAAAAATGGAAAATCCTGAATACCTGATTGATAAAACTGCTGGGAAATTTCAAGCCGTGTTTACCAAAGAACAGGAACTTGAGCTTGTAACGTACTTAAAACTATGGAGGCGCGGTTATTTGGTCTGAAGATGAAAGGATTACGTACCTTAGCTTACCAGTTAGCTCAAAGAAATGGCATAGCTCATAGATTTCAAAATGAAATAGCTTGTCAAGACTGGGTCAACGGATTTTTTAAGAGAAATCCTACTCTGTCTATTCGTAAGCCAGAGTCAACATCTGGTGCAAGAGCTATGGGATTTAATAGAGTGGCTTTGGATAGTTTTTTTTTCTGCTACTCACTCAATTGGTAGATAAGCACAAACTTACAGCGTCGCAGATATTTAATTGTGATGAAACTGGTGTTTCAGTGAACCCTAAGAGCCATTCAAAAATCATTGCTTGTAAGGGTAAACGACAAGTCGGTGCAATAACTTCTGCAGAAAGGGGGGAGACCGTAACTTGCCTTATTTGCATGTCTCCATGTAGATCATACCTGCCTTGATGTTGGTTTTTCCAAGGAAGAAATGCAGAAGGAGTTTGAGCTGGGACTACCTACAGGGAGTTGGACTGAGGTTCAAAGCACTGGATGGATGACCGATGGCTTAAAAAAACTTTTAGTATTTTCGCAAGCATCAAAGAACTTTCCGGTTCTTCTCATATTAGACGGACATTCCACCCACACCAAGAACCTATAGGTCATAGACAACGCAAGAGACAATGGCGTTTCGTTGCTTTGTTTACCCCAACATTGTTCTCACAAGTTGCAACCACTTGATGTGTCTTTCATGAACCCTTTGAGCCTTCACTACGCTGACGAGCTTCGAAAGTGGCTCCGTTGCAGCCCAGGGAAAGTCGTAGCGCTGTTCATATTTCAATGCTCTTCGGATCAGCGTTTATCCAGAGCGCCTCTATGAATACTGCAATTAAGGGTTTTAAAGCAACACGAATTTGGCTACATAGCCCAACAATATTCTCTGATTCAGATTTCCTACCAGCTGACACTACTGACATCAAACAAGCTGGACCTTCGACCCAAAAAGCAATTGAGGAACCTCCAACGACAGAGAAAGAACAAGTGGGAAAATCATCGTCTGGCTCATCTGTTGATAAAGAAAATCCCCAAACTTGTAGTGACAGGGGTGAAGAAGTTAACAGTTTCTAGTCCTACCGTTGGTGTTAATGGTACCCCAGCTATAAAGGTTCAAGTTAAGATAGATGACAAGGCTACTCCTGGATGCTCTTGGATGACAACTGACGTGAATGACTCTCCAACTGCATTTATTGCTTAACCTGAGAATTTAATTCCTGTTCCAAAAGTCAGAGGAAGTGCAAAAAGGACGAACCGAAGGAGGGGGAAGACTGCAGTTATAACTGATAACTGATTCACCATACAAAAGAGAGTTAGAGGATGCTATAAAAGAAAAAGAAAAGGACAGAAGACAAGACAGAAAGAGCACTGAAGATACTTTTTAAGAAAGAAAACAAAACGGAAACTCTAAAAACCAAGGGAAAGTGCCTGAATAAGAGTGAAGAAGTGCCAAGAAAAAAAAAATAAGAAGACAAAGAAACAACCTGAAACTTATGGCAATGATTCTGACAGAATTTACGAACTGTGAATGTTTATATTGTTGTGAGTTTTACTCAAGATCAATTGAGGGTTGGGTTGCTTGTTCCATATGTAAAAAATTGGTTCACAATTCCTGTGCAAGAATTGATAGCGAGGACGATGAGGCTATCCATGTATGTGAATTTTGTAATTCAGAATAAGAATAATTTGATGAAAGAATATGTATAAACTAGTTTTGTTACCTTGAGCGAAATGGATAAAAAGCCAAATTATAGTTTTATTTTTATTAATCAGATTAATTAATTATTTTAATTAATCAGAATCACATTAATTTGATCGAAGAATATGTTTAAAATAGCTCTGTTTCCTTAATCAGAATAAATAAAAAGTCAATAACAGTTTTACTTATTTCGATATACTGTTTTAACTACCACCCCGTTCTGCCCCGGATACGGGGCAGAACGGGGTATTTGATCTGTTTTTATATTTTAATTAAATAAATAATAATTGTGTCCAATTTTTACAATATGAGTGTGAAACTTCGTTTACAACAATACAATGTACTTTTATGAATTTTTTTTAGCCTTTAATATTGACTCCTTCTAATTAATAAAAATCATTTTAAACTTAGTACACAGTTCCACCCCGTGTTCCCCCATATGTAAACAATGGGCAAAGTTCATAACTTGCAGCCCTTCCCCCGGGAACTGTGGTGTATTAAGTCATCCTGAAAGACATATTTATTAAAATTTCTATATTAATCCCTCTTGAAAACGTCTATATACTTCCCAATAATCAATACTATATGTAAACAATGGACAAAGTTCATAACTTGCAGCCCTTCCCCCGGGAACTGTGGGAGATTAAGTCATCCTCAAAGACATATTTATTAAATTTTTGACTGTGCTGAACAAAATGGCTATCTCAAAATTTTGATTGGGTGACTTCGGGAAAAAAATTAGCGTGGGATGGGGCCAAGTTGCCCTCCAATTTTTTTGATCACTTAGAAAGGGCACTAGAACTTTTAATTTCCGTTCAAATGAGCCCGCTCAATCTGATGGCGTTATTTTCATTAAAATTATATGACTTCAAGGGGGTCTTTTCCCTTTTTTCCGAAAATCCGACAAATTTTCTCAGGCTCGTAGCTTTTGATGGGTAAGACTAAACTTAATGAAACTAATATATTTGGATTCAGTATTATAAGCCAATTCTTTTCATGTTTCTTTTGGTATCACAATTCCGTTTTTTAGAGTCAATTCAAATAATTTTCCAAGCGTAAAACTACCACAAATCATCATAAATAAATGATCTGAACCCAAAACGAACAGAAATAACAATAAATAACCTATTCAAACTCAAAATAGCAACAATTAGCATGAGTAGGTCTGACACCCCCACACCTCCTCAAGACCAGAAAGTAATTTGCACTTTACTGAAAAATACATTTTAAATGTTTTCACTTTCTTGACTTCAACAAATAAAGAAGTATTAAGACTATAAGGAATAGATATTACAATATGTATATCAAACTGACAATACACGTTTTTTTTTAAGTAAAGTGCAAATTATTTTCTGGTCTGAAGAAGACATGGGTGTTGTCAGCCATACTCCTTTTACTTTTTGCTCGTTTTGAGTTTGACTAGGCTATCTATTTTAATTTCTGTTAGTTTTGGGTTTCATTTGTTTGTTAATGGTGATTTGTGGTAGTTGTACACTTGGAAGATAAGAAAAACAAACTCGTAGAATTTGACAAAGCTTTTATCCGTAAAAACTTAAACAATTGAGAATGTGTTGGTTCCCAAAGCCAACTATCTTTTCGAAGGATAGCCAAACCTTCTTAAGCTTTTTGGTGTCATACGTTTTAGCTTAATATTGATGATTGTTTGCCTAAATTGTTTTTCTTCTTCATTTTTTTTTAATTTGGCAGCCGCTACTGCCAAAAATTTCAGAAAATCATATGGAAGCCTTTTCAACACAAATGGATTTGTGTGTTTTTTTAAGACACTTCTTTAAGTTTTTATGGCACTTCTAGTGTGTAAATTCCTCTTTTTCCCGTTCCTTAGCACTTTCAACAAAACTATTAAAAAACTCAAATAAAAGTTTCAAATTTAGAAGCCTTATTTTCCACAGGGGGGGGGGGGAGGGTATTTTTCACGAGGGTATTTTCCGCGTTGGTTACTTTCCGAAAAAAAGGGGGGTATTTTTAGTGGGGGAGGGCATTTTTTGGGGGTGGGGGGTTAAATAACCCCCCCCCCCCCACACACACACACACACACACCCATTCACTATATTCATTTGTGTTATTTTACTGTGTTCATGGCCATATATTTGGCTTTAAAATACACTTATTTGTCTATCTATCTAATATGCAGAATCATTGTACCAAACACATTTTGCATGTAGACCCGTTATGCTTACCCCCCCCCCCCCTAATGCGCAAACCTATAGCACACATTTATTTCTAAAGTAACGAAGAAACTAACAAAGAAAAAAAAACGGTATGTTCTCGAATTTTTTCACAGCGTAAACTTGAGTGAGTGGCGCATAATACACAAGTACCAAAATTCCATCCTCCTACGGAAATTAAAAAAAATAAAACTCAAATAAAATTCTCAAATTTGGAAAACCTTATTTTCCACGGGGAGTATTTTTTTTTTTTTTGGGGGGGGGTGGTATTTTCCGGGGGGTATTTCCCGCGGGAGGTATTTTCCGGGGGGTATTTTCCACGGGGGGTATTTAACGGGGAGGGGTATTTAACGGGGGGGGGGGGTATTCGCCTAGAACCACTAAAAATAGTGTTTGAGAAAAAAAAACTTTGCGAGAATGCGTTTTTTTTTACTATAGGGAAAAAATTGGATTCACTTTAATAGGAGAATTAAACAAAAAACTGAGGTTTTTCAAATCCTGATCCAAAAAATGGACTTGCAAAAAAAAAACAAATAAAAATAATAGTAATAATATTCAGTAATCACTAACAAATAAGCAGACTAGTAATAAGCTACTACTGCTAACTACTAACAACTCACCGCACCACCAAGCCGCCTGAGGCCAACACAGCTACGCACGTTCCTCCTCCATCCCAATCTATTTAAAGCCTCCCTTTTTACACCCTCCCACGAAGTTCCCATTTCCTTTAAATCTTTCTTTATGACGTCCTCCCACCCCAGACGAGGACGACCTGTTTTCCGTTTACCCCTAGACCGTTGGCTGAAAAGAACGATCTTCGGTAATCTGTCATCCTTCATCCACATCATGCCCTAGCCATCTCAACCCTTCTTTCATTATAGCCCTAGAGAGCGGTATTGAACCACATTTTTCGTACAGCCTATTGTTTGAAATACGGTCAGTCAGCCGGGTACCTAGAACAATCCTTAAGCAATTTCTGTGGAAAACTTCTAGCAAATCTTCATCCGCTTTTCGAAGCTCCCATGGTTCAGAGCCATATTTGACTATTGTCATCACTGCAGCTTCTAATATTCTAATCTAGGATTTGCAGACTCATCTTCCTATTCTTCCAAACTTTTTTTAGTTGTGAAAAAAACCCTGAGCCTTGGCTATTCTACTTTTAACATCTTTACTGCTCCCACCATCTTTACTAATAATGCTACCAAGGTAAGTGAAGCTGCCCACTAGTAATAAGCCAAACAATCATAAACAACTTAAAATAGATTTTCTACTAAGTATTTTAACTTCATTTCTTTTATAAAATTATCATTTAATATATTACCATTTAAATTGATATTTAATCTAATTTAAATTAAAATTATACTTTTTTCACATAACTTTATATTTAACTTTGTTTTTAATTAACTTTATTTTACCGCTTTTATTTTGGATTCGAAATGCTGACTCAGTGTTATCCTTCAATATACATTATTTTATTATTTTCAGTATTTTATTCCTGAGCCAATCACCTAAACAAGCATGACTAACATTTTATAAGAATACATTTTTCTTAAAGATAGCTGATAATCATTAAAGATTTCGTCTTTTGTAAAGTCAGAGACATAATGGAATAAAATATGTTTATGGGGTACTTGTACGATATACCCCCTGCATCTCAAGTTGTTCATGTATTGACGCATTGTAAAACCGGTTTTTTTTCGTTAGTTTCTTTCAACTTAGCGTGAGACAAGACAAAGAGAATTGACAGGATTGATAGAAAATATATAATTTGGGCTATATACTTGCACATAAGGGGGGGGGGGGGGTAAAGTATTTGGACAGTGTGAAGTTAGAAAACAATTCTTACTTCATAATATCAGAATAACCATAACTAACAGATTAGGCATGCAGACACGCTTTACCTTTAAATTGACTTCTTGTTAATCCTAAATTCACTTCTTGAGATACAGAGGGTATATCACACAAGTACCGTATATGGTATTAGGGATATTAAGGATAAAGTAAGCCTAAGACTAAATATTTATACGTTGGATAACCAAACCGAAAGTAAAATTCTTTTCACCAGAAAAAAAATACCCCTATGATTGCGAAAAAAAACGCTTACAGACAGGATATACACGTTCCAGCACTAATCTCAGTCGTTACAGCGCAAATTAAACATTATTAATGCAATCCAAAGCTAGTCATTTTTGGCAAATAGATTCATGTGTATTGCAAAAAAATGTGACTCAAAAGTTAATATCCATAGCTGTAAGCCTAAATAGCTGTAAGCCAATCTAGGTTTGAATGGGAACCTTTGAATCTGCAGCAGGACTGGCTCATTGGATTCTTTTATTGTTGGGTGTCAATAGTTAATTGGTACTTCTAAGGGTTAAGGGGTTGCTGCTTGGTGTGACTCACTGTGAGTATCTAGTTTAGGGTAACTAAAAGAAGATAGCAATGCTCTTTGCATACAAATTGCTAGTTTTCAATCTATACCCTTACCAGTGACATATCTTTCTTGAATTTTGGCAGAATTTAAGTCAAATCTCCAAGTCAAAAATGTGACTCAAAAGTTAATATCCATAGCTTGTGTGCTTCAACTGTCCTGAATGTGTAACAATTCTTGGTACTACAGCTGAGATTGCGATAGGCATGTTGTCTTTTTGTCAAAATAAAAAATATCGTCAAGAGAACAGAAAACAACCACTGGATGACAATATGGACCCATTTCAGCATTTATGGACATTTCAGTTGTTTCAGTACAAATCAAACAATATTACTATAATCCAAAACTCATGATTTTTTCGAATACATTCACTTGTATTGCAAAAATTTCCAATTCGTTATTTATACGCTTCTCAGCACGACACGTTGCTCTTAAATTACCAAAATATCATTCTTTGCGCTTCAATCGACAGGATTTATGTAGTCGACTCTTGGCATTACAGCTTGGCCTTGTGGTAGATTTGTCAGAAGGCTACTTCATTGGTAATTTCTCTAGTCCAATCTTTGCAATAACTTCTAATATCCCCACTGGAATGCTGAACTTCGGATGGTAAAAAAAAAATAGGAATGCTACAAATCTGCTGGTAATGAAGTTGGCGATCTTAGACGAAACTGTAAAAAAAAGTTTTGGATGCTATTTTTCCTTCTAAAGGTATATGCTTTGCCAAGACTAAGATTGAAAACTAAACCCAAATATGCCAAGTAGGAAATCTACACCAACTTTTGAATAGCTGCCTCTTTTCAACCAACAATGGGTTAAAAGTTCATATCAGCTAAAAAAAGGTCATCTTTGATGGCAATCTTCCTCGCCAATATTTAGGGTTAAACCCATGGTCCCCTTCATGAGCCTTGTGTGGCTATAAGTAGCCGCTTTTACTTTTCATCGATAACGTTTAGGCACATATATTTACATAGATCCCCGTTATTCACCGCGACGAAGGCGAAGCATCAATTTACCATAGCCACTTAACCTCCGATAAAGTTCCCCAGCGCAACGAACATACAGTTAATTTTCCCTGGTTGTCACATTAATCATCGCTAATCCTTCAGAAGAGTGCTTACTATGGCTAAAAAGATGGATGATAGCGCCCCTCTTAAAAAGATTTAGATTTTCTCCCACCCTTTACCCGTAATACAAATGGTTTGGAAAAGATGACTAAGATGATATTTGAAGATTGCTCTTGCTTGCAACTGCTCTTCTTGACAGTACAATATTTGCTAAGCTGTGATGCATACGCTTACCAATGGCAAAATTTACGGGGTTTCGGTGAAAAATTACTTCAGGTCTCCTCAACAAAAATTATTATCTAAATTGCTGGGGAAATTATGCTACATGAAATATGGATCTAGTTTCAATATTATGGATGTGTGTTTTCAAGTTCTCGAAAAAAAGTAGCATTCCACGTTTCTGGTAACCCCCAGGAGGGGGGGGGGGTAGAGTGCAGACGCAGTGCAGAAGCAAAATAAACCCTTTTTTTATGCTAAGTTTAAATAGTCCGTGCTTGTGGACCAAAAGACGGATTTGGTAAATGCAAGAAATCCCATTTCAGGGGCTAAGGCCTACAGTAAAAAACAAAAAACGAATCATATAGTTAATTTTCGAAATTATTTGAATGACCATAAGCTTTTGGGTTTTTGAAAGGAAGCTGGGCCCAAATGCCATTTCTATGCAAACATGACTGTTACAGGCGAAGAAACGATCCAATATGTTCTCATTGGAATGAGCCCTTAATGACCAGAGGACGAAACGGTGGAATTTTGTGTGCTTTAAGGGTAGATTGTCATACGGAGAGGCATTAAATCACGGATTAGAACTTATTAGCAAATATATTTCCTGGCCTGTATTTAAACGCAAAAAAAGACAGAAAAAAAAGATTAAGATGAGACTTGCCTTAACATTTGAAGATGAAACTAAAAGATGAACAACCTCTTCTCGACTTCTAGGTAACGAGTTGAAAAATATCACCCGAACTAATTCGCTTGGCCCGTCTAAGCTTACAATTTTTCTCTGCGGGCCGTTGTTAAAATACTTGTTTAAATCATCAACCACAAAGTGAACTTTTTGGATGTTGGGACTATACTGAACCTGGAATGACAAATAAATTTGGCAACAAAATAGAGGGCTTTATTATATACAATAGAGGTGCAACAACATAAAAAAATAAACAAAAACTACTTACAATTAGAGGGGCAAATAAACAGAAACAACGGTACAAGCTAATAGCTTGCTAGTTCCAGTTTCGAAACACAGTCAATAAAGTCAGTATATTTCAAGTTGCCAATCACATTTAAATCGAAACCTGACAAACGTATGTTTATTAAGTTATCAGTAAAGAGAGGAAATCAGAGAAAACAAACTAGCTTTGCCAAGAGAAAACAATCATGAGCCTTCAACGAATTACCCTTTTTCCAGAGCAAGGTTTTTTTTTCCAGGTGGTCACAGAAACTTCAGAGGGTGCTAATTTGATTACAAATCGAAACTTCCAAGGCCGTTTTAAAAAGTCAAAAGTGATCGAAGGGCAACCAGCCCCCCTTCCCGCGCCCTTTTCAGGTGCCTTTTGCCATAACATATCTGGTCAAAATTTTGACATTATCATTTTGTTCAAAAAAGTCTAAAGGTCAAAGAGCTATGCCTCCAGCGATGGCGTGACACCCCACAGCCCCTAAGGCAAGGGCTGTAAGTTATGCAAGTTGCCCGTTGTGTACATGTCGGGTTTGTTATTGGGAAAGACGGGATATTTGATCCTTGTCTCCAAAAAGGCTCAGGAGACTCAGACGAAGCTTTTTAGGAAATGTTGAGGGGAATGTCAAAGAAAACCAAAACACGCTAGTGCATTCTGGTTGTCAAAAGTCATATCAGCAATAAATCAGGAGCGGCTGAGGTTATTAAATTAAAATTTCCAGGGCATGCCGAGGGGGATATTGAAAAGCAATTTTAGATGCCCCCAGCACTGACAAATATTTTAAAACATCCATTTTGTTGAAGGTAGACCAAAGAACTAAAAATTATGCCTCCATCGATGAAATGACAATCACGGCCCCAAGGGTATGGAGTGTATACCACGCAATTTTCTCATTACTTACATACAAGATTTATCTTATATCTTTAAATGGGCAGTAATTGTATGTGTATAAATATTTTTTTTTCAAAAAAGGCACTATATCTTTTCTTTTCTAAAAATTGGCATACCAACATTTTCCGGTGAAAAAACCCACAATAAAATTTTCCAGTGTAAAAAAAAAGATCTAGATAGATAGGTCATGACTTGGGAAAAATTCATTCCCCTTTCTCAGTGCCCTTAGCATATTTTTCTCAAACTGTCTGCTAACTGAAATTAGAGACCCAACAATCGGAGAAACTGTCAACCTGAAGGTTGACAGTTAGACAAGGGTGAGTGACTTCCAATTACGTCACAACTATTCTTACACAATACGACCTGGGTTAATTTTGCTTTGTATTTGATCTCCTATATGTATAATTTACATGCAGCGATTGTTTAATTAATTAGCCACCTTGCAGTTTGACAGAACAGGTCAATTGAACTTAGAGAGTGATCTTAGCAAGATAGCCAATCAAAAATAGAGTTATTTTGGACAGGGTATTTAGGAAAGTTAGTTTGTTTTCTCCTTTGTATAGTTCAGAGGCACCAATTAACTAGGCAAAAAAAAGATATCTTCTATGTTACACCCATGGGCTCACAACTCTTATCTTGCTGGAAAATTCAAGTTATATTTTAGCTGACCCTGTTATAGCTGCAGAAAAGCAAGTCTCTGCACACAATACGCGTCTTTCGAACTATTCGGTAATCTGCAATTAAGGTTGGTTTTTTGAATTTTCCTTAATTTAAATTTTTTTAATGCAATTTTATTCCGTTTTATTTTTATTTTAATTTGTTTAATATTTTACTAAGATTTTTACTTTTTACTAAGAGCTAAAAGATAAGTACTACAGCTCTTCAATAGAATATTATAAAAGAATAATAAAGCTATCACCTTGTGAAGGCGCAGTGGATCGGACCAGGTGTTTAAACCAAAGACACTCAGGTTCAAATCTGCCAGTCGCAAGGAAATCACTAGTAAAATTCTTTGTTCGTAATTTTTGTTATTGAACAGGAACATTTTAATATTTTAAGAATAACATTTTAGAACAAAATGAAATGCAAATTAGGTTTATTGTGTATATTTTCACGAAAAAACTTGGAAAACTAGTTTTTAAAAACGAATGATTAGACCTAAAATAGGTCTAGGGGTTAGAATATATTTTATTTTAATGTTCTTGTTACTTCAAAGGAAGTAGAACTTCATGAAAGGGAATGAAATGTGAAGCTGTGTGTGTAGTGGGGTAGAAAAGGAGCAGAAGGGGTGGGGTGAATAGTGATGTGCAGCTACTAGTTTCAAGCACCTTGGTTGTACGTTAAAATGTTAGTAGTCAAATAGCTTTAGATAATGTCAGATAATGCATAACGTCAAACGTTCTTCAAAGCATTGTTTGCACACCTATCTAAATACAAATTAACCTAGAAAAATTACACGAAAATGTTTTTTCTTGTGTAAATCAGGGTATTGGGGGATTGCATTTCCGTAGGGTAAATTTTCCACGAGAGGGGGGGAGAATACACCGGACACTGCTTTGTGTCTAGAATTCACTTCACGGGTGTATCACAAGCTATGGGTATTAGCGAAAAACTTCCAGGAATGTTGAAGGGGATGTTGAACTAAATCAAAAGCCCCTATATGCAGTAAGTAGTCAACTGCCACACCTGCTGCTTAGGACTACGTCTGCGACGACTTGCGTCTATAATTACGACTACTTGCGATAGCGACTGCAACTACAACTGAGACTGCTACTGCTACTTCTACTGCTACAACTATTACTACCAGTTCTACTGATATAAATTTGAAGAGTTTAAGTTCCTCCAGGAAATTTACTTGTATGTTGTCCCTGATCAGTTTCAAAATTACAGCCGTAAGTCCCAGGGTCAAAAGGAACATAATACAAAAAATGATTTGGGGACCTCCTCTCCCCTCTTTGAAACAAAAAGTGCTAAACGAATTTCTGATCGGCTCAAAACTTATATCCTTAAGTATTCGGGTCGAAACGACCAGAATGGACGAGAAAAAAAAGAGACAAACAATATTGTTCCAATGAAAAAAGGACAATTTTTTTTATTGGTTTGAAATATACATCCAAAAGTCCTGGGGTCAAGGGGGCCCAAAATTTGCAACAAAAACTAAAAACTTAAATAAAAACAATGTTCATTTGAAAATAAGGAGCTAAAAAGGGTCAATAAGCCTTTTTTTCAGAATAGCTCGAACTGGACCTAATATGGGTAACAGGACCATAATATGCAAGAAATAAACTCAATTTTGGGACACAGGCTTCCCTCGAAACTCAGTCCCAAAAAAGGTAAAAAAATTTTTTTGCAATTGTCTTGAAACATTAAACATTGCGATTGGCTTTGAAACGTTGGCTGGATTAAGAAGAGCACAAATTTTATTTAGAGGGGAGGGTGTTAGGGGCCCGGCAGAAATGAGTCAAAGCCCTGGTGTCCATGATCAATTTGGAAGGCTCCAGCAGCATGTCCTAGGGCCGAAAGGTATCTGATATAAAAAGAAAATATATTTAGGGCTATGGTCCCCCAAAGATGGGGCCTCATAGCTCCTGGTTTCTCGGCAAAGAGGACCCGAATACAGAAGAAACAAGGGTCCCCCGGTTCCATCAAAAAAGGAAAAAAATTAATTCTTTTTTTTTGCCGAACCGCTTGAAAATTTTACGACACGTAGACAGGGCCAAATGATCCTCCTTTAATGCAAAAACTAAGGAAATAAAACTTTTTTATTGATTCATGATCTCCGGTTTTTTTTTAAGACAACAATAAGAGCTTTTTTTTTATAAGTGGCCTTGACAGCCATTTACTTAAACAAAGAAACAGTTATAACAAAACAGAATGTTGATGAACACACGCATATATTCAAGGAAGTGCAAAATGGGAGTCAAGTAGAAAATAGCCCAATAGAAGACCGAAAATTGTGTAAATTTTTAACCAATATGAATGAAAATTTTTCTCCTTTTCCAACCCAAATTTTATAGCAACAAAAATTAAATAAAAAAAACAAGTTTTTTAACTGAAAGTAAGGAGCGACATTAAAACTTAAAACGAACAGAAATTATTCCATATATGAAAGGGGCTGTCTCCTCCTCAACGTCTCGCTCTTTACGCTAAAGCCTTTTATTGTTTAAAAAAAATAGAGTTGTGAGAAAGAGTCAAACTTTAGCGTAAAGAGCAAGACGTTGAGGAGGGGACAGCCCCTTTCATATACGGAATAATTTCTGTTCGTTATAAGTTTTAATGTCGCTCCTTACTTTCAGTTAAAAAAAAACTTGTTTTTCTTATTTAATTTTTGAACGTGTTTGAATTAATGCAGGTTTTGATTTTGGCTCATCATACACAAATAATTAAAAAAAATTTGCATATTAATTTTACTTTTATTTGGTTAAATGGCTTTCTCGAAAGTTGTTTAATTTTATTTACGAACGTTTTATTAGTAATAAATTTACGTAACTTACGAATTAACATACGTAACGAACTTCTATATTCATATATTTTTGATACGTGTATTAGGGGGTTCGCCCCCATAGTCAATACCTCGCTCTTTACGCTAAAGTTCGAATTTTGTTCCAATTCTTTAAAAATGACACCTTAATCACAAAGGCCGTTAATTAGAATAAATAGCTCTTATGAAAGTACTAAAAAATCTTCAGCTTAAAGAGCAAGGTATTGACTAGGGGGCGAACCCAATCATATACCTAATAATTTCTGTTCGTTTTAAGTTTTGATGTTGCTCCTTACTTTCAGTTGAAAAACTTGCTTTTTTATATTTAATTTCTGATTTTTTTTTTTTTTTAATAATGATGGGAAATCCGGCGCCCCCTTCATAGCAATGTCCCTTCCCCCATGAAAACTTCCTTCATGAAAAGATCCTCCCATATAAATTTTATCAGGCGCGTAACTTTTGATGGGTATGACTAAACTTGATGAAATTTATATATTTGTAATCCGCATTAAAATCTGATTTTTTTTTTTATGTATCTATTGGTATCACAATTCCGTTTTTTAGAGTTTCGGTTACTATTGAGCCGGGTCGCTCCTTACTTACAGTTCGTTACCACGAACTGTTTGAAAACTTTGCGACTTCTTACAAAATTAGGGCTGCTAAAGCTGTATGCCCACACAGAAAAGAATATTGCAGGGTAAATTTCTAAATTCACCCCATGCAAACCTCCGGCTGCTAAAACAATATGACTGCTACTGTATGTTGCAGCATATATTTTAAAAAGTAATTACATACAAAACAATAGGTGCTAAAGCAGCAGGTGCTAAAGCAAAAGGTGCTAAAGCAGGCCTGCTGCTACAGCAGCAGGCATACAGAGCATGTTTACATTTCGAGAAGGGAATGTTACAGAGAAGGGACTGTTACAGTTTACATTTCAAAAATGCAATGTATACAAACCTTTGGCTGCTAAAACTGTATGCCTAAAGAGAAGTGATATGTTGCAGCATGTATTTTAAGAAGTCATGGCACGAAAAACTGCGGCCGCTAAAGCAGCATGTCTGCAAGCACCGGCAGGGGAACATTACACAAATTCACTCCATAAAAACCTCTAGCAACTAAGTCTGCATGCCCAAGGAAAAGGGGAAGGAGGAACTAGCTAAACCCTTCGTCCTACAAGCAAAAACGTAAGTTAATTTCAGAATGTTCCAAGAGCAATAGCTCTTCCGTTTATTTTCTACATTTTAATACACAAAAATACGACATAATTTTATATTAAACAAAGGAGTAAAAAAAAGAAAAAAAAACTGACATAGGATATAAATTTAAACGACCTTACAGATAACATCAACATACTTCGAGAAACTTCTCTATGGATCTCGTCACAGAAGAAACTAAAAATATGTGCTCTCCTTTGAACATATGAGTAAATTCTTTATTTCAAGTGACTTCTTTCTTAGTAAGCAGCTATTATATATTAAGAGTATGAGATAATATGCATTTATGTATTACGCAACAAAAAAAGCAAAAATTTCCTTAGAAGCAAGGAAAACAAAAGCTGATTCCAGTGAACACGACATACCTCTTTCTAGGAAAATTCACAGAATTAAACAAACAAAGAGTGTGTTTTGACTGCCCATTCCAGCTTAACTCAAGGCAAGAGTAAGCTATTGCTATTAGCACTTAACAAAATAGGATTTAGAAAAAAAAATAAGATTAGAAATACTATCATAGAGATTGAAAAAGAATAGGGCTGAATCTCGCTAAGTGCTGTAATTTGCTCCGTTCTTCCATAACATAACCATATTCTAAATATGGCTCATAATGGCTCTGAGTTAACAGCAAAATTTGCCCGTTTCATAATATCTGATACCTATTCTAAATAAAACTATTACACTTGAATAAATAATACCCAACTAAGTCAATGATGTAGAGAAGTGACATCTTAGCCAGGGGTTTGCAGACCCCCAAACAGAAGGTCAAAACGTTTCAGAAGGTCCATGAGTAAAATTTTCTTTTCAATGCACCGATTAAACATAATTGGTGCGTTATAATTTCACTGTATGTGTTAAAACATACTTTCCTAAGATGAAATCCGTGGCCTATTCCCTATTGGCAAAGGATCTGCGGTAATAGGTTAAACGGATCAAAGAAAAAAACTGTCATCTCCTTGAATTTAGCCAATTCTGCTTAAATGGATGGTTCAAAATGAAGAAACATTATAAATAATATTTACAGTCTTTACTGTAAAAAAAAATAGAAGTAACTATGACATTTGCTATAGCTATGACACTACGACAAAGAAGCTATGACACTTGCAAAAATAAAACTCAATTAAATACAAAATTTAGATCGGGGAGCTCTTATCCATGGGTCCGCCGCATCCTAAATAAGAAGTTCGAATAGTCCAAGAGGTCCACTAATAAGATTTTCTCCAGTGCATCAATTAAAAATAGCTGACGCCTTATAAAACCTCTTTTCAAAGAAGACATCAAGGCCTACTCCATAATGAAGGGGCCATGGAAAAAAACTAAAGGGGCCATAGAAATGGGCTATTATCCCTTTAATTTAGTCACTCACATTGTGAACAATCTTTACAGTTTTGAATAAACTGTAACGAATTTGGAAATAGTATCAATTCCAAACATAACTGAAAATGAACAGAAAATAACTGAATGAACAGAAAATAACTGAACATATTTTAGTTTTCGCCTCAGTTTTTTACTTCGTCGGTTTTATGTCGTATGCTCTTGTTGCAAGTTTTTTCGCCACTTTTCTTCTTCTGTTATTTTTTTGTGCTGTGAATAGGTCAAAATATCGGTAAAAAATCTGATAGTTCCCATTTTTAATTATTATACATATCCCTTATTTTGTGTTTGAAAATAATGTCTTTTCTTGTTAAGCTTGCAGCAGTGTCTTGTTGTCATTTTGGTTTTAAAGATCCAGGCTTCTGATACCCCAGCCCACAGGCCGCAGGTTTGAGTGCAATCGATGGCGGATTTTCTACAACTAATTTCAAACATTAACCAAGGGCAGCAGTGCCACCAACGAAGGAGGGGCGGGATCTTTATTTACCCCCCCCCCTGAATTTTGAAAGAAATCTTTGGGGGGGGGGGGTTCATTAAAAAATTCAATTTTTTGGTAATTTAATTGAGAAAATTCTATAAACGACAAGTATGCCCCCCTCCTAGATTTTAAAAACTACATTTTGACCCCTAGATTTTGAAAAATACATCCCACTCCTCCCTATATTTTTTTAAATTGACACCACGGACAATGAAATGTATTTGAGTAAATTCAGCAAAAACCATTTACAATTTATCGTGCGTGTCAATTCAATGGCGAAATGAAACAACTAAATAACCTAATATAGATCAATCCTTAAAATTAAAAGCAAGGTCTTTTATTAGAGAAAGGAAAATTAGCAGTAAAATTCATGTTACAGTTTGAGCAATGATCTTTGCGCTTCAGGTTTATACTTTCAACATAAGCTTCAAACTCTCGAACAGACATCCAATTGCTGACAGTAAATAAAACAACATTTCATAAAAAAATTATTCCATTCTAATTTCTAATAGTGACAGCCTTAGGGAAATAATTCACATTTAAAGGGTGTATTTTAGAAATTTCCGATCAAGATGAATCTAATCAATATTCTAAAAAGGTATTACTGTGGTTAAGGTAGGAACTGAGGTTCTTGTGGAACCGGTGCGGAGTCAGGTGTCAAGCATACTTTTTTCCCATACCAAGTACAGGATTAAATGGCAGAAATTTCTTCAAAGGACTGTGGGGAGAACATTGCATAAGGACATAAAGAAAGAAAAACGAGCAAAAATGGGGTTTTTAAAGGCCAAATGAAAATACTGGAAAAACACAACAAAGCAAATATTTCGAGAGGACAACCGCCTCTCTTCTTCAGCGCGAAACGAAATAATGTATCCAAGGAAAGTCCCGAAGGAAAAAAAAAAAAAAAAAAAAAAAAAAAAAAAAAAAAAGCGGAAAATCAATGTGAAAAGAACCAAAAAACCAAATATAAAACCCCCCATTGGCCTTTAAAAACCCCATTTTTGCTCGTTTTTCTTTCTTTATGTTATGTCAGGCCAATGGGGTTTAAGAAATAATCTTCATTGCATAAGGACATAACATAGGGAGGTAAACACTGATATTATGCAGATGATTTGAGTCTCCTAGATAAAAAAAAGACAACGAAAGAATGAACTTCTGAAGGTTTTGAGGATTCAGGATGCGAGAATAGGTTTGAAAATAAATGACAAGAAGACCAAGTTGCTTAGATTAGCAATAAATGAGGAAGAAAAGGGAATGTTACATACCGAGAAAATCGATCAAGTGGATTGCTTCACTTATCTGGGTAACTGGGTATCCGGGTATTAGCAAAAATGGTGGATGCAGTAAAAACATTAGGTTGACACACAATTCTGACAACAGAATTGTCAAGATGCAGGGTATTTTTGCAGTTGAAAAAAGCTTGGAAAAATGGGACGATATCTCTTCAAACCAAGATTGAACTATTAAATCCACGGAAAAGACAGCAATCAAGTCTGGCTTAAAAACGTTAAGATAGCTAGGACACTTCTACGGATGAAGGATGATATATTGGCAAAAAATCGTGCTTTTTCGACCATCCTTCTGGAGCGAAATGAAAAGCTGGTTGTCTCTATCCCTTCCCTTTTAATTGTTTTCCTTAAAAGTTATAAGTGAAAATTTAGAAAGCTGGGGGCTTGCCCTTCATGAAATGATGTATCATCTCCATTTTCTTTCAAAATTTCACTCAAATAAACCTAATTTTCGCGTCGTTATAAACCGCCAAGACAAATATCCATGTGCTATTCTTTAGCATTGGGATTCCCTCTCTAGAAAAAACAGCCTATTTTCTTATACACAATTTTTCTGAGGGGAGAGGCGATATTTTTATTTTTTAGCCAAAAATTTCTTTTTTGAATATTTTAAGATAAGAATTTACAAAAAAGAGAATAAAAACAATGCAAATTTTCAAGTAGAACTTGAAAGATTATATATTTGCCAGAGAATAGCAGATAAATACTAAATGTCAAGCCACTATCCAAGGCCCTTTCTACCACTTGATAATTAAACCAAATTCACTTGCCTCTCGTTTTGTTTATTGCCATCAATATCTGTTGAAAAATTATTATAGTTGTTACAAGAAGTGACTGTTATAATATTGAGCCGGTCTGCAACAGCATATGACATAAGTCGTTCAATATTAAATCTCAATCAGTAATATGACGGCTACTCAATGTTAAAGAAATAGTTGCTCAATATTAAATCTCAATCAGTAAAATGACGGCTACTCAATGTCAAAGAAATAGTTGCTCAATATTAAATCTCAATCAGTAAAATAACGGCTACTCAATGTCAAAGAAATAGTTGCTCAATATTAAATCTCAATCAGTAAAATGACGGCTACTCAATGTCAAAGAAATAATTGCTCAATATTAAATCTCAATCAGTAAAATGACGGCTACTCAATGTCAAAAAAATAGTTGCTCAATATTAAATCTCAATCAGTGTAATGACGGCTAATCAATGTCAAAGAAATAGTTGCTCAATATTAAATCTCAATCAGTAAAATGACGGCTACTCAATGTCAAAGAAATAGTTGTTCAATATTACATCTCAATCAGTAATATGACGGCTACTCAATGTCAAAGAAATAGATGCTCAATATTAAATCTCAATCAGTAAAATAACGGCTACTCAATGCCAAAGAAATAGTTGCTCAATATTAAGTCTCAATCAGTAAAATAACGGCTACTCAATGTCAAAGAAATATTTGCTAAATATTAAATCTTAATCAGTAAAATAACGGCTACTCATTGTCAAAGAAATAGTTACTCAATATTAAATCTCTATCAGTAAAATAACGGCTACTCAATGTCAAAGAAATAGTTGCTTAATATTAAATCTCAATCAGTAAAATAACGGCTACTCAATGTCAAAGAAATAGTTGCTCAATATTAAATCTCAATCAGTAAAATAACGGCTACTCAATGTCAAAGAAATAGTTGCTCAATATTAAATCTCAATCAGTAAAATGACGGCTACTCAATGTCAAAGAAATAGTTGTTCAATATTACATCTCAATCAGTAATATGACGGCTACTCAATGTCAAAGAAATAGATGCTCAATATTAAATCTCAATCAGTAAAATAACGGCTACTCAATGCCAAAGAAATAGTTGCTCAATATTAAGTCTCAATCAGTAAAATAACGGCTACTCAATGTCAAAGAAATATTTGCTAAATATTAAATCTTAATCAGTAAAATAACGGCTACTCATTGTCAAAGAAATAGTTACTCAATATTAAATCTCTATCAGTAAAATAACGGCTACTCAATGTCAAAGAAATAGTTGCTTAATATTAAATCTCAATCAGTAAAATAACGGCTACTCAATGTCAAAGAAATAGTTGCTCAATATTAAATCTCAATCAGTAAAATAACGGCTACTCAATGTCAAAGAAATAGTTGCTCAATATTAAATCTCAATCAGTAAAATGACGGCTACTCAATGTCAAAAAAATAGTTGCTCAATATTAAATCTCAATCAGTAAAATGACGGCTACTCAATGTCAAAGATATAGTTGCTCAATATTAAATATCAATCAGTAATATGACGGCTACTCAATGTCAAAGAAATAGTTGCTCAATATTAAATCTCAGTCAGTAATATGACGGCTACTCAATGTCAAAAAAATAGTTGCTCAATATTAAATCTCAATCAGTAAAATGACGGCTACTCAATGTCAAAGAAATAGTTGTTCAATATTAAAACTCAATCAGTAAAATAACGGCTACTCAATGTCAAAGAAATAGTTGCTAAATATTAAATCTTAATCAGTAAAATAACGGCTACTCAATGTCAAAGAAATAGTTGCTCAATATTAAATCTCTATCAGTAAAATAACGGCTACACAATGTCAAAGAAATAGTTGCTCAATATTAAATCTCAATCAGTAAAATAACGGCTACTCAATGTCAAAGAAATAGTTGCTCAATATTAAATCTCAATCAGTAAAATAACGGCTACTCAATGTCAAAGAAATAGTTGCTAAATCTTAAATCTTAATCAGTAAAATAACAGCTACTCAATGTCAAAGAAATAGTTGCTCAATATTAAATCTCTATCAGTAAAATAACGGCTACACAATGTCAAAGAAATAGTTGCTTAATATTAAATCTCAATCAGTAAAATAACGGCTACTCAATGTCAAAGAAATAGTTGCTCAATATTAAATCTCAATCAGTAAAATGACGGCTACTCAATGTCAAAAAAATAGTTGCTCAATATTAAATCTCAATCAGTAAAATGACGGCTACTCAATGTCAAAGAAATAGTTGCTCAATATTAAATCTCAATCAGTAAAATAACGGCTACTCAATGTCAAAGAAATAGTTGCTCAATATTAAATCTCAATCAGTAAAATGACGACTACTCAATGTCAAAAAAATAGTTGCTCAATATTAAATCTCAATCAGTAAAATGACGGCTACTCAATGTCAAAAAAATAGTTGCTCAATATTAAATCTCATTCAGTAATATGACGGCCTGCAATCTTCCTGAGCAAGCAGGAACAACTTCCGTCATATATACCCAGTCTACCGTCAGACAGCTTTAGCAGTGGATACAGATTATCTGAAGATGGAGGATTGCAATTCATGTTCCTTTGTGGTGACGATAATGTGTCTTCTACAATGTTTATGTCTTCTTGAAAAGCTAGAAATTTCTGATTTTTTTTATTTTTGAAAGGTGTTAACTTCGTTTTCTTAACCAATTTTTAATCTGAAGAAAATGTCTCTTTTGGTAACCTATTCATAGTAACAAACCGAAAGTAAACAGTGGCCTTTGTCACTAGATTAAGTAAAACAAAAGAAACAAGTTTGTTTTTTCAGTGAATTTACAAAGCCGCAATAAAACTTAAAACGAACAGAATTTCCCGGGTATATGAAGGGGACTGTCTCGCCCTTAGCCCCCAAACAAACGAATAAGTAAGCATCCGTGGCCATCGTTCTCGAAAACAAAAATTTCGTATTTTTGTAGATACGGGCTTGAAGCCTCTGCGACATGGATATTTGATATGTTGAATTTGATGGTGTAATTTTCTTCACGGTCAATCTCCTTTTCAGAAGTGTTTCCCTCTTTTTCTAAAATTACACAAATTTTCTGAGGCTCATAACTTTCGGTGGGTAATTGAATTTCACACATCTGTAACTACCGTGTAAATACGAATCTTTTTATGCTCATGTATTATTCTCAAAAATTTTTTTTTAAGGTTTTGTTATTGTTGGAACGAATCACTCTTTACTTACAGTTTGTTACTACGAGCTGTTTCATTAATAAATAAAATTTTTATTTCAGAACCTCCTTTCACAATACATTAAAAGAATCGTAAGTAGTAAGGGCATATTAATTTCGAAATTTGCCCAGAAAAAAAACCTCCCATACGGAAAACTGCCTTGGAGAAACATTATTTATATGTCATAGACCGTTGGTGTTCCTAATGTTATTGCTTGACATCTAAATGTGTTGATCTTGAAGTTGCAATTGCAACTTGGATTAATGTTATACCTGACATTTTTTTTATTGACATGCTTGTTTTAAAATATTCAAAAAAAACTCTTCCTTTTAAAAGGTAAGAAAACAAAAGACCATGCCTTGCCAGGAAAGTCTATTAGAACTTTTAAGGACGACTCCGGCAAAATGGTCTGAAATAACCACCTTAAATTTGGTTTCTGAAATGTCCACTCAATGTCTCGAGCTTCAAAGACTGAGCAAGTGCCGGGAACACTACAAGACTATCACCTCGACCTTTACGATCTGTCGGAGGTTCAATACCGAAGTTGATCAAGGAGATGTGACTGTTATTTACAGTGGATCCCAGCAAAAACGTGAATTCGGAGATGTCCTAATGATGTAAAAAAAAAAACTCTCAAGCTTTTATGCAGTAGATACCGACATCACCTACAAAAGCCCATTTCATAGGCGCTCATATGAAAGTATCAGCAGTAGTGTGCTATGCATCTACCAATGAAGCTACTGAAAAAACAAAGGACGAATTTTACAGACAACTTAACTCATAGCCAACGATATGCTACATCATGACAGAGCATGTTTTCAAGAAGACTTTAACGCAAAAGTAGGGAACGATTATCACTTTCTGTGTTCTCGACGAGCATGGTCTGGTCAGCAAAATCAAGATGAAGAAGTACTGATCGACTTCGCACTACTCAGCAACCTTGTAATAGGCAGCACCATATTTCCCCATCCGAATGTGCACAAATATCCTTGTGCATTTCCCAAACTTCACACTCAAAATTAGATTGACCTTTTTCTATGGAGCAAAAAATGGAGGGCAAGCCTACTTGATATAAAAGAGTATAAAATAACTCACTTGTGCTCAAAATACAATCTGATGGCAGCGAAAGTTTATCTTAAACTAAAAAGAAACACAAACATCAAAGAGGATCCCTAAAACCCAAAAAAAGGAAGGATCCCTAAAACCCTAAAACCCAGGCTTCGACACGAACAAATTACAAACGAGAAAATCCTACCAAGCATTTAAGTTGGATATACGATTCGAGGCCCCGTCTTTACCAGATAATACTGATTGTGAAAGAACGTGAGAGAACATAAAGCCGCATTTCCATGAGGCCGCAACCGCCACCACTGGACCAGTGGCTGTGGCTGTTGTGACTGGCCCATAGGACCAGTGGCTGTTTGACCGAAAATTGGATCATATAGAGGTAAATAAAAGAAAGTAAAACCATCACTTGCCTAAAGACAAGTGCCCAATCATCGGATTTTTAATAGCAAAGAATACAGAGCCACGGATAAATCGGCAAAAAAGAGCAAGAACAAATTCCAGAGAAACTATCTTAAGTGAAAAGCAGTCCAGCCGGAGGAAGCAGCAAAGAGAGGTGACTCAAGCTGTCTGTAAAATCGCCAGTGAAGTTGCTGGCAAGATATCCTGTACTCAAAATGGACCGATAAAAGACGTTTTAGGCATCCTGATAACCGAACAACCATCCGTGAGTGAAGTATGGCCCAGCAGGTCAAAAAATGAGAAGTCAACTAACAGAGACCGAATATCTGCAGAAATGCCAAAGCAACCATTATGATTTGCCTCCAAGTTCAAGACAACATTGGTCGCAGTAGTCTGGACGGCAGCCAAATTACTACCCGACAGAAAACACCGTACCCTTGGGAGGATCTCCAACAACGGTGACGCAACCCTCCCTGGAAAATGGTGAGGAATCTGCACACTTTCTATGCAAGGCTGTTTTAATACTACTAACTATTTCATGTGCTGACGGTGTCACACCAATTGTAGATCCTTCTATTTCTACTTCGTTTTTCAAACTCTTTTATTCTCTTAGTACTTTCACAAACTCTTCAGCTTAGACTTCTGATCTTACACTTCACGTGAATTGTAACCAATATGTAAATGCCTTAAGATTTGTCTATCCTTGTTAAAAGATAGTGAAGAGGGTTATCGTTTCTGCTAAGACTTTCAATAGTAGTAACCGCAGTACAGTGGGAACGACACTCTTCCCTGAGCACGATAATTAAACTTGACCTTTCTGTAGCAAGAAACTTTGTTATATTTCTGTTGGGATTTGTGAAAAGTTTAAAGATTTTTAAATTATTATTTCTTTATTTAGTTTATTAGCCGTGTTATTTCTGGATTGTTGTCAAGTAGTAAACTATAAACTCTCAGCTCTCTATAGTCACTGAGTCACTTATATAGTCACTATAGTCACTGAGCGCCTTACTCCTCATTTTACGTAGCCCATCGCCTTATATCTGTTCGTATCTCCCCTGCAATGATTATTAAAACTGTCTATATAATTCGTTTATCTGCCTCCCCCCTTTTTTTCAAATTACTAACTATATCTTGTATCAATTTTTTGTCAGGTCAATAAATCATCTGCCCATCTTGGTGCCAACTGCTCATTTTGGTGAAAGAAGAAGATTTATTGGCAAGGTTACGAAAACAGAGGGTTTATATTCATGCTTATTGTATGAATAAGCATGTAGAATTTATTCCATTAATGTGCGAGTGCCAATCATTGACACATCTAAGGGATGATATATTTGGGTGTTGGAAGTATGTGAAGAGGGACTGTGAAGCATGTGAAGAGGGGCTGTGAAGCATGTGAGGAGGGGCTGTGAATTATAATCAGGAGTGAACATTAGGGTGCTATTAGGTAGTTGAGAAAAGATCCCAGAGGAAGTATGGATCACACTGGAAATTGATGGCACAATAGACCTAGCGTTCTTTGTACATGTTGTAGAAATTCTCACCTATGTGTTAAAAGCCTTGATTATTCTATTATTTCGCTTGTTGCCACGGCCCTGTGGCTTGTCTTGTAATATCAATTGAACTATCCACCAATCTATAATGTCATTGATTTCCAAAAATACATAATTTTATGGTTTATTTGCCATATTTGGCGAGGAGCAAGTCCTGTATGATTGTCCTTTTATAATGTGTATTTATTTTCAAACTAAATGAGCCTGAATTTAAGTTTTTAAACAAAATTAATTTCAGTGCTAAAGGTCGAGTGGCATTGAGATTATTCATGTCTTTTTGGGAATCAATTAATATATATTATTGTTATACCTAATAATTCTCTTTAAAATCTATTGTTTTGTTAATCTTGAAAGAAACGTAATTTTAATAGATAATAAAAAGTAATTATGGTTATACATTTTACAAACATATATAAACATTGATACACACTTTAATAAACTGAATTTAAATCAACTAATGAAATAAAAGACGGTACCTGATCATTAGAAAGAAGAAAGTCGCTAGTTTGACTGATTACTGACTTAACGTTCAACACTGATTGAAATAGCCTGAAAAAAAATAATCCTTAATTATAGCATATTGAACGAAAAGATATTTCCGTGGCGATAAGGCATCCTGCTGCACTCTTTCAAGGAGTTAGGGAGATGGAAAGGGAGGACTATACAATATTTCCTTGCTCCAACCGGCAAGAACGAAAAGAAACCAAACCGTTTGTCTTAATTTTTGCAATAAGGTATAATCGAGTTTGATCACAATTGATAAAAACAAATTTAGACTATTTTTCTTCTGAGGTAATCACAATTGATAACGTCGGAATTCAGATGCTTCTAAATAGCAAAAAAAAACATACAACTTGAGACACAAAAAAGCTAGGGATAAACATATTAAAGATAAATTCTATGCATTTTTTACTATTAACTGTATTTTCGTTCATTTCAAATGACTAGCTTCCATTTAAAAAGTCCAAGTTATTCTATATTTTACAAGCAGTGACAATAAGCTTTTGTGAAAAAAAAAAAAAAAAATGAAAATGGTCCATATGCCCCAGAATGGTGGAGAACTAAGAGTCCAAAAGTGGAAATGTTCTTTTTTTGCGAAAATCTTATTGTAAAAGCTTAGTTTACAAAGTGTGTAATTCATTACAACCTGGATCCCTGAGTACAGTTCAACTCAAGCTTTAAAGTTTCTTAAATGTATTTCGAAATTTTAATTTTAACTACAAATTCAGAATCTTTAAAAAATTTAAAGTTCCCCAAATTAAATTTTTTAGGAGCTTAAGTTCCCGAAATCCAAATTTAGAAATTGAAACTTATTTAAAAAAAAACATAATTCTTTCAAGTTCAAGTGTGGTGTTAAATACTACGAAATTTGTTAAAATAAATTTCAACTGAACAATTGAAAAAAAAAAAAATCATTCAACAGAAATACAGTAACTATTTTTACAAAATATGAAAAAAAATGTTTTGAACTGCAATTTCATGCAGTTAAGATGTTGGTACTAATATTTTCTTTACATGTGATTTTCTTTACACGTAATATTTTCTAACACGGTACTAATATTTTCTAATATAATTTCTTTACAAGGCCGTTTCAATCACATTGCACTAAATCAAACCCAACCCAATCTCAGATTGTCTCAAATTCAGCTCAAGTTTCAAGGTTTTAGTTTCAATATTTGACATTACAAAAATTTTAAATCAGTTAAAATTTAAAAATATAAATTTTTGAATTTAAAACTTTAAACTGTACAATCACTTTTAATTCTTTTAAAATCGTATTAAGCTCAAGACACACAAGTTATATTCCATTTTTGAGTGCAATTTACAAACCAGCTAAACACATTTATTTATTTTCAATAAAATACTAAAATAAGTGGCAAATCAGCCTGGCCTTCCTCAATATTTCTAATTAGTATTTGGCGGCAGGTTGACGTTAATAATTACGAGTATTTGTCTACTCTGATGCCAAATATTAATTTGTTGATTGTGTCTTCTTTTTTTTCATTTTGGCATTTTCAATAGTCGGTCACTGTGTCAAATGAATCATCTATTTGTTAACAGGTCATAAGAAATTAAATTTATTACATTAATAAAATCGTAAAAATCCTTCATTTCAAGGAATTTTTGAATGGTGGGGGAGGTCCTAAATCCTCCCTTCTGAACCTGAAACTGCAATTTAAAAGTGTTGCACACCTCCATACCTAGAATGAATTTTCGTTCCATAAATATTTCACTTTTCGGGTGACTAGTCTTCCAATATAAAGAACGCATTTTTAACGACAAGAGCGATCCATGCCATCTAGGTATAAAATCATATACGACAAACATTTCATTATGTCTTTAAAATTAAAGCCGGTCAGGCTTGGTTCTCGTCAGATACGAAACTTAGCACCAAAGTTGCGATATTATTGCTTACGCACAAAGCAAAGTCGTGAGCAATAGTTTAGAAGATTCGTTTTTATACGAAAGATTTATTTCCTACAAAAGCACATAATCAAAATATGAAAAATTTCACATGATTTGCATAAAAGTTTTCATCAGATCATTGAGAACCAACATGAAGCCAATGAATGTTCGCCTGGGGTTTGGACGACATGATGTTTAGAAACATGTTTATTCGTGTTCAGTGTTTCCGGTCTTCTAGCTGGCTTTGCTTACTTGTTGCTTGTTACTTGGTTATTTTTCAGAAAAATCACTGATTATTTCACAAACCACTTATTACCAAATTCGAAACAGCTTTCACATTGGTAGCAACTAATAACTTAAAAGAATTGTGGCTATAAAATTGCACAAAGATGGTAGCAATTTGCCACTTTAGCACAAACGTTTATATCGAAAGCAACCTTTCAACTCTTGTGATAGTCAAGCTTCATCCACAACAGATAAGAAACGGAGGCAATGTTAGGGCCCCCACAAAACGATCATCAGTATCTATGGGAACATACAGATACTAATAAAGACAATCATACATGCGAAAAGAAGCGTCTAGATATGGCGGCATTTGGCACCGAATGTACAAGAGATATTTATTTGGTTATTACAAGTAAAAGAAATTATGAATTATCGAAATAATCGAAAACAAATTTACAAGAATAGTTAGTAGGATCGAAGGAAGCTATAAATTCTTAAATAAAACTAAATTCGTATATACTCGAATATTTAAATTAGTAAAAAATTTATCCCATATTTTTTTCAATTAAATTTGAATGCTATTTTAAACACAGAAAAAGGTATTCTCAAATCTAAATTGTAAAAAGTGTAAAATAGAAGACGGTGTTAAAAAAAGCTGCTGCCAGCTGCCAGCTTCGTGAAATGTTAGAAGCAAAGCACGCAATGATCGTAACTTATATATGAACGGTACTTAACTTCTTAACATCCGCAATAAGAATAGCCAAAAGTAATGAGAAAGCTGAACGGTCTGCGCCAGCCTTTAGGAAATAGTAAAGCCGACGAAAATACTTATAAGCGGTATAGGTTTATAAATACGTCGTAAAGCCAGGTAAGTGCACAGAGGAGGAGAAGAATATCATAAGTAATAGCCCTCAGTCCTGCACAGCACCGATTTTCAGATCATATGCGTGCCTCATTTTTTTAACAGACAAAATCTGTTAACCTTATATTGCGCTGCCTATGATAAATCCAAAAGAAAAATGTTGTTTTGCAACTTAGGTTCTACTTCCGGTCACCCAGCTAGCCAGAAAAAGATATATGCATAATGGATATTCTTAGACTTTAGCCCTCTCAACAAAATGAACAGGCAAACAAAATAATTCTGATCATTGAGTGGATAAAAAAGACCCAAGCGGTTGCCCCTTCTTCCGAGTCAAAACCCTGAGTAAGGTTCTAGATCCAGCACATCTTTTGCCGTGAAATGGTATCAAGAAAAGCCTAAAACAGACAAAATATTAGAAATATCATACTTATTCCCAACAGACAAAAGGGTCCTAGAGCCAGCATATCTTTTGCCATGAAATGGTATCAAGACAAGGCTAAAACAGACAGAAATATTAGAAATACCATACTTATTCCCAACAGAAAAAACCTGTTAACCTTAACAATGCACTGCCTATGATAAATCCAAAAGAAGAATTGTTTTTCCATTGCAACTTAGGTTCTACTTCCGGTCACCCAACCAGCCAGCAAAGGGTATATGCATAATGGATATTCTAGGACTTTAGCCCCTTTAAACAAAATGAACAAAGCAAAAAAAATGATACCATGAAATGGCATCAAGACACGGTTAAAACCGAATAAAATATCAGAAATATCATACTTATTCCCATAATCATTGACAACGTGATCTCTGGCAGTGCCAGTGATGCCATCATGATGTTGAAATAATGAGAGATTTCGGCGCGCACTTGTCAGTCTTTCCGTCAGTTCAGTGGTCCAACTGGGCTTGCTAAAGCCCATTGACTCCATATGTGACCACATCATAGAAAAAAGGATATCTGCAGATCTGAAAATACAAAATCTATAAGGACTTATTCAATTAAAAAGGGGACGATAACTATACATAATTTAATAAAGACACTTAAGGATTTTGTTTGAAATAAAACATTAAATTTATTTTTGTAGTCATTCGAATTTATTGATTAGTTATTAAATAAATTTCGACATCTACATTCGAAAAACTGGTATATGAGACTCTTAATTGATAGTCAATTTGTTTTTAAATTCGCGATTAATCCTAAAAGAACATTGGATATAATACTTTAGTCACGCCAAGGATAATAAGATAAAAAAAAAATAAAGTAAAATAACTAAAAATCAATTTACAGCAAATCCATTTTGTATAGATTTTGAGGTTTCCTTGTTTGAGGGAAGCCTCAAAACCTTTCGAGATCCCAATACCTTCCCTATACCCGAGGTCGCCCTTTTACCGAAAGCCCTTCTTATACTCAAGACCATCCCCATGTCCAAGGGAATTTCTTGGCCATAGGGAAAGTGCACAGATATAGTACCTAGGCACTATTGAATAAGCCATCTTGTTATTCTTGGTGATTTAAATGCATGATTAATCCTAGAAAAAACAATGGCTGTTAAAAATTGGATGCAAATATTCTGGCCAGACCAAACATAACAAGATGAAAAAACTAAGCAAGATAATCAAAAAATTAAATTATGGCTACTCCAAAAAATACAGACTGTACCCAAAAATCAAACACAGATCGCAATTCTTCTCCATTACTTACATACTTTCCCTTTTATCCAAATTTCCTTTTGTACCTGGTGACAATTGCAATGCTTTTTCAATGTTATAAGGTGCTAAACCAGGTGCTAATTTTATAGTATCTAATGTCAGATAAAATCTCGTCTTTATAAATTATTAAATAAAAAGAACAAGTTTTTTTAACTGAAAGTAAGGAACGACGTTAAAAATTAAAACGAACAGAAATTATTCCGTATATGAAAGGGGTTGTCCCCTCCTCAACGCCTCGCTCTTTACGCAAAATTTTTTTATTGTTTAAAAAAATAGAGTTGTGAGAAAGTCAAAATTTAAAGTTAAGCTTTAGAACTCAAAAATACAAATGGTTTAGTATGGCGTTTCAAAATTGTCTCTAGTTGGCAAAATCAAGCGAACAATCTCTCTATAGGGTGAGTAGCTGTATGCATGTGTACTTTTTATTCCAGTAAATGGCTTTCTCAATTTAATTTAAGAGGGGCTTCAGTGGTCAATGCTTATAATATATAATATGTCTATAAATACGTGCGATTATTATTTTGATTATACGTATAAGAAGAAAATAAAAGAAATAATTAGTTTGCAAAGAGGTTATTTATAGACATTATTACCCTATTGCTCTCGTCAAGTCTCCATCCCTTGCAATCTTTTCTTCATTCATTTTTTCCTTCGTTATTCAGACTACGTACAGACATCTTTAAGTCAATGTTTACTTCCAAATGTTCGAGCTCCGCCCTATTTTTGGTATTCTTTTGTGCCCGGTGTAATGACGGTCCGACAAAGTAATCAAATATTTCATTACTTTAGGGCAATTTAAATACTGAATCAGATTTGCGGCAGAATCAAAAGCTTGAGAACTTTGGAAAAGGACTGAACCAATACAATAAATTAACGACATGACATACTCATATACTAGAACTCATTACAATGATAATATCTCCGTATTCAAAATAAAACAGCGTATCCAACTTTTTTTCTGAAAACACGTGAGAAATCCAGAACGATTCCTCTATTTGGTCTTTACTCACTGTTTTTATTTGAAGACTTTTACTTTAGGAAAGGTAATAAGACAAAAATGCTACATCTTTAGCTCAAAGAACACCTTGAGTTCTAGTAAATTTTTATAAGTCGAAAGCGTTTGGAGACCAACCACCGGCGGGGGGGGGGGATTTTCCAGAGGGCGGGGAGTAATTGCCCAGAATCAACCCTGCAAGAGCCACCTCCAACAATAAACTAGACAGGCAGGAAACATACATAATCCGGATAAAAATCCTCTTTTAAATTATTCTCAACAACAGAATATCTGTTCACAAAATCATATTTTTATAGAAAAAGAGCATGTAATCAGTTTCCTATTAATACGTCATTTTGTTAATTATGGCTTACACACACACTTCTGTTATAGGTTGTTTTTTTTGCTTTTACTCTTAATATCTATCCACAATTATCCTGCTTTATATTGAGGCACGTGTAAATTGATTCGGAGAAAATACTATCTTTCTGTAAAGCAGGAATAAAGATAATAGCTTGCAGTAATAAGCAAAAAAAGGGTGTCTGATCTTCTGGTTGATCAGTAAGATTTCTGCAAGGGGTTATCCACTTTCAAAAACTATGTACAACAGGGAGCCTGTACCGAACGTGGCCGAAGTGCACGTGACAGAAAAAGTGCTGCTCCGAGATGCATACTATATGATGGAGAGTTGGAAGCCCCTAGGGTATTTATTGCCTTCTTTTTCTTAGCAAAAATAAAAATGCCAGCAAAAAGTAAGACTATTTTTTGCACTGGAAACAATGAAATACAAATTCCTCGTCTCTTGCCTGACTTCCAATTATATTAGTTTAGGTCTTGTAGTTTCGCTTAAATAAATGATGATAGAAGAGAAAATATTCTCAATTTTGATTTCTATTAGATCTCCAACCATCGATATGCCCAGCACGACTTTAAATCAACTGCGAATAATGTATTTGACTTTGAGAAAACGCTTTAAATAGGTTCGAATTTCATATGTAGTTTATCTTGCTTTGTTTTCAGGCATGCTTAGCTGAATATTAGTTATCAATTTTTTTACCTAAAATTTTTAAATTTAAAATGGATAGGAATTTTGTTGTCTATGATAGGGGCTGCCATCCCCTCACCTACCCTTTCTTTGTGTTAACCTTTATTTGGCTTTTCTCCAAAGCTTCAAGGACGAACACAATAACAGGAGAGTAATATGATAAAAAGTTTTATTGTTAAAAACATGTTTTTTTTAATGAAAGTAAGGAACGACGTTAAAACTTAAAACGAACAGAAATTATTCCGTATATGAAAGGGGCTGTCCCCTCATCTATGCCTCGCTCTTTACGCTAAAGTTTTTTATTGTTTTTAAGAAAATAAGAATTGTGAGAAAGTCAAACTTTAGCGTAAAGAGCGAGACGTTGAGGAGGGGACAGCCCCTTTCATATACGGAATAATTTCTGTTCGTTTTAAGTTTTAACGTCGTTCCTTACTTTCAGTTAAAAAAAAACTTGTTTTTTTATTTAATTTTTGAACGTTTTTGAATTGATACAGGTTTTGATTTTGGCTCACCGTACATGAATAATTAAAACAAAATTTGCATATTAATTTTACTTTTATTTGGTTAAATGGCTTTCTCGAAACTTGTTTAATTTTATTTACGAACGTTTTTATTAGTAATAAATATACGTAAATTACGAATTAACTTACATAACGAACTTCTATATTCATATATTTTTAATACGTATATTAGGGGGCTCACCTACTAGTCAATACCTCGCTCTTTAAGCTAAAGTTCGAATTTTGTTCCAATTCTTTAAAAATGATCCCTTAATCACAAAGGCCGTTATTTAGAATAAATAGCTCTTATGAAAGTACTAAAAAATCTTTGGCTTAAAGAGCGAGGTACTGACTAGGGGGTGAACCCAATCATAAACGTAATATTTTCTGTTCGTTTTAAGTTTTGATGTTAGTCCTTATTTTCAGTTGGAAAACTTGTTTTTTTATATTTAATTTCTGATCTTTTTTTTAAATAATGCTGGGAAATCCGGCGCCCCCTTAATAGCAATGTCCAGTGTGGCCAGATCGTGAACAAAAAAGTAAGCCGCAGCCTTTGAAAAACAAGCCAAAAATAAGCCTGACAATTTTTTGCCCAAAATCTAACTTTACTTTTAATGGTGTCCAAGTTTTGACGGCCGTTTTATAAAAATACTCACCACTATTCAGGTCCTTTGATCCTACTGGCATTATCCACCTTTCAATTCGTCCCCTGGCTTGAGGAAGTTCAGTTCCAGTGTAGAGATTATTTTGAGGCTGCATTTAGTAGAATTGCGATAAACCGCTACCCCATGTGGAACTCTAGAGACTTTATAGAAATTCCCGCGCGCTATGTTCAGAAAATGCTCGACCGTGCTTACTTTCCTGTCCAACAGTTCGGGGAAAATTATTGACGAGGACGCCCACCGGCTCGATTTCTCCTGTGTTAGTTCGAGCACTGTCCGTGTGCACCGCAATTTCTGTATCCCATAATTTCACTGAGTCAGACCTCCGATTACTATAATGATACTCTGTGACCCAATGCGTTTTAATGTCAACATTTCGATTCAGTCAGAGGTTCTTTTTGGCGCAATAGAGTTATTGCCAGAACAAATTCTTAAAATTGTGTCCCAGCCCTTATGTATTGGTTGGACATAATGATGCATTACTTAATAACGACCGTAACCCGCAGACAAAAACAAAAAAGATCATTATTTCATTGGTTTATTATCACATAGATACACAAACAAAAATCAGATCATTGGATATTATCACATATAGATTCATAAAATTATGGAAATCACTTTGTGTAAAGTCAAAGCTTTGGAATAAAATCCTTTTCCCAATGCTAAATGCGATGCTAAAACGCCCTTAAAGGGCTACGAAAGGTACACAAGGAACACAATCGTACTTTTGTCTTTATCACAAGTCCATTCCAGGGTCATAATTGGCTATTACGAACCACAATACGTCCCTGGGACCAAGAACAAATAAGACTGAGTAGAACCTCCGTCTTTGGTCCGTGCACTGACTATTGGATAACCCGTAAAATCTGAGCAGAGGTGGAGCCAATTTGAGAACTGGCTGAGCACTGAGTTGACGGCCGTCTACTTTCCCTCATCACCGCCGCGCATTTGCGAGGAAAAGACCGTAGCAGGCCTCCAGGCGTGTATGATAAGTGTAATCAAACACTTTCACTTGTTCTCACTCAATTTTTCTTCTCTTGGGCTGTACTGCAAAGAGCTAGTTGTTGAGGTAACGAATTGTAATGTTCCGCGCCAGCTCCACCTCCGCTCAAATTCGCCAGGTATCAGCCGTATTTTATTCGACTCCGCGTGGTTGTAGTATCGAGATAGGGAGACGAAGGTTCTTAGTCTTTATTTGTTCTTGCTGGGACGGATCTCCAGTTTCCTGTTTGATGAGCCACATTTTAACGAGGTCCGAACATTCCACCACTTTAAACATGGATGGGAAGTATCGTGGGCCAGATTGGGAATGACACGCGTTATAAATTTCGATACTTTTACGTAAGACAAACTAAGAATTGAATTTTGTTGCTGTGCTGCGAGAGCCAACTCACTCATCGATTTCAGAAGTTTACAACTTATCATAATTATATTGACCTTTAGCGCAAGATGGCTGTCCGAACTCTGGCTGCCAGTCGTTGAGTGAGTGCGTACCTTTTAAGGCGCTTTATGACGGGAAAACTAAAAAAAAATGGCAGTTTGGAAAAAAATGCTCCAGGGTGGAATTTTCGGTGATTAAGAGTATCCGTCTTTCATAGCCCTTTAAGATTGACCAAATGCCTCTAAGATGTCACTGAGTTCATCTTCTTCCCTGTCAGCGTCAGGCGCATCAGCTCTGTCACATCGTCCACTGTCAGACGCATTTTCAGCTCCATTTTTCGAATATATGGAACTGTTGAACGAAGTCATTTTGGCCGATGGTACGAATGACGAACAGCAGTGGCCACTGACAGACATCCACAGTCGAAAAACCAAAATTGCGTTTAGGATTGGTAAAAGCATTCTATTCCGAAGCTTTGACTTTACACAGTTCATCATAGAAAACGCTCTCTCAACGACTGCGTTGCTGATAGGCAAACTCAGCAACGACAATGCCCACTTTGCCAAATCCTGAAAGACTGGCTCTCCAATAGGGTCGCGAAACTGAAGCACGTGGACCCAGAACTCAGAGGAGTCTTTTGGAAGTTCTCCGCCACAATGTTCATTCCAGTCAACCTCGAGCAGGTGTCTCCACTGGTTTTCCATGTCTCCAAATTCTGTCACTGGAATCACACTAAGAGGTAGGTCGGCGAATCTGGGTCTAGTCTGAGATAAACATATTGTCGGAGAGAGAATTCTCAATTTCAGAAGGGAATCAATGGCAAGAGGTGAACGTTTCAGAACTGACCTTGCAGCCGTCTTGAGAAAGCCGTCACAGCGAAAGTTTATTTCCTCTTTCATCTCGCTTGGAAGATCAGCTTCGCTGAGTTCAGAAAGAAACAAATGCCCAAAGTCTACTTGGTCGACAGGAAGGTAGTAAATTAGAAACTCAAGGTTGACGTTAAGGGACACTGCAGACGGTCGAAGGATCCTGCGCAGGATGCACATGACCAAATCTTTCAGCTCTTGAAACAGACGAAATTGGTCTGCATTCAAATGTTGAAATAGTATGTTCACCCTCTGAAAGTCGGCCAATAGCGGTTTCAGAAAGACAATGTATAGACGGTTGCGCTTATCACTGTACATTTCGTGTAAAGTTCTTGCAGTATAGCACCGCTCTTTTTCCTTGGCGATGCGGAAATGTGTTGTCAGTTCGAGGTATTGCTCATCAACTCTACACACTGCGCCAGCGTGTACTTGAAGGGGCCACAATTTTAAGGGGCGAATTTCCATGATTTATCAGCCTATATATCTGGCCGTACGCTTCCCTTCGCAACGGGCTTACGCTAAACCACTTGTACGTTTCCGAGAGCATAAGTTCTAAGTTGCTCGGCAACTCTTCCACCGCCTCGGAAGCGCACAAGTGCAGAGAGTGGCAAACACATTTGAAAAGCTGAAGGTGAGGTAACCCATCTGCTTTCAGCAATGTAAATAGAGAGTGATTTGCGCCACACATGTTATTTGCCCCATCAGTACCAATACCAATCAGGTTTTTGAGAGGTACTTTGCACTCTGCAAGAAATTTTGTGAGTTCTGCGTGGAGTATAATAGCTTTAGTTGATGGTACTTCAACCATTCCTAACGCAGTACACACTATCTTTTTCAACTTCAGGCTGTAATATCGAATGCAAATACACATGAACTTCATTGTAGAGACATCAGTTGACTCATCCAGTATTAGAGAGTACTTACCATCTCCAATGTCAGCCACTATCTCCTTCAGGGTTTCAGGTCCAAGCACATTCTTAATGAGAGCGGAACATTTAGTTTTTTTTAGCCTCACCGATTCACCAATAGGCAGAGGAAATAAGTCTTTGATGATAGTAGAAAGATGGTCGATTGTTCTCACCGACGAGTGACAGGCTACATGAGCAGCCAAGACCAGCTCCGCTTTCCGCGAAGCCAAGTTCGTCGACGTGACTCCTAGAAAATTAGCATTAATTATTCTTGATTATTTCGGTTATGTTTCATAACCGATTATTTCGGCTATGTTTCATAACTTTACTCTGAAAGGGGATGTGGTTGGGGGGGGGGGGGGGGGCAAAACTTCCGTCCGGATTTTCCCTATGAAGGAAAAGTCACAGGGGGATGAAATGTTGCATGTTCCTTGGTTAAAACATGACCTACAAAACGCAGCCCTCCCCACCTCTCTGGGACCAAAGATCGATTAACACTGTTGTGGTATGCCTCTTTACAGAAGCACAAGTGTGCTTCCTTGGTTGATTTCAATGACTGGTCCCCGAACTCCGATTGGGTCCCCCATACGCAAAATAACGGGCCACTGGCTATTAATCGTTATCAAATTCTGTTGAGACCTAATGGTAGATATTCTTGGTTGAATGACGTTTTGAGGTCCTCTCTAAAATACACACAGAACTCAAGATGGGGTTAAGACTTCCCAACGAAACACACACTGGACATTGGGCCTTATTGCTATTATTTGAAAAAAACTACGTTTTCTAAAGAGTTAAAGAGGCTGAGTCAAAAGTTCGAACCTTTAAACGTACAGGGATTAGGAGATACAGTTGGGGGGCTGCCGCCTCCCAAACCCCCCGCTTTCGCAGCCTTTAAATAAAAAAAAAAGTTTTTTTAACTGAAAGTAAGGAGCGACATTAAAACTTAAAACGAACAGAAATTATTCCGTATATGAAAGGGGCTGTGCCCTCCTCAACGCCTCGCTCTTTACGCTAAAGTTTGACTTTCTCACAACTCTTTTTTTAAACAATAAAAACTTTAGCGTAAAGAGCGAGGCGTTGAGGAGGGCACAGCCCCTTTCATATACGGAATAATTTCTGTTCGTTTTAAGTTTAAATGTCGCTCCTTACTTTTAGTTTAAAAAACTTTTTTTTATTTAAAGGCTGCGAAAGCGGGGGGTTTGGGAGGCGGCAGCCCCCCAACTGTATCTCCTAATCCCTGTACGTTTTAAGGTTCGAACTTTTGACTCAGGCTCTTTAACTCTTTAAAAAACGTAGTTTTTTTCAAATAATTTCTGCACATTTTTGTACAGTTTATTACTTATTATTGCTTGACTAACTGTTAGCTGATCGTGTCAGGAATTAAAGTTGGGGGGCTGCCACCCCCCAAACCCCCTGCTCTTTAAGATTAAGGAGGCACACTTGTGCCTCTTTAAAGAGTTCTTCTGGAGACGCCTGTTGAGCCGAAGGATTTAATAGATTGGATTTAAAAAAGAAACTGAGTTTCCTTTTTAAACTTTAAATTCAATATGTAAAAAAACTTTCTCTGACGGGGAATCGAACCCGGGTCTTCCGCCTGACAGTCAGGAGTAGTGACCACTGTACCAAAGAAACGTTACATTATTTTTATTCTGTGCGATGTATTTTGACGCAAGCAAATCCCCACAAAACTTGATATTTGGTTTTTGGAAAACAGGGAAGGAGTGATCGGATTGAGCGGAAATTTCGAGGATAAGCTTCCAGGTCCCAGGAAAGCTTATCCTCTAAATTTCAGCCTGATCAGACAACGTTAAAGGGGGGCTGTGGTGGGAAAATTTAACATGGGCTCTTATAGGAAAACGAGGTTTTTCGTAAATGTAAATTCGGGGGATAATTTTTTCGGTCTGAAAATATCAAAAGGCACTAACAGGTCAAATTCCGCTTCGAATGAGTCCTCATTCACCCGGATCCGTTGCCAACTGTGGCCTGTAGGCGTGGCTAATAAAAAAAAAGAGAAATGAACTTTAAGTGGCTATATTTGTTTTTTGGAAAACAGGGAAGGAGTGATCGGATTGATCTGAAATTTCGAGGATAAACTCCCGGGCCCTAGGAAAGCTTAACCTCTAAATTTCAGCCCAATCAGACAACGTTAAAGGGGGGCTGTGGTCGGAGGGTCGAAACTTCCAGCCCACTTTTACCCATGAAGATAAAGTCGGAGGGGGGTAAAATTTTGCACGTTTCTTAGTTGGAGCTTGGGCTACAAAATGCAATCACCGCTGTCTCTCTCCGACCGCTAGGACCGGAAATCGCTTTACATTGTGGTGGGTCGCCTCTTTATAGAGGCACAAATGTGCCTCCTTGACGAAGTTTCGGAGGAGTGCTACAAAGACCACTCTTTCTGGTAGGTGTCTTGATGACAAGAACGTAGGGACCCCCCTATTGTTAAGCCATGCTCAAAAGAAAAGTACTCACCACATTCAGTGACTGGTTTCTGTATTTTCAGACTTGCTGCCTTCTTCTCATGCTTTTTCGATTTCATGTGCTGCTCCAGATCATGTTTGTGAGCCCTGAGCTCTGTACCATTGCAGAAAGTTAGGGTTCTGCATATTACTAGTAATTTTGGACGGGGCAGGCTTAACTACGTTAGTAGACCCTGAGGTAGCAATCTGGTTGGCTGAGGTAACAATCTGCTTGGCAGTAGATGCTTGAGGTATACGAAGTTTAGAAAGAGAGGTTTGAACCACCCTTTCTGGGACTAGGACAGGCTTAAGTACTTTAGTAGAGACTGAGGTAACAATCTGCTTGGCAGTAGATGCTTGAGGTACACCAAGTTTAAAAAGAGAGGTTTTAACTACCCTTTCTGGGACTAGTTTTGGTGTCGGACTGCCAGTATCTGAGTGACTGTTCACCACTTCGGAGGTAGAGCCCGCTACGTCTGGATCCACCAGTTCTTGGACTAATTTTGATTCTTTTAACAGCTCTGCCACTGTCTTAGACTTTGGTAGAACAGCTCGTTTTTGCCTGTAGTGGCTGGTGGCACTGCTATCACTGTCCATGCTGTCAGTCTCAGAGTCACTGTCATCTGACTCATCAGGTTCCACCCAATCTTGGGCTGATGAATCACTACACAAATTTGCCACTATTTTAACTTTTGATGGAACAATTCGTCTGTATTTGGTGATGGCACTGCTATCTCTCGTCCCTATACTAATTTCAGGTGCTGATTTGTCTATTAAAGCTCGTTTTGGCTCGGATCCACCACCTTCAGCACCATCTGTTCCAGCACTGTCCAGTTCAGTTGAGTTGGAAGGCCTAGTAACAGTGAAAAAATATGAAATTTTTTTCTGCCCGTTTCCATCATATCCAGTTGAACGTTTCATTTTTATTTTCACTAGGGGTGAATGACATTCAATCTGAAAAGAGTATAGAAAAATAAACTGAATCTGTAAGTTCATCTTGGAGTAAAAATTGACAATAAGGTCCAAGCTAAGCTTGTACTTGTAACAATATTTGAATAATATATCCCGCCTATTCTGACGACTTCTAATTACTAAAAGATGATTTTTTAAACATCTTGCAACACAGCTGGGTTATAGATTTACATTGCAATACTGACTTAAAGAAGTTTAATTTTTGATTTCAGAAGTTTAATTTCAGAAAAAACTCAGCCCTGGGTCAAATTTGTGCGAGCAAAATCTCAGCCAACAGCTCTCACAAAACCAATAGAAGAGGAATTTCTGAGCTGAGCTCGGCCAAAAGGTTGCACAAACACAAATGAAATAAAAATTGTGAGAAAGGCTGAACTGAGCTCAGAAAAATTGAGCAATGGAAAACGGCCTCAATGTTGAGTTTTCTCATATACTTCCACAAAATAAAGGTTTTAAAATGGCTATATTGACAGTTCTAGAAAAATCTTCCAGTACTGAGATATCAAGAACTATTAAACAGGGGCCTCTCAACAGAGAAAGGGATGCAAACAAATAGCATTTGGCAGAGCAGAATCTCAACTTTCTTTTCATTCCCAACAACTATGTTTATACAAGGTTTAAGTACTGATATTAGTCAGAGAAATTAAAGCAAAAATTAAATATGGGCAGTGGTAATTACAAAGGCTCAGGCTCCTGTATTCATATATCTCTTTCTGATATTTTCATTAGTATTATATGGTACTTTATTACATATTAGCTATTATCCTACATTATATATAACTAATTTATCTAGTATTTAACTATAGGCTAATACATTGGGAAAAATGAATAAAAGTGAGTCTGAAACAAGATTGATTGCTTCAGGTTTGCTTATGTCACAAGCTAATGCTCATCACTGCTAAAAATGGGGGTGCAAACCAGTCATGTACACCAGCTATTTTTCTGTGGCATGTACCCAATTTGCTGGTAGCCAATGCATTGAGGTACACACCTCAATGCATTGAGTACCCCCCCCATACCAGTTAGGAATTAATTGTTTTATGTACAACCATCAACATATAATGTACTCCTTCACCACTGCAGTAGTATACCACAGGATCTGTACCTCAGAATTTGATACCTACATCTAACCAAGTGTACTACTCCATATATAGCGTAGCAGGACCTACTCCATATATAGCGTAGTAGGACCTATGCCATGTTTAATGTAGTACTAATTGTGGGGTGTAGTACTCAAATTCTTAGGTACAGATCCTGTGGTGTACTGCTGCAGGGGTGAAGTAGTACATTATGTTGATGGTAGTACATAAAACAATTAATATCCCTAACTGCCCCATACCGATTTTCACGTTTGCATGTATTCTGAGAAAACCCATGACCAGTTTGCTTCTTCCTTTGAGCATATTTAAACTGAAGTGATGCAAAGAAAACCTCAAATATAAATAAATGTATTGTCTTTATCAAATAAAAGTTGGCCAGTAAATTATTATTACCTCAAATTGCATTGTCCCTCAACAGTGATCTTAAAGGTGTCAACAATTACAGCATTATCAAGAAGTGTAAACAATTACAGCTCTTATCATGAAAAAAGAAGAACAAATTAAAGATTTGGATCTATTGTCAACCCAGTCCAGAAAGAAGAGGGGTCAATGATCGGATTTTCAGGACACTTGCCTTGATTGTCTACAGTTGATTGATTAAATTTAATATAACAATGAACCTTGTTTATTTCAAAATCTGAAAGGTTTTTTTCTAAATAACAAAACTATAGGATAACTTCCATAGTTGCTGTCTGTTAAAGGTAATTTCTCATGTTTAATTATCAATGTTGTGGTCAAGATTTGTAGACTATTGGCCAAGATTGATAATTCTGAAAATTAGTAGTGGTCAAGATTAAAGTCTCAGCTGTCAGGTAAAGGACATACTGAATTCTAATCAGAGATACAGCTCAGATTAGGCACTGGCTAATCACTAGGAGTCTTACCCTATAGGCCTAGGCTACAGCAACAGTAACAAAGAAATCAGACATCAAAGCAAGGGTAACTCATCTACTTATCCTGCTCCTGTATTTATATATCTCTTTCTGATATTTTCATTAGTATTATATGGTACTTTATTACATATTAGCTATTAGCCTATATTATATATAACTAATTTCTCTAGTATTTAACTATAGGCTAATACATTGGGAAAAATGAATAAAAGTGAGTCTGAAACAAGATTGATTGCTTCAGGTTTGCTTATGTCACAAGCTGATGCTCATCACTGCTAAAAATGGGGGTGCAAACCAGTCATGTACACCAGCTATTTTTCTGTGGCATGTACCCAATTTGCTGGTACCCAATGCATTGAGGTACACACCTCAATGCATTGGGTACCCCCCCCCCATATTAGTTAGGGATTAATTGTTTTATGTACAACCATCAACATATAATGTACTCCTTCACCACTGTAGTAGTATACCACAGGATCTGTACCTCAGAATTTGATACCTACATCTAACCAAATGTACTACTCCCTATATAGCATAGCAGGACCTACTCCATATATAGCGTAGTAGGACCTATGCCATGTTTAATGTAGTACTGATTGTGGGGTGTAGCACTCAAATTCTTAGGTACAGATCCTGTGGTGTACTACTGCAGGGGTGAAGTAGTCCATTATGTTGATGGTACTACATAAAACAATTAATATCCCCAACTGCCCCATAACGATTTTCACTTTTGCATGTATTCTGAGAAAACCAATGACCAATTTGCTTCTTCCTTTGAGCATATTTAAACTGAAATGATGCAAAGAAAACCTCAAATATAAATAAATATATTTTCTCAGAATAGGCCTAGACAAAAAGTGAAAACGGGTATGGGGGTACCCAATATATTGGGGGCAGTACCCAATGCATTGGGGTGTGTACCCAGTCGGCTACACTGTGTACCCAATCTGTTTGTACAGAGATACAAACCACAGAAAATAGCTAGAGTGTACATGACGACAGCATGACGACTCCTGGACGACTCACATAAACTAAACAGTTAAACAGGATCTGTAGATGTTACAGACATGTCTGTTATGAGTTTGATTCCTGGCGTTATTCTATACTAATAAGTAACAGCTAATATACTGTACCTTCAGCTGTAGTTCAACCCCATGACTTAATGGCTAATGCTTTTTATGCTGTTGTTACGAAGCCACGTGTCTCTTAGGATTTGAAAACTTCACCGCAGTGCCGCGGTTAGATTCGTATTTTGACCATAGAGTTAAAACGTGGTTTTGACCTTTCGTGAGCATTCGTTCGTTCGTTCGTTCGAAAATGGGATGAATTGCCAAAAAATATAAATTCTTCCCGAAAAAGTAAATCACGCCAAGAAATAAGCCAGCTCAAAATAAAAATAGCCAAGTTTTAAGCCACAAGCCAGTTCCAAAAATTTTCACGCCAGTCGCCAACAAAATAAGCCAGTTTGGCGTAAAATAAGCCAATCTGGCCACACTGGCAATGTCCCTTCCCCCATGAAACTTCCTTCATGGAAATATCCTCCCACATAACCCCCAACCCACCCACCCCCCTACTACCAGTAAAAATCCCCCCTGAAAACGTCTGTATACTTCCTAATAACCAATACTATATGTTAGCATTGGGCAAAGTTCATAACTTTCAGCCCTCCCCCCGGGGACTTCGGGGGATTAAGTCATCCTAAAGGACATATTTATCATATTCTCATTATATTCTCATATTATCTCAACTTTTGATCAGGTGACTTTGGGAAAAAAATGAGCGTGGGAGGGGGCCTAGTTGCCCTCCATTTTTTTGGTCACTTAAAAAGGGCACTACAACTTTTAATTTCCGATCCAATGAGTCCTCCGACGATATTCTAGGACCACTGGGTCGATACGATCACCCCTGGGGAAAAAAAAAAAAAAAACAAATAAACAAATAAACACGCATCCGTGATCTTTCTTCTGGCAAAAAATGCAAAATTCCACATTTTTGTAGATAGGAGCTTGAAACCTCTACAGTAGGATTCTCTGATATGCTGAATATGATGGTGTGATTTTCATCAAGGTTATATAGCTTTTAGGGGTATTTCCCCCTTTTTTCGAAAGTCAGCGAAATCTTCTCAGGCGCGTAACTTTTGATGGGTAGGACTAAACTTGATGAAAATTAGATATTTGAAATCAGCATTGAAATATGATTCTTTTGATGTATCTATTGGTATCAAAAACCCGTTTTCTAGAGTTTTGGTTACCATTGAGTCGGGTCGCTCCTTACTTACAGTTCGTTGCCACGAACTGTTTGATTATCTCTGTGAAAAAAAAAAAAATGTCGGCCTTTACTTTCATTGTAAGAATACAGTTTTTAATTTAATTTCTGTTCTCTTTTGTTATTATATCCAGTTCTATCTTATATGGGACAAGATTACCACCCCCTCAGTCGCCAATATTTACTTAAAGTCTAATTACAATAAGGCTACACACTAACACGAATAATTCCAATTAAATAAAACAGTAATTATTGTGTATCAATGCTTCAATCATGCTAATAATCACAGATAAATTGTCATTCAATTATTTCTGTTATATCAAAAACGTATTTTAGAGTTAAAATTTCCATGAAGGTTTTTGACAGATTCTGTCCATAGAAGATGGCACTACCCTTCCCCTTTATATGCAGGTAGAAGTATGGAAATAATGTGCTTAAGTATTTCAGCAATGAAAGAAGAGCTGTGATCCCGCAGTACTGACGTTGCAGGATTAGTCCAATTATATTCATCAAAAGGAAGGAGGTTGCGAGTCCTCCCCCCTGCCCCATATTTATCCGGAGAATCGAGCACTGAAAATTTTGAAAATTTGGGCCTATAAATATACTTTTTGAGGCTTCAGGATCCCCCTCACTCACAAAAAGATCAACTGACCCCTCCCCCTAATTGTTCCAGCAATACAATGCCATGCCCATGATGATGCCTGGATTCTAAACAGTGGCCATAATTATGCCTTTAATGAATAGTTCAGTCGGGCGAAGCTTTTAGATAATTGTCTATAAAATAATAACGGTTTATTATGTATGAACTGTGTAACAGTTTTGGAACTAATAAGCTACCGTGCGATATTATGGCCTCTGATACATGGAGGCACATTAAATAGATTTTCATAGTTTTCATCCGACAGGGTATCTAAGAATTTCGTTTGATAGCATTACAAAATGAAAAAAAAAATTGTAAAAAAGAAAAACGAGAATAATTCCAGCCACTGAGAAGTAGAAGAATAGTATGCTAATATTTCGGTTGAGACCTCAGCTCAACCGTCCCAAGTGCAAAAGAGGCAGTGACGAGTAAATTCCCTTTAGAATTGGGCCCTAATAAATTTTCATTTTTTCATACTTAGCCAGTGTGGTCTCAGAAATTATTTACTTGATAACATTTTGGCCTTATTCGGGCCCAACTATTGGTTTGTGCCATACAATATCAGAAAATGCCAACTTACTATAGCAGAATCTCTTATGTTACTTAAAGACGGGAACTGTAATTTTCAATTTCACTTTGATTAAGCCCTCTTCCGAAATGAAACGGCCAACGGTTCGGTGCCATTGCGCCTGAGAATAAGAACGCTAAAGTCTAAATAAAAACGTCAAATCTTGAATTTTTGTCTCAATTCTTTAACAACGACTCCTGAAACACGAGGCCCATTTAATTAGAATAATAGGCTTTTTTTTCTACAAATTCTAAAAGAAAAACTTTAGCGTAAAGAGCGAAGTGTTGAGGAGGGGGAACCCCCATAATATACTAAATAATTGATGTTCGTTTTAAGTTTTAATGTTGCTCCTTACTTTCAGTTGAAAAAACTTGTTTTTTATTTAGCTTCTGATCTTTTTTTAAATAATGCTGGGAAATCCGGCTCCCCCTCCATACAAAAATTTCCTTTTCCCATGAAAATTCCTCCATGGAAACATCCTCCTACGCAAACTCCCCCACCCCACCCCCCAAACAAAAAAATATCTATATAATTCCCAAAATCAATACTATATGTAAATAATGGACAAAGTTCATAGCTTGTAACCCTTCCCCCGGGGCTGCAGGGGGTCAAGTCATCATCAAAGACATAGTTAATAGGTCTTTCGACTAATGTGAACAATATAGCAATCTCAAAATTTTGATCAAACGACTTGGGGAAAAAAAGGAGCGTGAGATTATATAACCCTTCAATATTTTTGGTCACTTCAAACGGGCACTACAACTTTTGATTTCCGATTCGACTTTCTTTATATAGGAGCGTAAAACCTCTACAATATGGTTCTCTGATATGCTGAATCTGACGATATGAGTTTCATTAAGATCCCTTGATGTTTTGGGGCTGTTTTCCCCCTTTTTTCAAACCTCAGCAAATTTTCTAAGGTTCGGAACTTTTGATGGGTAACATTAAACTTGATGAATTTTATATATTTTGAATAAGCATTAAAATTAGATTCTTTTGATGTATCTATTGTTATCAAGACTCTGTTTCATAGAGTTTCGGCTACTATTGAGTCGAACCGCTCTTTACTTTCAGTTCGTTACCACAAACTGTTTGATTGGATGAACCCAAATAAGTCTATTTTTTCGCTTCCTCATCAATCGACGACGGAATAACAGAAATGCAAGAAGCTGTTCTCTATTCTTGGTATACACAACACTATATAAAATATAACAAAACGAAAATGAAATAGACTCCTGCTGCACGTTGTCAGATCTGACATCGATTGCTACGGCGTCGGTAAGAATGTTTACAGCCCACTGCGTAAACTCTATATTATTTTAGAGCGACAGAGGCAAAAAATCTGATCGTTAAGAACAGCAAGTGTTTCGGCCGTTAGTATTCCTCTTTTTCAGGTTTTGAGATTCTTTTCTGTTTTTTATACTTTTATTTCTATTTTATTTTGGTTTCTGGGTGAAAATTCGGTACCAGTGTCGTAACTTTTGTGAACTCGTTTCATAGGTTTATTTCTTGATTAGCTCCATAGCTGTAGAGCTTTCAGTGACTGTGCATACATAAATAAATGAAGAAAACAAAAATAGCTTTTATTCACTATATGAATACCCAAGCTCTACTTGTATGGGTTAGCATACATAATACATATACCCAAGCTATATTAGGCCATTTTTAAGGTTTGTTAGAAAAACAAGACTAATCCACAGCAGAAGGATGGCTAAGTCATGTTTTTCTAACAGACTTCAAGAACTTAATAAAAGTTGACTGTGTGCTCATATAGTGAGAAAAATAATTTTTGTGTTCCATTTATTAATGCACACATAGTAATTGAAAGCTTTATTGTCACCTTGCAAATCAAGAAATGGGTACAAGTCACGAAACCAGTTCCAGATTTTCTCCCTCTTTCTGGTTTATGTTTCCATTCCATTCGATTCTCATGTCCACTGAACCCACCTTATTTGATAAGAATGGATAGATAATTTTGTTTGACAAAAAAAAAAAAAAAAAAAAAAAAAAATCAGAACATTTTTGCTGCACCTGCTAAGAAAAGCCCTAAGGGCTTGTTGGCAGATCTTCTATTCTAGATATTCTAAAAAATACTCTTTTATACTATTCTACTTGGTAATAATACTAAATTACATATATAAAACAACCATCCTACTTACATAAAACACATACATAGATTCTATTCTTTTGCGACAAAAAAAATCTTTTGGCTGCGGCCTTGAAGGTTGCCAGATAACTTGCATTTCGAATCGCAACCGGTATTATATCCCATGCACAGGGAGCAAAATTTCTTATTACAAAAGAAGCTCTAGCCATTTTTCTAAGTTGATGTACTACATTCTAAGATTCTAAGTTGGCTCTAAGCTGATTAGATTCTAAGAGTTCATAATTTTCTAAGTACTAAAGCCGAAACAATGACTTAATTTCTCATTTGTCTCACCTTTATTTAGTCCTTAGACATGCTTCTTTGCTAGAATGATTATTTGTCTTAGAAATTCAGAAACATTTAGGGATACAAACCTCAAGCAATGCTCCAAGTAGCGATCAAGATTCTTATAAAAAGGTCTAGAGGTATAATAGCCACTCCAGTAATGGTCACGTTCATCAGCGTATGTAAAAAAGTCCCCCGTAAATGACGGAAAGAATTGACTAGCACCTGACGTTGCTATTGGTGACAACCGAGCCGATTCTTGGCGAACCTCTTCAAAATAATCAGCCAGGGTGCCGAATTGGGCCTAAACAGTAAAAATTTATTGTCGATGAGAATTCATTAAAGCTCTTTCTTAAGTGGCACAGTGGCTCATATTAATCCGAAAATAAAATTAATTTTCCAAATAAAGTAGAAGAGTACTCATATAACGTAAATCAAACATAAATAGTCTTCGATAGATATCCAAAGCTTCCCTTTGAGACAGATCCCATTTATCTTAGATTCTGAATATTTTTGTTCTACCTCCAAAATTGCCCCCCCCCCGCCCGATCTTTTTTGGAACTTCATATTTTTGACGATTTTCTTTTAAAGTCTGAATTGAACTTCGAAAAAAGAATTCTTCTACATTTTAAAAGAATAGCCGTTTTTTATAACTACAAATTTAATAAACTTTTTTGACGATTCAAAAGTATATTGTTTATGTATAATTGATACAAATTATATAAACAGTTTTCTTTTTCTTACTTTAGACCGGATTTCAAATTTGAAAAAAAAAAAAAAAAAACAGATGAGAAAAATCACAATCAAACTCCATGAAAACATAAAAAATTCAAAGGACAGAATATCAAACAGTTTGTGGTAACCAACTGTAAGCAAAGAGCGACCCGGCTCAATAGTAACTGAAACTCTATAAAACTGAATTTTGGTACCAATAGATATATCAAAAGAATCAAATTCTTATGCTGATTTCAAATATATAAACTTCATTAAGTTTAGTCTTACCCATCAAATGTTACGAGCCTAAGAAAATTTTCCTGATCTTCGAAAAAAGGGAGAAAAAACCCTAAAAGTCAAATGATCTCAATGAAAATCACAGCATCAGATTCAGCGTATCAGGGAACACTGCTGTACAGGTTCCAAGCTCCCATCTGCAAAAATTTGGAATTTCGTATTTTTTGCCAAAAGACAGATCACGGATGCGTGTTTATTTGTTTGTTGTTTTTTTTTTTCCCAGGGGTGATCGAATCGACAAAGTGATCCTAGAATATCGGGACAGGGCTCATTCGAACGGAAATTAAAAGTTCTAGTGTCCTTTTTAAGCAACCAAACAAATTGGAGGGCAACAGGGCCCCCTTCCCTGCCCCTTTTTTCTCAAAATCGTCCAATCAAAATTTTTGAGATATCCATTTTCTTCACCATAGCTGAAAGGCCCAATAACATGACCTCCCGCAGCCCCAGGGGAAAGGTCTTTAAATAATAAATTTGCCCATTGTTCGCGAATAGTATTTGTTATTGGGATGTAGGCATACATTTTTGGCTGGGGGGGGGGGCAAATTTTCTGCTTGGGGTTTTTCCACAGGGGAATTTTCCATGTGGAGGGAAATTTCCAGGTAGTGAACTTGTCAGGGGAAATTATGCGCTGGGGGAATTTGCCAGAATTCTCATACAAAATTCTTTTTATACGTCTTCCTTTCTCTTTTCCGTCTCAATTTTACGCACAGAGTGGTTAAGAGTAACTGTCCCGGGTAAATTTTCACCGGGATTGAATTGTCTAGAGGATATTTCCGTGAGGAGGGGGTTTTCTCCACGGAGGTGGGGTCAGATTTCCTGGCATTATCTAAAAAACGGTCAGAAACTAAATAAAAAACAAGCTTTTTCAACTGAAAGTGCCGATTTCTGTAATTTTGTGCCGCATATCAAAACAAAATTTTCCCGAAGAGGGCCAAAATGCAATCAGGAGAAACTTACAAGATGACCGATCAGTATAGAAATATTGGCAAGATATACAGATATATTCTACAAGTTACTGAAACCAAGGTGCTGATTTCTGCCATTAACGTGTTAGCCCAAGTGAGGCTAAGATGCTATCGAGCAAAAATTGTGAGATAGCCAATCGGCATGGCTATTACTGGAGATAATGGGGCTCGTCCTGAGTTTGTTCGCATGCAAATTGGGACATGAAGAACGACCTCCACGTGCCTCTGGATATCTGGTTAGCCACCCGAGAACCAAATGCACCTAGGAACGGTTGGGTTGGCAGACCTCCCCCTGAAACTTCTATTGCTATGAATGGAACCAGAAATTCCGCCTCGGATATATCATCTCAAACCCCAGAGGTACACCACGTAAGAGATGGGCAAATATCATCCGCGATCGACTCACAGCATGGGGCATTGACCCCAGCGAAGCTCCTACCCTCGCCCAAAACAGGCCACTCTGGAGACGACTAACGGCGCTGACGTCTGGTTCCCTCTACGCTGGCGACGCTGCCAAGCAAGAGCTTTAAGTCAAGTAAGTCATGTCAATCGGCATGAAACTTTCAAAGACTATCATTCTCTCGGTTTAAGAGATTAACTGCCACATGGTGCCGCATCTGTCCCTAATGAAGGGCTACACAATATATATATATAGTACTTAGAAACTGTAAAAAGCATTGCTAGCGGTTATACAGGGATGCATTACTGGATACTTGTTATTGCGATGAGCTGGAAGGTTGGTGTCTTATTCACAGGGGAAGAGGGCGGCTCAACTACTTCCAACGTTTCTTGAGAGGTACTTCCGGTTAATGTGATGAAGGGGTTTAACCTCCAATATTACGACTACCACTGCTACTATCAACTACTCACTGTAGTACCAAGCTATCTGATGCTATCTCAGCTGCGCAAAATCTTCCTCCACCCCAATCTATTCAAACGCTCATTCTTTACCCCCCTCAAGTAGTTCCCAAATTCCTTTAAATCCTTTCTAGTGACCTTTCCCACCCTCGTTTGGGGAAAACCTGCTTTCCCTCTTGCTGCAAATGGATGACCATAAAGCACACTCTTTCATAATATGCCATCCTTCATCCATAAAACATGGCCTAATTACTTCACCTTTCTTTTAATATAGCCCCAGGAAGTAAGATCAAACCACTTTTTCCTACGATCTACTCTTATTCAAACGAGCTATACGTTCGATATAAAGATAACGTTCAGTCGAACGAGCACCTGAAAATGTCCTTAGACAATTTCTTCGGATAAAAATTAACGAATCTTCTTCAGCCATTCAAAGCGTCTACGTTTCATAGACATACTGGACCACTGCCATGATATTTCCGATATTCCGCTATTTCCGATATTTCTAACTTTAAGTTCTAATTTTAGTTCGCAGACTTACTTCCTATTTTTCATAGCTTTTTTCAAATGCAAAAAAAAAACAAAAAAAAAAACAGAATGAGTCTTGGCTATTTTACTTACATCTCCACTGGATCAACTACTTTACCAATAATGCTATCGACTTGAAGATATGAACTTGATCGATTTTTTTGTCACCTGGTATAACTTCTTCTACGTCATTTATTCCTAGTTTAAGTGATAGTCTTTTTAAAATTAATCTCCAAACCTATTCTTACATTCTGAACACTCGAACCTCCAAAAAAACATTTTATTTCACAATATTTTTATCACTAAAATCATCTGCATAATCCAATTCTTGGAGAGTTTTACCTTCCCGTTTGATATCATCTTCTCCTACAGCCTTTGCCGTGGTCCTTATGAAAAAATCCAAAAAAATACATAAAAACGAAGATGGGACACAACCCTGCTTAACTCCATATCCACACTACTTCTAGCGTTATGCCCACTTTAGCCGCAGAAATGTCATCTTCGTACATAGTGCGTTAAGGGGGATGTCTAGGCATGTAGAAGATTGTAATTTAAGGGGTAATGGGCTAATATATATACTTTTTAGAAGTAATTTAGGTCAGCTAGCTGACATGAGGATCCATAAAAGAGTGTTCCAGACAAAAGTAACTTCTGGTCTACATTGGGCTTCTGATGTTTGAAGAATTGCTTAAGCAGCTAAGTTGGAAGTAGTTCAGCTAAGATATTTTAAGAGAATTTTAGGCTTGAAGGATTCATTTAGTTCAGTGGTACTGAAAGGAGATTTGAGGCTTTTCACTTTAAGAAGTTTTAGATTGGTTAGAATGGGGAAATTTTGGGAGAAAATAATTAGGCTACCTAGAGTTGGGCTTCTTAAGTCAGCTTATCTGGAGAGCTTGAAGGACGGTAGACGTGATTCGTGGGTTAATCAGGTCAAGAAAATACTGGACCTTTGTGACCTTTCTGAGATGTGGAATGAAGGAAAAGGCCCAATTGATGAGAGTGTCAGTATCGAAGGAAGTCCAGCGAACCCTAAATGACCAAAAAATCCAAGAGGGGCCAGCTCATAAGGACCAATCTATGTCTGAGGTTTTACTCCCAAGCTAAGAATTTTGTTTTCGGGGGGGGGGGTATTTTAAATTCGGTTGAATAAAGAGGACTTAAAGACTTTGTTGTTGGTAAGAGGCGATAGTTTGGATTTAGGCGAGAGAAGGAGATTTTTGGGAAAGCTTAGGCTGGCCCCTATTTTTGCCCTATGTGTGAATGAGAATTTATTTCATTTTGTATCCGAGTGTGAAGAGCTGTCTGAATTGCGGCATGAATGTTTTGGACGAGTGTTTTGGAGTGAATGCTGGTTAATGGAGCGGATGGCTGAGAGGAACGCATGTGCTATTAAACAGTTAAGTAAGTTTCTTCGTTTAGGGATTAAACATATGGAATCATGTTTCAGGGGTTAGCTTGTTACGGTTTTTAGGAATTGGATTTTATTATGATTGGTGTTTGTCGGTTAAAATGTTGAACCCTGGAGTGTTTCCTTTTTGTCTTTTTGTTGTTGCTTTTTTCTTTTTAATACAATCTAAAGCTGTATTTTGTTCCGGAGCTTTGTTTGTAGACTGTATTTTGTGTTGCTTTGGCCCGCAGGCTTTTTGCAATAAATCTTATCTTAACCACTAATACTTAAATGCAGGCTACTTTTCTGGTATATCATACAAGGCTAAAACATTCACTAAAACTTAACTATCAGCTAAATCAAATGGCGGTTCATTATCTAAAAAGCTGAGGATTATTGTGATCTGATGATTCAGATCGCTTCATGGCACTGTACTAAAGTTAAACTTTAGTATAAAGGTCAGCGTAGCCTTTTTAAAGAATTCTGAAAAACTAGCACTTTACTGAAAACTGAGCGTGCAAGAGTAAACAAAAAATTAAAAAAAAAAAAATTTTTAATCTGTACTAAAAGTTATCGCTGCCATAGCCAGTTGAGGGTCTTGAAGATATTGAGAATTTTTTTCTGCTCCCAAAAGAGCAACCTATTTTTTGCCCGGATTTTGGGCTTTCATTAAATCGCTAGTTTTTCGGAATTTTATACAGGAAATAGCACGAGAAAAACTTTTTTTTTAATTTAAGCAAAAAAAACTTTATCTAACATTTGACTGAATTAATAAATAATGATTAACTTTTTACAATCAGTAGTTTTTTTTCCGAGAAGAATTAAATTAAATCAATTAAATTCACAATACCTGTACATGCCAATCTTCTTGAGCGTTCATGTATTCAAAAAGCTTTTTGTAATTTTTGAACTGAGCGTCCCATTCACCTTCTGTATTATACCTAAAATCATCCCCAAGGGGCACCAGGAGAGCATTTGTTTTAAACAAGGTTGACTTCTTACGATATTGGTCAACTAAAAGCTGAGCCCTAAAAAATCAAATAGTTTTATCTAATGAAAAGTGAACGTACATAACTTTTTTTTCTAAGTAATTTTAACTTTTACTATGCTTAAGACCTTAAGGTAATTATTTTTTCATTTTTAAGATTTCGATTAAAAAAAATTAAAGGAATTTTGCATTCCCAAAGGGGTTCAGATTCCTGGTAGAAATCTCCAAATATCATTGAACTCCTGTCTCCCAAAAAAGGGTCAAATTATAGGAATAAAAAGGTAAACATGATGAGGATTATATAAATATGATTTTCTTAGGGAGAGACGAGCGGTTTCGGCCAGAAAGAATTATTTTTATAGTTTGTGTATAGTAAGTTCGAAAATCTAGAACACACGCACTTATTTTACTGAGCGTCCCATTCCTCTTTAGTTTAATATTTAAAATCATCCCTGAAGCGTATCTGGATATAATTTGTTTTAAACAAGGTTAACTTATTACGACACTATTCTAGTAAAATATGAGACCTAACGGTTTCACCTGGCGACATATGAGCATATATTGTTTTTCGGCGACAAAAAGTGGGCTAAGCGGGTTAAAGGGGACAAAAAGAGAAAATATATATTTTACCTTAGGCCTTCCACTTTTATTTTGAGTATCTTGTATTCTATTTTCAATCCTCGCAGTCTAGACAAGGAATCTGTTACACTTTCCCTTCCTTTTAAGCGTTTCTCTAAAGCAATCCCAAATTTTGACTTGGAAAGTATTTTTCGGTAACATAATTCAATTTTAGTACCAAACATAGGAATGAATTTTATGATAAAATTTCAAAGAGCTTTCAATATATTCATATACTGGAATAAGTACATTGAATTATTCCATAAATTAGAATGATATATATTACATGCATTGGAATGAATATGGACTAAATATATTTCAATTTATTCTAAGGTTTTGATTTTACTAGAATAATAAAAATGAAAATAAAACTAAGTTCTCATAACTGAAACTGAGAGAGCTTATATACAACGATCTAAACTTCTGTGGAATTTTTATGCACAGTTACCCCCACGTCGGGGAAAGTGTCTATAAAGAAACATATTTTGTGAAAAATTCCTCTCTGTCCTTATAAAATGAAGCCCAATGATTGTGCTACAATTTTGTCTGTAGCTGCAGTAACAAATTCTCAACTCTCCATTTTCATATTCAACAGCTCTTTGTCTTATGCTTGAAATTCAAAATATGATATGCCGATATAAAGTTTTATTTGCTTAAAATCAATTTATATATATATAGCTCAGCTGTATATTGCAAAAAGACTGTTAAAGACTAATTTATAACCAAATTTCATTTTTTGAACAATTGTCAAAGAGATAAATAATTTATCTAGAATTAATAGATACCGAGTTTAATCATTTAAATATAGAGATCTCACTACCAAATAAACTAGGTCATCTTTTTTAGACAAGTTCCATTAAATTCTTCACGGACAATTCTTTTCCCTTTGAAACTCTTGACTAAAGAATCTAAGATACATTTTTTTTTTTGCTGGGCACAGTGATAACCAATCCTAATATTCTAATTGAAGCGTTATCGGGGAAGGATATAACCTATATTCTATAGTAAGTATTCTATAGGGAATATAAGTATTCTATAGTAATATATATTCTATAGTAAGTATAGTATTTATGTAGTAAGAGGCGTACTATCATAGTTTTTTACGATTGTAAAGCGAGCAGCTTATAATAACAGCAACATATGGACGAGAAACTTTTTTTTCTAAAAAACAACAAAAACTTTGAATAACATACGAAAGACCAGACTTTATCAAACCAACTTTAGATTATCTTTTACATATTTACCAAAAGACAAAATCGTACAAACAGTTTCAGACATGTTATGGGACTATTCAGAAATTACAGACAGAACAAACTTTGGGGCTATCTTTTAGAAACAGCTATTCTCATGGTAATGACAAAACTTGAAAAGTAGTTAAGATGAGACAATAATAAAGTTTGATGGAGATTAAGTGCCGAAACATTGTTCCCATAGGTTTGGATAAATTCTAAGACAACACTGGCACAAGAGGATAAGAAAAGGAAATGACGAAATCTATCACTCAGTGAAGAAAAGAGAAAATGCGATTTCAGGAAGGACCTCCATGAAACCCATCTTCATGACATTTCTTAAACTCTTTTTATGATTTTTTTTTCTTTCATTAGATGAATTTTTACTTTTGGATTATATCTAATTTGTGTAATAACAGAACATCCTTCTTAGAAGCAGGGTAAAAGAGGGCAATATTGACCTGCTTATACGGGTGCTTTTTCCTGATATTGGTGTCCCCCCCCCCCCCGAAAAACAAAAAATAGTGCATAGAAAAGCACCTTTTTACATTTCCCCATCCCGAAAAAACAAAAAAAATCTGAGCCTCCTCCCGTTCCCACCATGGTCGAAACTAGGTTCAGCTATGAACATGGGGATCCAGGAGAACTACCTACTTTCACCCCCGTAAATTCCTTGTTACACAATAATACAAGATAATAGTTATTTCTGAAAGAGTACGACATACTCAAAGAGAGTTGAATTTGCTTCTTGAGTCAGGTAAGAAACAGAAACAGTAAATACAACAAATAAACCTAAAAGACTAATTGAAATGATATCAGATCATGCATAATATCATTCATCAATAAAAAAATTAGTGAAACATTGATAAAAGGATAAAGATCCTCCAGAGCCAGTGATGGCGTATTAGGCATTGAATCAAAGTTTCAGTTGCTGGGTTTTCTTTAGAGACGAGTAGTAGTCCTGCAGGGACTCCAGCTAGGGCAGGGGGAGGTAGAGTTTCAATTCCTCCTCCCCCTAGGTTTTGATTTTTATGCATTTCCGTTGAAAATATGCTGCCACTCACCCCAAGATTTTGCAAATATATTTTTTGGTCTCTTCAATTACCCCCCCCCCGGCACAATTACGGGATCGGCGATCCTGACTGCCAACAGATACACAAATAACATCTAATTTTAACAAAACAGGATCTAAACCTCGTTGTTTTACCTTTGTTCAACGTTTTCAGGAGTAATAGGAATGGGAGGAACTCTCCAGGGACACGACATACCAGAACCCCTTAAACGGCGGAAATCAAATTGGCAGCAGATTTTGGGATCAGGACCACATGTATGGGGAACGTCATAGCTGTAGAAGGGCATTAAATGAGCTAATATATCAGTGGAGTCCTCAGGATCTAAAAAACAAACAGCTGTTAGTATGATCACTAATGCTCTAAGTGTGAAAGAAGGACCCAGCTGAGACAAAGGAATATTGAGAGAAATAAAACATATTTGACATGAAAAAGAAAAGAAAAAAGAAGCTTTGAAGCCACAATTACGTTATAGCGTAGCCTTTCTGGCATTATGAACGCAATTTCTTGAAAATAACTTTTAGATAGGCTCTATTTCCACTGAGACAGGGTAAACATTGTTGCAATTCCCATTATAGAAGGGTTTTTTAATTTTTTAAAAATCCCACCTCCTCCCCTCTCAGTGACAACAATTTCACTTTCAAAATACATCAAATTTTAACCTTAGACCTCACATACTTCTGTTTCTATATTGATTAGCAACCGAACTGGACACACTTCAAGTCACCATATATTACTAAAAAGCTATAGAAGATTGGATCCAGCCAAAAAAAAAGATTAAAACTGACCGTTTGCTTGGACCTATTTGCAAACCTTGCCCGTACTTGCTTGCCGACCAACCGTAACCGTAAGACAAGTATGGTTACATCTTAGACAGTAGTTCAAGAAAGAGATCGAAGTGTTTCTCATACAAGAGTTAATTTCGGAGGGTTGACTGGGGATTATAAAAGTAGTCAACAAATATTCGTCATAATTCGTACCGTCACAGCTCCAAGACTTTTTTACTCTTAAAAAGGGCATAATAACTATCAATTTTCAATCGAGTGAACCCAAGGGGTTGCTCTCTCCCAAAATGTGTGTACAGGTGTGCCCAGCCGGAAAATATCCATAAACATGTAATACAGATGCAATTAGCACGTCACCCCCTTAATCAAGCGTTGAAATGTAATTTAAATCAAGTCAACTCTTAATCCTTAGTTTTTGTCATTAATAAAATCAGGTGTGCCCAACCGGTGCCCAGGGAAGGTGTACAGTGGTGAACAGAGAGAGAGCAACCCTCAAGTGAACCCCTTCCGAAGTTTCTATGATAAATCCTTCCAAACGAAGCGGCCAGGTGAAAAAACATTCATTGAAACCATGTCGCTCTTTACTTAGGCAGCGAAGGGGAGCTATGATTGGAGGTTGTATGAAATTAAACTAATTCGAACAGATAAAACAAAAAAGGTTTCCAGATTATATTTTATTTTATTTCTCCGACAATATATTTGTAATTTGTCTTAAGTCATGATTGTGACGATAAATGCCTTGAAAAAAAAACTTAGCGCTGTCATGTGTTAGATTAAGAACCGAAAAACTCGAAATTCATTATTATTAAGATAACAAAAAAAAAAAAATCTACGGTTAAGCAAGTGAAAATGAAGTAAATTCGATGAAAAACCTTGTAGATCTGTAAAAATTTGTCAGAAGTGGGATTTGAACCCACGCCCTCTTTCGAGGACCAGAACACTCTCGTGAAAGGTTTCCCTTGAGTCTGGCGCCTTAGACCACTCGGCCATCCTGACATACTATTGATTAAGAATAAAAAACAACTACAAGTTGAAAATATTGCTCGAAATCTTTGAAACCTGTAACAATCAGACTAAACATATTAGCCTAGCTTTAAAATTCTATCTAAAAACATAGATATACGAAAGTATATTTTTCCGAGCAGAGAGGATCTAGCGAAAGAGGTTAAATTCATCGCTAGTGCTCCCACTATCAACACAGGAAACACAAAAACTATGAAATCTACTTTAAAACATTCTGAATACTTACTTATATCATTCCTAAATGTGAACAAGACCGGATAAAGGGTGATTCGAGCGATTGGGCACAATCGGGCTCCGCTTTGAAAGGACCCCAAGTTACCATCAAAATGAACAGAATTTTTTTTTCCAAATTTCAAGCAAATTGCTTTTGACGATAATGGCAAAATTATGAAAAATTCAAATAATCAAAAATAAATTTATATTAACTTAGCATTACTGGATGCGATTTATTAATGTGTTTATTATTTGACATTTGGGTACTTGCGTATAGCGACCACACTCGAGAAGTGAAGTTAGGTTAATCCAAGGCCGTACCCAGGATTTTTTTTCGGAAGGGGTTTTACGCAAAAAAATTTCAGAGGGGGACACAAAAAACTCAAAAACACATACAAAATTTGTTTATATCCATTTCTTTTACGTTTTTACGAGTCAGACAAACATTTGGGGAGGGGGTCAAACCCCTATTCCCCCCCCCCCTCTGGGTACGGCCTTGGGTTAATCTTAATGGAACATACCAAAATAGGAAGAAAATCTAATACTTTAGTAACAAAATTATGGGAACTACAACAGAGAATTATGGAAAGCAGGCCGTCTAGAACGTATTGTATTAAATACATAACTACCTCTATTTATTAAATATTTAATTAAATTATATCTGAATAGTACTTTATCACGTTCAGGCTAAGCTGATTATCTCCGATTGGACACTGAAAACCGACTTCATTACAGATCAAGTACAAAGTGTGAAAGTGTGGTCGCTATAAAACGTAAGCACCAACATTTGATTAATGTGAAGTTTAATATATTTATAGGTACTTGTCAAGAATCCAGTAATCACGCGATAAGTGAAGTTTCGTTAACGCTAATGAAAGAAAACAAAATGGGATGAAAATATATTAGCTGAGAAACAAATTTGGGCTATATATTTGCATATTAGGGGGGGGGGGGTAAAGAATAGCATATATTAAATGCACAACCTAACCTAGGAGCCTTTTAGTCCCCCTAAACCCCAAAAAACTAAAGTTTAAATCTTTGTCACGGAGTGAGCAACACCTCGCAATACAGCGAAAACCTGTTGTTCATAGCATCTTGGTCTTTCTCGATTCGGGTGATTACTGGATTCTTGACAAATACCTTTTTCTTCCTATTAATTAATTCTAAAAAATTCCGAAAAAGAAGTTTTATAAACAAAACACTAAAGCTAAGTGTACTACTTTTCTAATGCTAATTCTAATGCTACTACTGCTACTGCTGCCATTAAAACTAAGGGCATTAAGGTGAAAAATTTGGAATGAATTGAAATTGCATAGAACCATAGACTATCGAAACACACTATGCCCACACAGGTACCACCAAGGGTGGAAGCAGAACTCATCAGTGGAAGCAATTCAGAAATTAAAAGAAGCTGAGAATATACTCGCTGCAAGACAAAAATTTTTGGAAACAAGAATTGAAGAAGAACATATTCGCGCAAAGAAAAACTATACAAAAAATAGGGAAGCTGCTCTGCTAGCACTAAAAAGGAAGAAGTTGTATGAGAAGCAGTTGCAGCAGGTATTTGGAACATTATCGGCAATTAAGCTACAGCAGGAAGCTTATAAATTGGCTTGTGTAAATAGATTGTGTAAATAAAGCTGTTTATAAAATACTAATCTAGTTTTCAGATATGTAGGATATCTCCAGAGGAGGTAAGAACCAAGGAGGGAAAATAATCCTGGGGTCCATAAAAGAAACTAGGCCGTCCCTAGAAACTGGGACGGCTATAAACACAGGCGGAGGGGAAGAAGGCCCTTCAAATGTACTTAGCAGGACCCACCGGTATATTCACACGCCCCGTGAGTTACAAACCTTCTCTTAGTAATGGGTTAGATTACAAGGTGACGCAGAATACCATTGTGGGAGGATCCAGTACTTGTGAAGAATCTGGTAAGTGCGCAAAAAGTGAAGTTTCGTTAATGCTAATAAAATAAAACAAAATAGGATGAAAATATAATAGTTTAGAAACAAATTTGGGCTATATATTTGCACATTAGGGGTGGGAGTAAAGCATAGCATACATTAAATACGTAACCAAATCTAACCTAACCCAACCTGTACCTTTTAGTCCCCCCTAAACCCCAAAAAACTAAAGTTTAAATATAGTTCCCAGAGTGAGAAATCATTGGTTTATATCTCACAAGGCAGCGTAAACCTGTTTTCATAAAGATCTTTGCAATACAATTGTCGCACACTTACCAGATTCTAGACAAGTACCGAGGATCCTTTACGATTGTGCTAGGGCGTAAGATTCAGATCTATAGATTAAAGCCTTTCCAAAAGGCTGCCTCGACCCTTTCGGGGGTACTTACAAGACTGGGGACAATGCGGTTAACTCTATTCCCACTTGAGGAATGGCGTCTCTCGAGGAAACTATAGCCTAGCAGTCGACACAGCATTCGCATGGGATTCTTATTAATGGATAATTCTTCTGGGTTTGGTCTGTTTACCAGGCGTTTCCGGCTGAAAAACTTCTTCCTAGCTAATTTATCTCAAATAAGTTACATCCCTGTAGTACCATAATATTTGCAAGCATGAATCAAACAGTTCGTGGTAACGAACTGTAAGTAAGGAGCGACCCGGCTCAATGGTAACCGAAACTCTAAAAAACGGAATTTTGATACCAATAGATACATCAAAAGAATCAAATTTTAATGCTGATTTCAAATATATAAGTTTAATCAAGTTTAGTCTTACTAACCAAAAGTTACGCGCCTGAGAAAATTTGTCTGATTTTAGAAAAAAGGGGGAAAGACCCCCTAAAAATTATAGAACCTGAATGAAAATCACACCATCATACTCAGCGTATAAGAGAACCCTACCGTAGAAGTTTCAAGCACCTATCTACAAAAATGTGGAATTTTGCATTTTTTGCCAGAAGAAAGATCACGGTCAATCACGGATGCGTGTTTATTTGTTTTTTTGTTTTTGTTTTTTTTTCCCAGGGGTGATCGTATCGACCCAATGGTCCTAGAATATCGTGGGAGGGCTCATTGGACCGGAAAATTAAAAGTTCTAGTGCCCTTTTCAAGTGACCAAAAAAATGGAGGGTAACTAGGCCCCCTCCCACACTCATTTTTTTCCCAAAGTCACCCGATCAAAATTTTGAGATAGCCATTTTGTTCAGCATGGTCGAAAATATGATAACTATGTCTTTTAGGATGAATTCCTCCGAAGTCCCCGGGGGGAGGGCTGAAAGTTATAATCTTTATCCAATGTTAACATATAGTATTGGTTTTGGGGAAGTATACAGACGTTTTCAGAGGGGGATTTTTTCTGGTAGGGGGGTCGGGGGTTATATGAAGGGATCTTTCCATGAAGGAAGTTTTCGTGGGGAAGGTACATTGCTATGAAGGGGGCGTCGGATTTCCCCTCATTATTAAAGAAAAAGATCCGAAATTAAATAAAAAAAAACAAGTTGTTCAACTGAAAGTAAGGAGCAACATCAAAACTTAAAACGAACAGAAAATATTACGTATATGATTGGGTTCACCCCCTAGTCAATACCTCGCTCTTTAAGCCAAAGATTTTTTAGTACTTTCATAAGGGCTAGTTATTCTAATTAACGGCCTTTGTGATTAAGGGGTAATTTTTAAAGAATTGGAACAAAATTCGAACTTTAACTTAAAGAGCAAGGTATTGACTAGGGGGCGATGAGATATGAGATATACATTTATTAAAAAAGAAAACAAACACTATTCGCCTTTCGCCTGCCAAGAAAGACAATAAGCTTGAAAGGGCAAGCGAGGTTATCACTCTCAGCTAATTAAAATAACATTCATACCTTGCTACTCAACACACAAGAAAATTATCTGATGAAGGAATGAAGGGAAAAAAGAGAGAAAGAGGAAAAGACAAGAATTAGATAGAAAAAAAAAAAAAAAAAAGCAAACTAAATCGGGGAAATACCTTAAATAGAATGACAACCTGGAGTGGGCATAACACCAAATTCACTCACGAGATAAAAGAAACTTCTTTGCCCGTGACTTGAAAGCCGGAAGACTAGGCGCATTTTTCACACACTCGGGCAATATATTCCAAACATGGGGACCATAATGGCGAATCACAAAAGATGCCCGAGTGGTGCTCCTAAACTCATGAGTTAAGTCATCAGCTTTTCTTGTATTATGATCATGAAGGTCTCTATTAAAAGTAAAAATATTTTCAAAAGCAGGGGTGAGCAGCTGATTCAAATATTTATACGAGAAAATCGCGACTTGGTAATCTCGAATTTGGGATACATCCATTAACTTATTCTTTTTAAAATGCTCATAAGCAGGAACCTCATCAGAATCATCAAATTCAGATAATAATTTTACAGCTCTATTCTGAAGTTTTTGTACTCTTTTGCGAACCCCTTGGCGAACCCCCTAATATACGTATTAAAAATCTATGGATATAGAAGTTCGTTACGTAAGTTAATTCGTAAGTTACGTATATTTATTACTAATAAAAACGTTCGTAAATAAAATTAAAAAAGTTTCGAGAAAGCCATTTAACCAAATAAAAGTAAAATTAATATGCAAATTTTGTTTAAATTATTCATGTACGGTGAGCCAAAATCAAAACCTGCATTAATTCAAAAACGTTCAAAAATTAAATAAAAAAACAATTTTTTTAACTGAAAGTAAGGAACGACGTTAAAACTTAAAACGAACTTAAATTATCCCGTATATGAAAGGGGCTGTGCCCTCCTCAACGCCTCGCTCTTTACGCTAAAGTTTGACTCTATTTTTTTTAAACAATAAAATACTTTAGCGTAAAGAGCGAGGCGTTGAGGAGGGGACAGCCCTTTTCATATACGGAATAATTTCTGTTCGTTTTAAGTTTTAACGTCGTTCCTTACTTTCAGTAAAAAAAAAATGGTTTTTTTTTATTTAATATATAATGAGTCGGAAATGATAGGTTTGAGATTGTCTGTGCAGGATTTCGACTCTTGTTGACACAAGAGCATCGCCAAGTGCTGAAAAATATGTTGTGACAAAGATGGGCCCAGGATTGCGAAAACCCTCCATTCATACTGGAGGTCCCAAGGAATTCTTGCTGTCTGGTTCTAAGCCGGCTTATGCGCTTCGGTGTAAACTTGAGAATATGTATTGGTCCCCGTCCTGCACTGGTATCCGGGACCATTGCTCTTCCTGAGGCCAAAATATTTTAGATGATTAAAAGAATACGAAGATTGGAACTTGAAACGTTATGACGTAAAAAAAAATAGCCAACGTATCGACATTTTGACTGGTGAATTCAAACAATTCGAACTAGACTTTTTAGTAGTTTCACAAACTCCTATCCCAGGAATAGGAAGCATACATGAAATTAGGTGATATATAATTTACTTACTCAGGCAGAAAGGATGGGGTATACAGACAGGGAGTAGGGCTCATGATGAATAAGAAAGCTGCTAATTCTTGTTCAGGCTGGGTACGTATTATTAATAGAATACTGATTGCTCATTTTATGAATAAAAAGTGCGAAGTAACAGTTAAAGGAGATAGAGATAGTAGTGACTCAGGTGAATCTTACTTACAGTTACAGGAGCATACAGACAGGGTCCCAGGTAGAAATGTGGTGTTTTTACTAGGAGATTTTAACGCCCAAGTGGCTAGAAATAGGGATAGATGGTATCGAAGCCTAGGTAAATTTGGTGTAGGAAATGGAAACAGTAACTGCTAGAGACTGCTGCAATTTCGTCGGTATACCAATCTAGTTATAACCAATGCAGTATTTGGTCATAAAATGGCCCATAAGTTAACGTGGTATTCACGTGATGGTAAGACAGCAAACCTAACTGATTATGTTTTTGTAAACCGAAGACTGGCAGGATCAATACAAGATACTAGGGTATATAAGAGTGGATTGTTAGAAGTAGTAGCAGTTTTAAGCAATATTTAGGTGGTTAAGGTTATTGATGTTAAAAGCAAAGATCACCATCTAATAGTGTCTAGAGTTAATCTAAAGCTGAAATTTCAGAAGGGTAACCACCTCTGTGAAATTATGATGTTGGTAGACTCCAGGATGAGAATTTGAGAGAAAAATTTCGAGGAACAGTTGAATACAAGACTGGAGAATTCAAAATTTGACAATGTAGAAGACGGATTGAATAATTTTAGGAAAATAATTTATGAGGTTGCTGATGGTGTTTCAGGGAAAAAATTTAGGATCACGGCAAGAAATATTAGTGAAAAAAGTATGTTTAATAGAGAGATGGGGCTTGTACAAAAAAATATCGGAGTAATAGATCATAGGAAAACAAGATAAATTTGAAGAAAGTGAAGAAAGCCTTAAAATATGAACTAAGGAGGTGTGAAGTGGAGGCCATGGATAAAATTGCCGAGGATCTGGAAGATACAGCTAGACGACATAATAGTAACATATTGTACTGGCATGTTAATAAATTGAGAGGGAGTAGTCAATCCAGACTTGTCCCAGTTATAGATAGGAACAGGACCCCAATTATTGATAAGAAAAGAGTTAAAGAGAGACGGACAGAATATTTTGAGAATTTGTTAACCCGAGATAGAGTTGCAAGGAAAGATATAGAGGAAAATAAAAAAGGTTGTGATACCTTGGATGAGAAGAAAGATTTGTTTTGTGAAGAAGACTAAGCGACAGTACTAAAAGGATTAGAAAATAATAAGGCTCCAGGTGCTGATGGTGTGGTAAATGAGTTTCTTAAATATGGTGGCTCTGAGGCTAGAACTAAGTTACTAAAGATTATGAATATGATTTTTGAGAAAGGGGAAGTACCATGTGATTTTAGGAGAACCCTAACTAAACCACTGTAAAAGAAAGGTGATGAGAGTAAGTGTGATACTTATCAAAACATTAGCCTGGTCTCTGTAGGTAGAAAATAACTTAGTTATATGATACGTTGCAGGCTGAAAGATGCTGTAGACAAAGTTATAAGAGAAGAACAGTGTGGTTTTAGAGAGGATAGAGGATGTGTCGACCAAATTTTCCCTCTTAGGTTAATAATTGAGAAGTGCCTGAGTTATTAAATACCTTTAGTTCTCAGTTTTATAAATTATGAGCAAGCGTTCAATTCTATTGATAGAAGAACTTTAGCGAAGGTCTTATCCTTGTATTGTATACCAGAAAAACAGATTAAAGTGCTTAGCGCTATGTATAAGAAAAGGTAGAAATGAGGCTAGCAGCTGGTTCGCCCTTTATATACATCACTTTGATGGACTTCGTCTGAAGGAGCACAGGAAAAGCGATGGAAGAACATGGAATAAAATTTTCTGGATGTATTATGTTGATGACTTAAGTATCATAGATGAAACTGTAATCAAAATGAAAGAACTTATAGAGGTTTCGCGAGTTCAAGGTGCTCGAATAAGTTTGAAAATTAATGTTAAGAAGACTAAGTCACTAGGGCTAGGAATAAGTAAAGATTAAAAGGTGACGTTGGGTAACGAAAAAATTGATCAGCTGGACAGCTTCACTTACCCTGGTAGTATTATTAGTAAAGACGATGCGAGCAATGAAGATGTTAAAAGTAGAATAGCCAAGGTTCAGGGTGTTTTTTCAGGTACTGAAAAAACGAAAGCAAGTCGTCAGCGATTGGGGTGGTAGGATGTCATAAAGAGAGATTTAAGAGAAATGGGAAGTTCCTGGGAGGGTGTAAAGAGGGAGGCTTTGAATGGACTGGGATGGAGGAGGAGCGTGTGTAGCTGTGTCGGCCTCAGGCGGCTTGGTACCGTAGTAAGTTGCTAGTATTAGTAACCGTAATTTTAAGGAATATTTAGGCGGGTGTTGAACTAAATCAAAACAAACTATGAGCATATGGATTTTCAATATGGTAACAAAGCAATATCTCAAGAACGGCTTACATAATTAAGTTAGACCTCTAAAGGTAAGTTGTGGTGGATTGTGAACTAGTCAGAAGGCACTATGTGCATACTATTAAGACGGCCACTAAAGTTACTGTAAATCATGATGCTAAGGGTATTAGGTTGGAACATTTAGAGAACGTTTAGTTGGAGTTTCAATTAAATGAAAAAACTCTATGCATGCAGGTTTTTAAAAGATCATAAAAGCAATATGATATCCAGTGCCGCTCTATAATAGCTAGATACATCACTAAAACTTTTAAATGAGCTAATTCAATTCAAAATCAAAAGTTCTAGTGCCCCTTCTAAAAGTAAGAAGAGATTGTAGGGAAAGCGAACCTTCTCTCAAGCCCATTCATTTTCTAACACACATCCAGCCAAAATTTTTTGAGATATCCATTTTATTCAGCATATTAGAACAGTCCTACAACTGTCTCTTTAGGGATATTGGGTATGTGAATCCCTCGCAATTACACAATTGACCCAGTATGCTTTAAAACTGAATGTTGCTTTAAAACTAAATCAAAAGGCACTGTGTGCATGATTACCAATAAAGCACCTTAGTAATATCTCTAGGACGACTGGGGATATTAAGTTGAAACTTTCGGGAATATTACTATTACTACTTTTATTCTTACAACTTAATTAAATTACAAGGGTGAAAAATGTATCCAGGTTGTCAAAGAGCATTGATAGAATGTTTGGGAATGGTATTAAGTTTTAATCTTTAACGTCAATATAAGGAGGTATAAAATTAAATTCAACAATACTATTTGCGTCCCAATTAAAAATTGTTGAAAAAGTTTCTCCAACATACAAATAGCAAGCCAAACAATGGATCCTTACAAAAATAACCGAAAAGATTTAAATTTCTTTTTTTCATGAAAACACAATGTCAATAAAAAACGAACATAAACTAACTTTTTCCACAAAATAAGTTTTTCAAAGAAAAGTAAAGAGTCCATTAAGCAAACATGAGCAGAAATAAATTCAAATAATTTAACCATTCATAAATTCAACTAATTAATCCAAATAATAAATTCAAATAATTGCATATTCAATTTAAGGTTCACTATTTTAATATTTATTTATTCATTTATATTAGTACCTGTTGTATATTTTTTTGCTATGATTGTTTGTTTAATTTCTGTTCGTTTTGGGTTTCATTTTTTTCTTTAATAGTAATTTCTGGTCTTTTTGAGTTTGAGCTATTGTAGGTTTGTATTTTTTCTGATCTTAAGTTTAATGTGGCTTTTACTTTTCTTTAGAAAACTTTGTTTTTGGGAATCTTAAGTTTAATATGGCCTTTACATTTCTTTAAGAAACTTGTTTTTCGGAAATTTGTTTTAATTAAGTTCTCTTCGTTTTTGATTGACAAAGTTTCAAGTTTTCAAAATTCTCTATTTCAAAATAATTTTTTATTCCAAAATAAATTAGCAGTCTTGGCAAGAACTAGTAAAATGAAACTGAATATTCGGTATATAAGGATATTAATTGCTGAAAACTCACTAGCTCAAGATTTTGTTTCACTCAGGACCGCATTTAAAGCTTTGACACTTCTAGGCCCAAGCGTTTTTGCCACTCCGTTCTTGCAATATTTTCGGGGAAACTTCCAAAACTTCGGGAATAGTGAAAGCCAAAGGGCCTAGTGGGCCTATTGGAGAATCCTGGTCTGGTTTCACCACAATTTTCATTTTATTTTCAATGTTATAATAAGAACAAAAGAAAATATTTGTAATATAATTCATTTTAGTAAAGCGCCAAATACGAAGTAGGTCCTATGCTTTTACCGTTAGGGAAACGGGCAGTAGCCAAACTCTTGCTTGTAGTGAAGAATATAGGTGTCTTGAACAGTTTTGGAAAGAGCTAATAAACTGTTCGCATAGTTTTGGGAATAGAATATCGTTAATAAGTATTTTGGGTAGGGGAGGGGGCGAGCCATGGAGGAAGGACCATGGGTCAGCTCCCACAATTTTAGAATTAAATATCGTTCATAAGTTTTTTTTCTTTTTTTTTTGGGGGGGGGGGGGGTCTCAGGCCATGGAGGGCGGACCAAGGGCCAGATTCCATGATTTATCGATCCTTGATAAATTTTTTCCGGTGGAAGTAGGAGTATCGGGTCATGGAGGACTAGGAGTCAGTCTCCATAAGTTTTAGAATAAAATACTGTTATTTTTTGGGGGGAGGGGCGTCGGACCATGGATGACTTGCCATATTTTCTGGAATAAAATATCGTTAACAAGTTTTTTTTTTGGTGGGAGGGGTAGGGCCATACAGAGAAGGCCAGGCGTCAGGTCCCTTAAGTTTTGAAATAAAATAGCGTTCATAAGTCTTTTTAGTGACGATGGGTTGGAGGTTGGACTTATCTGATTTTTAAACTATTTTCAAAACCCTCGCATAAGAACCTTATATGCCCCCAGGACATAACTTACAACGCTTTCCTCCGGCCTCTGGGGGGTTGTATTGACCCTGGAGCTTTTGTTCTTTTGACTTATTTTCAGAAAATAGTTATTTCAAAAATTCAATCAGATGGATTTGGGGTAAAAAGGGCAGAAGGGCTAGTTGCCCTTCGGTCCCTTTTGACACTTAAAAAGTGAACTAGAAATTTCAATTTCCAATAGAATGAGCCCTCAATGAAGTTTATACGATCCTTCCTTCCACAAAAGACTATATATGCCTTGGGGCATAATTTACAACACTTGCCCCCGGGTTCTGAGGGGGGTTTGTGTAAACCACTGAGTTTTTTGTTATATGATCTTCGGTCTATTTTGGACAAAATGAAAATCTCAAAAATTCGATCGGACACATTTGGGGAAAAGACAGTTGGTGGGGGTGGGAGGGGGGAGCTGGTTGCCATCAGATTACTTTTGACTCTTAAAAAAAGAACTAGAACTTTCGATTTCTAGTTATTTGTGTCCCCTCCAAATTATACCTTTTCAACAAAAAAGCCACCTTTACCTTTCCAGGGTATATAAGCCCTACGATCACTTTCGACTTAAAAAATGCACTAGAAATTCCGATTTACAACCGGATGAGCCCCCTCCGACATTTATACTAACATCCCTTCAATAAAAACCTTGTATACCACAGGGGCACAACTAATAACACTAGCCCCCGGGTTCTCGGGAGGGGACTGTGTTATCCTTGGACTTTTTGTTATATGTTTCTTGGTCTATTTTGAACAAAATGGCTATATAGAAATTTGATCGGACGCATTTGGGGAAAAATGGTTGGTGGAAGGGGGGAGGCTAGTAGCTATCGTATCGCTTCTGACTCTTAAACAGAGAACTAGAACTTTGAACTTCTAATCATTTGAGTCCCCTCCGAAGTTTATACGACCATCTCTTCCATAAAACCTAACATGCCCCTGGGCACAAGTTACAACCCTTAGTTCTCCCGATTTCTGAGGGGGGGGGGCTACTTTGATCCAGAAGTTTTTGTTATTGGATCGTTGCACTATTTCAAAGAAAATGTCTATCTCAAATTATGCATTTAAGGAAAAAAGGTTGTGTGTGGGAGGGAGGGAGGGGGGGTAGATGCCCTCTGATCACTTTTCACTCTTGAATATGTGACTGGAACTTTCAATTTCCAACCAAATGAGGGGCCTCTGAAGATTATACGACCGCCCCTTGCATAAAAACCTTATATGCCCCCACGGCATAACTTAAAACACTTGCCAGTGGGCTCTAGGGGTTATGTCGAACCCAGATTTTTTTTTTATGTGATGATTTAAACTATTTTCGATAGAATAAATATCTCAAAATTTTATCGGATGGGTAAAAAAAAGGGCGTGGGATGGGGGGGGGGGCGGAGGCTAGTTGAAATCCGATCTCTTTTGACTCTTAACAAGTGAACTAGGATTTCCAATCTATTAACTTCTTTAACTTCTTCTGAAGTTTATTACAACGCCTGCCCTTGGGCCTTGGGGGTTTGTGTCGACCCCTCAGTTTTTGTTATTTTATCTTTGAACTATTTTTATAATTTTTATCAGATGCATTTGGGGAAAAAAGGGCATGGGGGCTGTTTGGCCACTGATCACTTTTAAATTTTATAAGGGAACTAAAATTTCCGATTTCCGATCGAAAGGGCCCCCTCCAAAGTTTATACGACCATTTTTTCCATAGGAAGTGCCTCTGGGAAAAAAAAAACATGTCAGAGTTTTATGGCCTTATGGGTTGAGTCTTATGGGTTGGTGGGGGGAGGCTAGTTACCATCGGATCACTTTTGACTCTTAAAAAGGGAACTAGAGCTTTCAATTTCTAATCGTTTGAGCCCCTTTCGAAGTTTGTATTACCACCTCTTCCATAAAAACCTTATATGCCCCAGGCATAAGTTACAGCCCTTTCTCCGGGTTTCGGAAGGTTATGTTAACCCCGAAGTCTTTGTCATCTGATCATTGGACTATTTCAAACAAAATGGCTATCTCAAAATTTTGATCGGATGCATTTGGGGAAAAGAGGGTGTGGGGAGGGGGTATATGCCCGCCAATCACTTTTGATGGCTCTTAAAAAGGTAACTAAAACTTTCAATTTCCAACTCTGATGTTTATACAGCCACCCCTTACATAAAACTTTTCTGTCCCCGGGGCATAACTTACAACACTTCAACCGGGCTCTGGGGGTTGTGTCAACTCCTGAGTTTTTGTTATTTGATCTTTAAACTATTTTGAACAAAATGGATATCTCAAAATTTTGCTCGTATGCATTTGGGGAAAAAAGGACCTATGGGGGGGGGCTAGTTGCCCTCCGGTCACTCTTGACCCTTAAAAGGGGCTCTATAAATACTGATTTACAATTGAATGAGCCCCCTCCGAAGTTTATACGACCATCCTTTCCATAAGAACCTTATATGCCCCCGAGACATAATCTACAACACTCACCCCAGGTTCTGGGGGCTGTTTTATCCCTGAAGTTTTTGTTATATGATCTTTGGTCTTTTTGAACAAAATGGCTTTATAAAAACTTCCATCGGACACATTTGGGAAAAAGAGGGTGGGGGTGGCTAGTTGCCATCGGATCACTTTTGACTCTAAAAAGGGATTTAGAACTTTCAATTTCTAATAATTTGACTCCCCTCTGAGGTTTATGCGACTTCTTCCATAAAATTTTTATATACCATCAGGGCATAAGTTATAGCCCTTCCCCTGGGGGGGGGGAGATTTAACCCCGAAATTTCTGTTATCTCATCATTGGACTGTTTCCAACAAAGTGGCAATCTAAAAATTTTGATCAGATGCATTTGGAGAAAGAAAGGTGAGTGTGGGGGGGGGGGGGGTAGATGATCTCTGATCCTTTTTGACTCATAAAAAGGCAACTAGAACTTTCAATTTCTAATCAAATGAGCCACCTCTGAAGTTAATACGACCAACCCTTATATACATCTTTATATGCCCCCGGGGCATAACTTAAAACACCGCACAATTTAAAACACTTGCCCCCGGGCTCAGGGGGTTTGTGTCGACCCCGGAGTTTTGGTTATCTACTGTTTAAACAATTTTTAACAAAATGACTATCTTCAAATTTTTATCTGATGGTTTTTTGGTGGAAAAGGGCGAGGGGGGAATAGTTGCCCTCCAATCTCTTTTGACTCTCAAAAAGTGAACTAGAACTTTCAATTTCCAATCCAATGAACCCTCTCTGAAGTTTAAAAGAGTATTCCTTCCATAAGAACTGTATGTGCCCTACGGAATAACTTACAACGCCTGCCCCGGACCCTGGGGTGGGGGGTGTTGACTCAGGGGCGGAGACAACTTTTTTTCGAGTTCAAAACAGCATAATGTGGAATTTCTTACATGATTGCTTCGATCACTGTGAAATGTTGAGATATCCAAAATATCAGCAAATAACAGCTCAAAATGAAAAGCGGAAGAAGAAAGGTTGTAACCTGTAGCTATCTTGATTTGGAAAGTAGTTTTATCGTGATCACAATCAAATTTTTTGTTTCGATAAAGTTGGCCTTCCAAATGATGTTTGGAGGGTCTGACCAAAGTCTCTCTAGAATAGGAAAAATCTCTTTTTCAAATTTTTTTCAAACTGAGATTTAGTTTGCTTTGGGTTTCCAATAACTTTCGCTTAGATTTCAAAAAGAGGATATAAGCGCTTGTCTCTCGTGGAACTAGCTGGGAACTAACGCACTTCAATAAGAATCCCTGGTTTCGTTTTTTTTTGGGGGGGAGGGGGGGGGGGTATTACAGGGAAAATATTATATAGCAAGATATGTCTTTAAGTCATAATCGTGGAATGTTTTGTTATGAAATTAACCAAAATTGCACTAAACACTATTACCTGGAGACTGTGCCTATCAGAAAAGCAACTTTGGCACGCATACAAATTTTACAGTGTATTTGAATAATACGAAAAAATTGCTTCATCTGCTTCTGTATTTTAACATTTATATTCGCAAAATTATGGAAATTCGTTGAATATTTTCTATTATATAATTAAGACCAACATAAAGCGATAAGAATTGCTGTTCCTCTTTTCTGAGCATTACAATTTAAAACATAAATATTTTGCAAAATACGATAAAAATTTAAAATTATAAAAAAGTAACAAAAGATTTGAAATAGCGCTGACCCAGAAAAAGTCAGGAGCCCTGTAGGCATATATCAAATTTATAAGGCCAAAATACTCTAAACCAAACCTGAAACTGGATATAAAGCCAAACAGTTCAACAAAATTACCAACTGAGCTAATAATGAATAGATTTCCTCAATTCCTATTTGCCTCGATATATACCAGATACTATAGAAAAAACATTGCAGAGCAGGAGCAGGATAATAGCTGGTAAGAATTACAGCAACCACTGTTAAATAGAGAAAAACTTAAAACTTTTTCGCGTGCTGACCAATGGTCTGCGCAGCGCAGGTACCAATGGTTTTCTGCCTTCGGCCCAGAGTGCAATACGCAGTTGGGGGCAAATCATCTGCCGTTTCCCGTGTTTTTCCCCCAGAGTTCTCCACGTATCCATTTAAAGCAGGGTTGACTCTGGCTGAGTTACTAAGGTCACTCCCCTGACCTCCGTTCAAAAGCAATAATCAGCGACACCTGGACTCAAACCCCTGCCCTTACGAACAGAGGGTTCCAAGTTTAGCGTGCTAACCCCTCGGCTAGAGTTTAATAGAAAAGCAGACTTAAATGGCAGGTTTTACCTTTTCCGAACACCTTAAGAAACCTTTGCAAGTAGCACAGAAGAAAAATGGCGAGGAAATCGTCACACCATATACCGTCTCTGTCTATTGTAAATTTATATGGTTCCCACTTGAAAAGCCCCTTAAGACATGCGAAACCGCAGTTCTCAGGATTGGTGTCTCATTGTTGTTCCCATGAGTTATTGTGAAGCATGAGAGATACTTTTAATTGAAATTTTCAGGTGAATATAATTCGAACATCCTTTTGTCAGTAAACAAACAGTGGTGTCTTGCAGCGAGAACAAATCCTTCCATTTATTCTTCTTTTCTCAGTTATTTTTGAATTATAATGACGCAAAACTGCTGCATAATCATACAACAGATTCGCTGCAACATACAGAGTATGTGGCGAATCGTAAAAATTCACCACATCTTTCTTGCAGAAACTAAGCAAAGTAGTCAGTTACACAATAAAGATTTAAACTTGGGACTGAAGCCAGTTTTAACAAGAAATGACACTAATAAAATCTCTTCTGTAGCAATCTCAAACCTTGGGGAAAATAAAATATAACATTTCACAACGATTTTATAATTGCCTAATATCCGTAACTCTTAGCTCTGAACACAACCATGGGATTGTAAACAATGGACACCTGAAGCCATCCCACCAAGCAAATATTTCTCGTTATACAGTCAGTCGGTCTCCGATCCCCACAAACACTAAACGCTACGTTTCTTTTTTTTTATCGTTGTTGTTACACACAGTGCTTTTGTTAGTTTTTAAACATAAATGACAATGATTCTTCTGTATAAATGAATCTACTACTACTAATAACTCACCACAGCACAAAGCCGCCTGAGACTAACACAGCTACGTACGCTCCTGCTCTATCCCAATCAATCAATTTCTGAACTGAGTAACAAGCAATGCTTCATTCACAGTAAATCTACTAAATTAAAGGCTTAATGATGGCGTTTCGGGTCTTGTTATAGGCTACTAAGAAGCTATTTGATGCCACACTTATGGATATATTTCTCGAACTTCGGCAAATCAAATATTAGAAAGCTATTGAGCTTTTGGGCAAAAACCTTCTCTTCGTAGACAGCATCATTTTCAAAGTGATTTTTATCCCAATATAATACGATAACATGGAAGCATCAAAATCCGCATGGTTCGAAAATATGAAAGGCTTTAACTGATAAATATGAAATATTGAAAACATAATGAAAACGCAATTTATAATTCCAAGTTATGAATATGATTTATCCCTAATAATCCAGTGAACAATTCCAGCTCGCGTAAATTTGTACAGAGTTGTCTGAAAAGTTTCTGGCCTTACCATAAAGATGGCAGGACTTGTCATTCGAGGTTGGACAATACGATTGTACAACCTTTGAAAGGAGCTAACCAGCATTTTGAGCCATTTTGGACTCACAGTTGCTGTATGAACAACCTTTGAAATGTGCTAACCAGTATTTTGAGCCATTTTGAACTTACAGTTGCTGTATGCTCAACCTTTGAAAGGCACTAACCAGCATTTTGAGCCATTTTAAACTCACAGTTGCTGTAGGCACAACTTTTAAAAGTTGCTATCCAGCATTTTGAGCCATTTTGAACTCATAATGGCTGTGGGATAATCGTTTAAGTAAGTAGGCGTCACAGTTTTTGCGAGAATAGACAAAATCAAATATCCAGCTGTCATCAAACATTTACTTTTGGCAACCAATGAGCCTAAGTAAAACAAAGGTGAGTTGGAAGCTGTGTGCAGGGACTTTGTACCATCTTTTGCTACCGTAAAATTTTGGGCAGCTACCCTTCTAAATTACCCATACTCTTTGATTAGGCTAACATAAAATCAATAAAACCATCATAATCATTGTATAGAATCTATCATAATCACCAAAAGCAGACTATTCAAAAATTAGAAATATGCAAAGGTGACACAGATTCGAGGTCAGATCAAACGTAAAAAACTTTCTAGGGAAAGTTTATTTAGTTATTTCCAAAATTTATTAAATAATAAAATGTATTGATGAATTAAAACGTGGACGCATCACTTTGAAAGACAATACACAAGGTGATCAACCGAAAACTGCAATTGCAGATAATATCGCTGAAGTTCACTAGATAGTGCAATATGAACGTTGCATTTGACGAAACAAATAAGATTTCTGAATAGGGATAGGTCCTTTTATTAGACAGTGAAACAAATATATACAAAAGCTCTTCATATTTGGATGACACAGTCAGTCATCATCAGTAGAGTTACGTCAGTTACATCAGTAACTCTGCTGATGATGATGACTGACTATGTCATCGAAATATCTAGAGCTTTTGCATATATTTGTTTCATTGTCTAATAAAAGGACCTATCCCTATTTGGAACTATTATTTGTTTCGTCATAGAAAAGGGAATTTGGTCTTGGAAAAAATACCGACGCGGCATTTGAGAGATAGCATAGACTATGAATAGGTCCAGGAAACATGTTCACCACATTTTGAGACAAGATTTAGGCATGAGAAACCGGCAACAGACTGAGTGCCGCGTTTGCTCGCGATAGACGAAAAATATGTTCGAATCAATATTTTCAACTCTCTTTCGGCAAAGCATAGGCACAATAAATCAAAGTTTAAGCACCGATTCATTACTTTGGATCAAACTTGGATAGATAACAATACACCCGGAACATTTATGCAGCCTAAGCAGTGGGCTGCAAAGGAAGAATCGACTCCAAAAAATCAAAACTAGTGTTTCGGCTCCCAAAGTTATGGTAACTGTTCTTTTTTTTGGATAGCAAAGCAGTTATATTGATCGAGTAACTCTAAACAGGACAAGCCAATACAGGAACATTAATAGACAAGCTAAAGGTTAGAAATTGCAGGAGAACGGCCTCGTTGGGTCGTTACCACGTACCCTTGCCATACCGTGGTAAAATTCCATAAATTACGGTTTGAACAGCTTGAGCTCCCTCCTTACTCACCAGATATATACCGAAGCAACTTCTTTTAGTCCGCTATTCTAAAAACTGCGCTCGGCCAAAGGGGATATTTGTCATATGAAAAGACCATCGCCTTCGTAAACAATTATTTTGCATAGAAGACGCTTAACACTATTTGGATGGGTTTAAGAGATGCGGGCATCGGTGGAAGATGTGTGTAGACTTACAAGGAGACTTTGTAGAAAAACAAAAATTAACTTAAACAAAATATGTCTTGCATCTTTTCTAGGCCAGAAAATTTTCAGATATAGTACGTAGTACAAGATAATTAAAGAGACATTAATGAGCTCAAATAATTTTTAAAATTAAATAAAAAAGAAACAAGTTTTTTTCAGCTGAAAGTAAGGAGCAACATTAAAACTTAAAAAAAAAACAAAAATTATTTTATATATTAATATAAGTTAACAAAATATAAGTACAGTATACATTAACTTAAACAAAATATGTCTTGCATCTTTTCTAGGCCAGAAAATTTTCAGATATAGTACGTAGTACAAGATAATTAAAGAGACATTAATGAGCTCAAATAATTTTTAAAATTAAATAAAAAAGAAACAAGTTTTTTTCAGCTGAAGGTAAGGAGCAACATTAAAACTTAAAAAAAAACAAAAATTATTTTATATATTAATATAAGTTAACAAAATATAAGTACAGTATATATTAACTTAAACAAAATATGTCTTGCATCTTTTCTAGGCCAGAAAATTTTCAGATATAGTACGTAGTACAAGATAATTAAAGAGACATTAATGAGCTCAAATAATTTTTAAAATTAAATAAAAAAGAAACAAGTTTTTTTCAGCTGAAGGTAAGGAGCAATACTAAAACTTTAAAAAAACGGAAATTATTCCGTATATGAGGGGGTTGTCCCTTCTTTAACCCTCACTTTTTACGCTAAAGCTTTAAAGTTCTTTAAAAATACTTTCATTCAACTTCAACGGCCCTGGTGTTTCAGAAGTCATTCTTAAAGAATTGGGACAAAAATCAAACTTTAGCGTAAAGAGGAACTTTAACGTAAAGAGTGAGGGATTAGGAAGACCAATTCCGCTCATATATGGAATAATTTCTGTTCCTTTTAAGTTTTAATACTACTCCTTACTTTCAGTATATTTTTACTTACTTTCACTTGTTTTTTTTTATATTTAATTTCAGACCATTTTTCAAATCATGGCAGGAAATTATCCCCAACTCCCCGTGTAAAATTTCCCCCGGAAACTTTCCTCTACATGGAAAATTTTACTCGTGAAAAACAACTATTACTATTTACAGTTTCCCAATATATAGAGGTCTAAAATACCTTCAGAGAGCCATTAATAGCTTTATATTTTGACAATCAGACTACAGAGCTTGATTATACATGTTTAGTTTTTAAATATTACTAGCCCCAAATCTGTCTCCACCTAAATTCCAAAATTTGGTTGCATGCAAAACCTTTTTTAAAATTATATTGACCGAAAATTCAAAAGGCGTATTTTAAGACCCGAAATTGCTCACTGGAAGCTTTGGATTGGTTTTATAGATACCTCCTATCCCCTCCTTCTGAGTTGACAGCAAAAGCAAGTTTTCAAAGTAAAGCAATGTGAACTTAGATGCTTAAACTTATGACTGTGAATGACTGTGATGTTCACTCACCGGCGTCCCAATTCATACTGATGAATTTGTGCATATTTTTTATTTACATATTCAATTTTGGTAATTATACTTCTCAAATTGATTATACAGATTTAAAGTTTGAATATTACTAACCCCAAGTTTGTCTCCATCTAAATTCCAATGTCTTGTTCCACGCAAAAGCTTTTTTAACTTCATAATGACCTCTTTGAATAACCATTTGCTCTAGGCCCATTCGCTGCAGTAAGTAGGCCATTGTTGGTGACAGTCCAAACGGATCAATCGCCCAACCATTCCTGAAAAGAATTTTAAGATTACTTTAAATTAATATACACTTCGCATTATTTATCTTATAATTCTATAACATGCATTATCGTAACAAGCCTAAACTCCGATTTCCAAGTGTTATAAAATCGAAAAAATGAGATAAAACCAATTTCGGGAAAAACCATAAAATTTTTAAGCGCATTGAGAGCAAAATATATAAAATTGGGTTGAACTGATTGAGCCGGGTAAGCTTAGTTTGGTGGGTTATAGATCTCGTCTTGACAAAACACGTGGTAAAACAACCTTTCAAATCATCGCAGCCGATTTGTTGAAGTACAGGAAATGGATGGTCTGGACCCCCTAAACAAAGTTAACTAGCATAAAAACAACAGATTAACCTGACAATCAGCGACAAGACTTTGAAATTGTCCTTAAGGTGTTTTTTTAGTTTTCTCTATGAAATTTGATCAAAATTTAAGTTAGGAAGGGCATAATATCATTAAGAGCACATGTGTGAGAACTCATTAAAAAAAATGCACTTACCAACTTTGTAAAGCGAAAACCTAGGGAAGGATAATTATCATCAGCAAAGACCAAAGGTCGATTAACTGAGTAACAATTCAATGCAGCCCTATGAACCTCAATAATCAAGTATCTAAATACACAAGATGGTGAAAAAGAACGAAAGAGGAGCAAGATCGAGAGAAAATTTCAAAAGATAAAAAAAAAAAAAATGACGAAAAGTACAGGACAAAGAATCGAATGGAGACCCTCTAAGAGAGTTTGTTAATACAGAATAAAACCCACACATCAACAGGACCATTAACGGAACGGCTGTGAAATTATTTTAAGTGCTTTCGTTGAGTACCTTTCAAATTTTGCCTAAATTTAACTTAAAAAAGGGTAGTAAATCAGCAATAACACTAAAAGCTCATTGTAAAAAGTACAGACTACCTTTCTAGGGCAAGGAACTAAAGAAAGAGGAGCGAAATAGGAGAAAGCTTAAACGATTCAAAAAACAAAGAAGAGTACAAGACAGTTGATCGGACAGAGATACCCTGACAGAGTTTGGTAATACAGAATAAAACCCACACATCAACAGGACCATTAACGGAACGGCTGTGAAATTATTTTAAGTGCTTTCGTTGAGTACCTTTCAAATTTTGCCTAAATTTAACTTAAAAAAGGGTAGTAAATCAGCAATAACACTAAAAGCTTATTGTAAAAAGTACATACTACCTTTCTAGGGCAAAGAACTAGGGAAAGGCACTTATCATCAATAGAATGTAGAGGTCAATTAGCTGAATAATAAACCTGTGCAAATACTAAAAAATTGTCTCGACAATTGAGTACCTTAATGCACAAAAATGGTAAAAAGAAAGAAAGGGGAACAAAAGGGACATGAAATCTCAAATAACAAGAATAAATGAATAAGGTGAAGACGAGTACAAAACGACTGGTAGATTGGAAACTAGGGCCCGACCGAAACGTATTTTTGGGGTCCGATACCGACACATCGGTATCGTACCGATACGATACCACTATAATTTGCCGAAAAATTTCCTCCGGAAAAAAAAAACCTAACCTAAAGATTAAACCCTGCCTTCTCTGCCCATATTTATACTCACATGTTTCTCCCTGACCTATTACACATCAAACAACAGCCTCAATAATTGAATCTGAGTTACAAATAACGCAAAAAAGATTTTTTTAGGAGAAACTTGGAAAAACAATTAAACCAAATAAAGTTCTAGTCTGGAAAGTAAAACTATTTTAAGCCGTTTTGGTTACATAAACACAAATACGTGAAAATCTGATTGAAAGAACTGTAATATATTTATTGAAATTGATTATTCAAACCCCAAATTTTAACAGTGGGAATTTGTATTTTAACCGTTCAGATATCAATGCGAAAACGTTACTTTACATTCATATGATATGGTCTCTTGCCAGCGAATCCATGCTAGCCACACTGGATACAGGGGTGCAGTTAGGGTTGTAAGTTTGGAGGAGGGATTTAAAGAATGTGTCGTCCAGTTCTCCAACAAGTGCGGTCACATAAGCTAAATTTCCAAGGTAAATAGGTAAATTTTCCAAGCTGTCCGGCACGCGGCGCCAACACCTTGGAACTCCCCCCTATCCACCTTACGGCACCACCCTCTTAGATGCACCCCTGACTGGATATCATGGTCTTAATCGATTAAATCTTGGATATTCAACTCATGCATGTTGCGTTGTTTTTACTTGTTTGTTTTTATGTGTTTTTATTTGTTTGTTTTATTGTATTGTTTTTATTTATTTTTTTTTTTTTGGTAAAAGTTTTACGTTCTCGAACTTAGCGTGCAATTCAAACATTACTGCACCAGGTATGTATTGAAAAGTATTAACAACAAATATACTTTGACTTCATTTGACTCACCTCTACTACTATCTCCATTATGGTTGGACTTATGTTGGGGCTCTGCCCCCAAGGACTTAACAAGCAAAAATTACCTGAAGAAACATGACGCCACCTTATGGATAGAAGCTATAAGAACATTTTCTAAATTTTTCTTTCGAAAACTTAACCAAAATTTAACTTAAAAAGTACATCAGCCCATTGTACAGTGTCCTTGCGAACTTTCTAAGACCAAAAAAAAAACTAGGGAAATGAACATATAATCAGTAGCGACCAAATGTCAATTTACTAAGTAACAAACCAATGCGAAATTGAGTACCGAAAATTTAAAATTTAACTAGTGCAATGTAAAACATGTAATGCGAATATTTAACTTATAAAGGGCAGTGGATCAGCAACAGCATCTGTGTGAGAGCTCATTGCACAATGTATTGGCTACCATTATTGGGGGGGGGGGAAATAGCGTAAGGTACTTACTTTGGCTTTATATTTAAATTATTTGTCAGCCACTCATGACCAGCGGCCATTTGTTCGATAATAGCATAATAGTGAGTATTTGCTTCATCATTCATCACCCAGCCACCAGTTACAATTTCTAACTGACCATTATTCACCAACCTAAAATGAGGTTTAAAAAAGAAGATTATTATCAGCAAGTAGTTCTATCTATGGAGCTGACAAAGTGTCTATCATTGTAAACAGTAATTGTCTTTAACTCTCAGCAAGTCAATAATCTCCAGTCCAGAGAGCGATCAAGTGACGTTACAAAACAGATACCCAAAGAAAGTATTTCTCGTTACATGGGCAGACGTTACGGTACTTTCCCTTTTTTATAGCTGTTGTCAGACAGATTCTGCTCCTAGTTAAGATATATGTAATTACTTCGGAATTTTTCCAAGGGAAAATGCAGAGCCACCAAATATGTAAGAAAAATTGTTGGAATAAACAAAGACACATTTCAGCCAGTGAAAATAGAAAACAATGCAAACATTTCGCCCTCCGCACTGCCGTCTTCAGTGCAAAAAGAAGAAAAATAGAACAAAATAAAATAAACTAAATAAAACAAAAACAGCTAAAAGAGTCATCTAATCACACCTACTGCAAAACGTCAACTGAAAAATAAAACTGGATACTGAATGAATGATTAAATCTATTCAAATCATTAAATGGTTTAATTTAAGAATTCATTACGTTCATATCAATAATTCATAGATGTTTATTTGTCAATCGGCTTTTCCATATTAATATGATTAGATATCTCTTTTAATTTAATTTTCTTTATGGTCCGTCTTTTAAGTTTGTTTTCCGTATTTTATTTAATTTTGTTTTTGATTCGCTTGATCTAATTTATTTTTTCACCAGTGTGGTCTTCGAAATATTTATGTCATTAATTACGGTGTCCAAATTATAAATTACTATTATGAGACGTTTTTGAACAGGTATATAAGCAGAGGGTCTAAAATTCCTTAGAAATTTGTAAAGTTTATCTTAGAACATTTCAACATGAGTGCCATTTTTAGCTCTATATAATTTTAAACATCAAAAATCTTAAACTTTGAGTCAGTTTTTGGCGCATACAACTTTTGAGATTTTTCTAAGTCTTTCTAAGATTTTCGAAAGTCTTTCTAAGACTAAAGACTAAAAAAACACGTTTTACAGGTTTACTAGAATCGATTGGGGTACCTTCAAATATTTCCCGTAGGGCGACTAGCGGCACATTTACACGTACCATAGTATCGTGTACTATGAATATATTACTAGGATGTGAATTACTGGGATGCGAAAGCACACCAAGAACTTAAAATAACTATTTGAGTGAGTTTAATACGATTTTTATTTTAAAACTTGAAACTGCCTATACTTAGAGGTCGCTTCTAAACTGGCGAACCTGGTCACTTCTAACAGGGAGGAATAGTGTTTGCTCAAAAGCTTAATTACCTTATTATTTTTACTTTCCAAAATCATGCGAGATATTTACATGAGTAAAACATTAAATAGCATCTTACCTGATAAGATTCAAAATATGTTAAGTGAGCCTCTCAGCTCATTACAAAAAAAGCTTAAAAAGCTTAATCAGCTCAAAAGCTTAATAGCCTCGTAATTTTATACTTTCAAAATTTTGAGATATCTAAATGAGTGCAACATTAAATAGCATCTTACTCTGATAAGACTCAAAATATGTTCAATGAGCCTATTAGGTAATTACAGAAAAAAGCCTTAAAAAGCTGAATAAGGTCGTTAATTTTTACGTTTTTAATGTCTGCAAGATATCTACATGAGTACAAAAATAAAAAGCATCTTGCTCTGATATGACTCAAAATACGTTAAGGGATCCTTTTAGATTTTTACAGAAAAAATCTTAAAAATCTTAATCAGCTCAAAAGCTTAATAAGCTCGTAATGTTTTGCTTCCCCAAATTTCGCGAGATATCAACATGAGTGCAACATTGAACAACATTTTACTCTAATCATACTCAAAATATATTCAGTGAACCTTTCAGCTCATTACAGAAAAAGCTCATCAAAAATTCTTCATTATGTTTTCCAAGAAATTTCTTCCATCAGCGTGAAATTTTACGAGAATAAATGCTCAATTTGTACTTTGAATTTCCTGAATAGCTCCTATCATTGTGTAAACCATATAGCCCCCATATATACTACTCCTCATTCTAGACATTGAAATCTAGTCTTACATGGGATATCCACCTTCACAATATGGCAAAACAAGCTAACCAAAATTTCACTCTATTGAATTTTCTTTCAAATTTAGAAAATCCTCTCTATTTTAAGCAATCTTATGATTTCTTTGCATTACCTTTTTTTAATCCACTTACACTTTGTTTTATTATACTTTGTCATATTTTACGATATGTATTTTGTTACTAATAGTCTTCTTCTTCTTTTTTTCTTTTCATTTATCTTTTAATAATTGAGTAAAGATTGCTGTGTTGACTTCTGATGTTCATTAATGACAGTATTGATTTACCTAGTGATTTCAATTTGATTCGGTATTTTATAGCATTTTAATTTTTCGGTATTTATTATAGTTCGGTATTTAGTTTGAGTAAATATCTTTAGAAATTTTCAGTTTTATTCTGGTTTGCGATGAATATTTTTAAACAATTTTTTTATCTTAAAAATTTCACAAAAAAATTCAAAAGCTTTACACACAAATTAGATTTTTTAAACACCCAAGCAAACATGGGATAGGCGTTATCATACATGGCATATTTGATATCATTTATTTTAATTAAACATTCCTATTATGCTGAACGTAACAAACCTAATAATTTCAGCCTTTGTTTCATCTGAGCTTTCATTCCAGAAAAGATATAAATAAGAAATTTCGGCCCATATAAATTTTCTCCCTTCATCTTCGCCTAATTTATTAACCATGTTATTGAATATGTGTCGAGTTTGGTCCTGATAGTATTGTTCGTAAGTTTTGATCCAGCCTGGAAAAAATTGATGGTTACAAAAAAAATTAATGATGTTCGGTCTCCCACTTAAAAGAGCATGTGCAACGTCGAGAGTGGAAAGTGGCGCTAGTGTCAACAAAAAGATTATCAATGACATCTGGCGTTTGGCGTTGCTTGTCAATTTTTTGAAGTTCGTAATTGTTCTTTTTCCAGAAACTGAGATCAGAAACGGGTACTTACACGTTATCCCGACCACACTCAAGAAGTTTGATCTATTTGATCCGTTTAAAACCGGTTTTTCTGTGTGCGCTCTCAGATAATCAGTTTCACAACTGAGATCAGAAACGGATACTTACGTGTTATCCTGACCACACTTAAGAAGTTTGATCTATTTGATCCGCTTAAAACCGGTTTTTCTGGGTGCACTCTTAGATAATCAGCTTAGCCAGAGTGAGATAAACTTCTATGCAGGCATATTTTAATTAAATATTTAATATATAAAGTTGGTTAGATTAGGTATTTAACATAATGGGTTCTGGGCAGCTTGCTTTCCATAATCCTCTGTTGTAGTTCCCATACTTTTGTTACTAAAGTATTATATTTTCATCAGTTTTAGGTATACTTCATTATTATTAACCTAACTTCACTTCTTGAGCGTGTTCAGGATAACACGTAAGTACCCAGAAACGTATTACTGCATTACACAAACTTTGACTCATCATTACGCTGAAAAAAAATGCAAAGAAACACCCAATGATAGATGGCGTTGGTGAATTTTTTCCGACATTAACGCTAGCTTCCACTCTTATAAGTTACCTATGCTCTCTGGCCGACTCAAGTGGTCATTTTAACGCTGATCTCTTATTGATTATATTTCTCATACTTTATGATCTTTTGCTGTATATAATACAAATTGTATTTAATATTTGCAGTATATAATATGATACTGTATCACACGCGTATTTAATCATGCGGAAGCAGAGAAATTAAAAAGCTTAAAACACTGGAATAAAAATTTACCACAAGAAGTAGAGACAATATCTTCGGCCTCCTAGACTAAGCTATTTCTTATGGATTAGGAAGTCTTTGCTTTTAATTTGTGGTCATTCTCTTGATTATATCCCCCCCCCCCGTTTTATAGCTTTTGTTGCAGGTCATTTCGGCTGTGATAAATCAGTGCCATTATGATCCCACAATATAAATCTTACAGGAAATTCAAAAATGAAAGATGTATTACAAGTTTTTTGGCAATAATACTATTCACTCGTTCTTTTCTAAAAAAAATTGTAGCTTTCGTAATTTAATTTTAGGAGTAATTCCTGCGCTAATTTCGATTAGATCATTAGGTATGGCAGCATAAAATGCAGTCGTATAAGATTTTCTTGAATATTTTTGCACCCGATATATCACTTTTGAGAATCCAGCAGTAGTCAGTAAGCATCTTTGCACTCCATTTTCCCTGATATTGCTTTTTCATACTCGAAATGTCTTGATGGAAATTCACGTCTCCAAGAATGTGTGGGAAGAAGTCAACGTGGGAATAAAAAAAAAATATTTTTAGTGACACTGCAGCCCAATTCACTATTTGATTTCAGTAGGTCCTCCAGGCATGTCATGCAAGTTATGTTTAACTAAGAAGTTTTTAACAATGTCTTTGAAAAATACCCAGACTCTCTCCTGTAAGCAGTTCAGTTTGCTCTGGAATTTATCACGTTTCATCAGCTCTCTTATCTGAGGCCCTATAAAAATACCTGCATTTATTTTAGCAGCTTTTTTGTTTAGCATTTTTTTAGCGAGTCTTTCCTTTAAATAAAAAAGCTGTCTCTATCTTTTCCTAAACTCTTGCAGAAGTTTTTAGTCAAACCTAACTTTATGTGTAGCAGCTGTAAGTAAGTTTTCTTAGTAACAACCAGAGACCCATTTTCAAAATTTTTCTTGCCCGGCTCAAGGAATTTTCACTCAGGCTATTACTGTTTTTGTTGCAATTTCTGCTATCTCACTCACATAGAGAACAGCATAACCTTGTACACCCAACCTGTAAACCAAGCAACATGGCAATTACTTTGAGGGCCCGCATAAGTTCAATTTATGCTTGTCATGTTCAATCTATTGTACAATTAGCTTTATGTTTTCTTATGACCCTTTTAAATTTGCAACTTAAGCCAATGGCACAAAAGGCAATTAGTTTCAATTATGTAATAGTGCGGCTTTAAGGCTGGCTTTTGATGATGTCTACAAATATATGCCATGTCTTCTGATTTATGATCGTGTTCAAGAGTATACATTACAATTGAAGTTTTTTTAAAATAGACTAAATTTCCTTAGAAAAGAGTTCTCAAAATCTTCCTGCGTGTTTCTAAAAACATACTTCTGTGCCTCCATTGACTAAATTCCAACGCTTAAAACAATATCCCAGAAATTCTGCTTGTTTCTTTGACAAGTCCAAGTCAAGAACTAAGTCATTAAGATGCCTTTTGTGGCTCTATTAACTGCTCAAAATTAGGGTCTCAGGCTTCATCTTTTTTTCTACTTCTTCAGCCAAAACAGAGTATTGGGAGTTTCTTGACTGTGTGGGATGAGTCAAATAGCTGAGGAAAACTTAGTATATTTAAAGAATGCTTTGATTTATGCGTTATACCCATTGTATTTGTTAAACAAACGTAACAGTCTGATGTATGGTTCGTTGGTTCTTTCCACGCTATTGGTACTGCAAATGGAACGTAGCGAGAACCGTTCGCATATCTCCGAAAGGGCACAAAGGTCCAGTATTTTCTTGACCTGATTTGGCCATGAATCACGTCTACCGTCCTTCAAGCTCTCCGAATAAGCTGACTTAAGAAGCCGAACTCTAGGTAGCCTAATTATCTTCTCCCAGAATTTTACCATTCTAACCAATCTAACACACCTTAAAGTGAAAAGCCCCAAATCTCCTTTCAGTACCACTGAACTAAATGAATCCTTCAAGCCTAAAATTCTCTTAAAATATCTTAGCTGAACTACTTCTAGCTTAGCTGCTTTAGTAAAACCCCAAGCCTCAGAGCCCCAATGTAGACTAGAAACTACTTTTTGCTGGAAAACTCTTTTCTGGATCCTCATGTCAGCTAGCTGACCTAAATTACTTCTCAAAAGAATATTTATTAGCCTATTACCCCTTAAATTACAATCTTCTACATGCCTAGACATCCCCCTTAATGCACTAAACTGAACACCCAAATAAACAAATTCTTCTTTAACCTCTAAGACCTTTCCTCCAAAATTAAAATGAACCTCTGAATCAACATCTCCTTTACTCCTAAATACTAATACTACTGACTTCTTAGCGTTCAACTCTAAATCCTTCTTTTATAAATAATTTTTTATTATATCTAATCGCTTCTGAAGATTATCTCTACTATCCGCCACTAGAGCTGTCATCCGCGAACAACATGCATGATAGCCTAAACCAATCCAAAAATACACAAGGGGCTCCATTACTTTTCATAAAACTATCTAAATCATTAACAAACAAAGAGAAAAGCTTAGGAGATAAAGTACATCCTTGTTTCACACCCACATGAGACGTAACTAGCCTAAAAAAAATTCCCATAGCCTTCACAACAAATTTCACCTCCGATACATATCAGCTAGTATTGCTACAAAGCAAGACGGCAAGCCTGTTTCTAACAGACTTTCAATTAACAACCTCCTATTTACCGAATCAAAAGCACTTTTCAGGTCCAAAAAGGCTACGAATAGCCGACCATTTTTCCCTCTAGCATATTTCCTTCTCAATACATCCAAAGTAAAAGCATGGTCAACAGTGCTGAATGTCGATCTGAATCCCGCGTGCATCGGGCTAATTAATTCCTCCTTATCTAACCAATCTCTTAGCCTAAATTCCAGAACCTTAGAAAACAATTTACTTACCACATTTCCCATAAAGACAGACCTAAAGTTTTCGTGTAACTTCCTATGACCTTTCTTAAAAAGAGTCACTGCTACAGGAATGTCCCATGCGCGAGGCCAACAAGCTTTCTCTACTACAAACGAGAAAATTGCTCCGCTGTTATGTAAGGTTCTGCTGTTACGGTAAATATAAAAACTTTCTGATCAACACTCAGAACAGAAAACTAAACAACGCCATATAGACATAGTTTACTGTTGTAATGACAGGAAAACATATCAGCTAGACCATAATACCTTAGCTAATGCATGGATTGGAATTTAGTTCATAAATGTACTGAAAAGTATTGAGTTTCTTCCATATCATACTGTTTCTGCTTTAAGGACGCCAAAAATAGATTGGATCCGTATCAAAATTAAATACTCCAATTTGTTCAAATTCTCAGACTTTCCTTTCTATATTTTTTATTTACTTTTGCCTGAATTTGAGTAACTGACGCATTTTTACTATTTGAATGAAAAAATTCTACTCACTTTTATAAATAAGAAAAAAAACTAGTAATCCACCGGAAAAAAAGTAGGAGAAGCAGCCTTATTCGTGTTAAAACTTTTGTTTCTTTAGTCTTGAAATGGTGATAAGAGAAGTTTGATTAAATGGCTTTCTTTACTTTTATAATAAATGGGGATGAACAAAAAATTCTAGGAATCTTCATTTTCCTGAATATAACATAGTTCTTTAAAATCCATCTCGTTTAACAAAGCATTTCAAAAATCATCTGGGCAAGCTCTAAAGATAAACTACTTACATTTACTTTTAAATAAGTTGAAGATATTGTTGACATTATACTACTCGGAAGTAACAAGCAAAAGCTCTAAAGGAGCATAATTACTGCATGAATAAGAAGAAAATAATAAAGGATAATAATTTAGAAGTCACATATTTACTTATTAAAGATGATGGTAATTAAAGGAATGAAAATGAGACTCCGATTCTAATCTGGAAGCTATAATGTAAAACTCGCCGAAGCTCCATTTTGGGCAGAGCTCTATCTCAATTTTGGGAAAATCACTAGGATATCATAGAGCTAAACGAATTTTATAAAACCTTTTCAAATCCTCTAAAGAAAGGAGTATACCAGAAGGCAAAATAACTGAGTAGCCGTCCTAGCCGAGTGGTTAGCACGCTACACTTGCAATCTTTTGTCCGTGAGGACAAGGGTTCGAGTCCTGGTGTCACCGGTTATTTGGTTTGGAACGGGAGTCAGTAGCGTGACTCTGTAAATTCAATCAGAGTCGACCCAGCTCTAAATGGGTACCTGGAGAAATCTGGGGAAGGTAAATAGGAAGGGTGGGCAAAAGCACAGGGTAGCTTCCCCCGTTCCACTTCCTGGCTGAAGGGCCGCGAAACGGAAATTAGCCCCACCGTGTACAGTTTAGTGCCATATTATTTACCTTATTTACAAAAATAGCTTTGAATAGGAAGCAGCAATCCTAATAGCAATAAATTTGGTGGACATTCTTTGTAAACGTCATCAGGGGGATCTTAAAATATGTCAATTGAGTGATCGTTAAAAGGTTACAAGAGAATAGTTGGAAATAGAGGAAAAATTTAATTTTTTACCATTTTAAATTATAACACTGTCTACTCGATATACCCGCAGCAAAAAAAAAGTTTAAAAAAATGCATGTGAAAAACAGAACAATACTGGAAAAAAAACGATGATATTCCGACATTAAACGAGTACGCAAAAAGTTACAGTTTCGAGTCTAGTTAAAGTCCTGTTTGTAGTTTATGTACACTGGGTTTTGTATGATTGCCGTGGTGTGCACCGTTGGGTTCTGATTCTATTTTCCTGTATATTTATTTTCTGTCAAGAATTAGCTGTGCTTTCGAAAATTAGCTCAAATTATTAATTTGTCTGTATTGACGAAAAAGTCTACATTAAATGGAAGAAAAAGTGTCATAATCGCCGTCTAGGTTTACAGGTAGAAGCTTCTGCTTATCACTGATTCGACCAACAGCAAATTTTCTAGTTTTTTTTTTTTGATTCAAAAGTATGACAATTTATTCATACCTGTATAAAGTGTTTTGTTTTAAGGAGGCTGAGGGAAGGGGATGTTTTTTTTTAAATAGACACTGAAAATATAGACGACAAATACGAAATATTTTATATATTAGAATTTGTAATTCTTCTTGATTTTTACGGCTTGGAGGAACTAGGCCTGGAATTCCTCAAGTGCGCGCCTATATTTATTATATGTGAGGGGTCTGATGAATAATATATGCTGATTTCAAGGTATCAAGTTGCATCCACATTGAAGCAGCATTCTTTACACAGCATTTCTTTGAAAGTGATGATTTTTCTTACCGTAATGGGAAAACTCAAAAGTTTTTTTCTGGGGGAAAAGCCCGAAGTATTTTCAGGAACAACCTAGACACTATTTCTCCTTTAACACAATATTTCTTTTATATATAAAACAAAAAGAAATCTTGAATTTGATATTTCTTAAGATAGGGGCTTATTGATTTAAACAAACTTGTAAAGGAGGAAAAAAACTTAAAAGTCGCTGTGACTACTCAAATGTGCAACTTAAAGCAGCAAATTGCTGATCTTTTCAACTTTTACCTTAAAACAAAATTAAGAGATAATCAGATATATCAAAATACCGAAACCACAAAAATTGTTAAAACACGTTTTTTTCAACTGGAGGTCTCTTTAGGGCAAAAACTTGCAAACCAATCCAGAGCTGGAAAAGATGGCGTAGCCAGTCTAGATCCTGGACGAACGACATAAAATCCTACTTCTCATCCTTGATAGTTGCAGACGAAACTGCTACCACTGGAACCCCTCCTGACTTTATATTATCACTCCTTTGACCCGTGACCGTGCACAATGGAATAGAACTGTTTGCCACCTCCTACGCCAGGGAGAAATGCAAACCTAGTCACGTGATTCAATTACAAGTAAGTGATGCCCTTCAGAGAAAGTCCACAAATAGTAGACTAATTATGTGATTATCTAGGCTAATTCAAGAACAAATAAAGAAAAAAACCTGGATCGTTATGAGAATGCGGCACAACAAAAACTTTTAGCTTATTGCCTCTATCCCATCTTGACCGAACATTGTCGTAAGTTATATCCCAGCCTTGCTTCCACGCACCGCCATCTCGGTTTTCAAATTGAATTTTGCTATAGACATCTTTCATCTGAAATTTAGAAATATAGTCTAAGAGAGGTGATTGTTGTTATTCCTACAAATGGTATAATTCTATTATCTATTTCTAGTCATAGCTCTAGAATTCAACTTCTCTTCTTTTCTTTTTTTTGTTCTGTTCACATATTTTGGATAATTGCCAAAAGTGGTAAGAGTCTAATCTCTGCTGTTTTACGGGAAATGTGGACCTCAGACCATACGGACAAATATGATGTATAAAGTATGATGCACAAAATTCTTGTCTGGGGCTAAAAAGAAAGGTTTTTGTTCACTATTGAGCAGAGCCCACAGGTCGTAAGCTGAGGGTGAATTATTTAGTCCATTTCAAAGGACTAGCTGAAGCTGTTCCGGCAAGCTTTCTTTTTTCGAGCTATTCCGCTTTCAAAGCGGAATAGCTCGGGTACAGTTTGACTCAAATACAAAAGTAACTAAATTTTCTGGCCTTATCAGCCGAATGACTTTTTAACAGAGAGGTGAGCATGTAACATTGTAACCTGGTTGAAGCGGAATCTTGTATGTGGTTTCGATCTGTAGAATTGGATAAGCAATGTGGGTCCATGGCAAACGAAATTTCCCTCCCACCATCAACTTTTTAGCACAAAGTTAGGTCTGTTCCATTTGGCTTGGGGCAGAATACCGCCAGGGTTTTAGTCTCTATCGTTGGAGCCATGAAGAGGGCCGTGGTACATCCAGTACCATCTGATCTTCCTACCGTTAACATTTTAGCAGAAAGGTGAGCATATTTCTTCTTTTTCAAACTGATGTCACAAAAAATTTTCAGCCTGCATTAAAACTGAAGCCCAGTCCTTGGGGACAGATTTCTTGCTACCGTACATTGACTTTTACTGATTAAGTAAATAAAAAAGGCTAGAAATAAAGCTTTATCTAAATTTAGAGCAACCCATATGACACTCCTTGTATTTGTCTGCCAAATTCTTCTATTTTATATAAATCTAACATCGGGTAGCATTAGGATAACGCAGGGGTCATACAGAATGTGTCACAAAGTGGCTATAGATTAACCACATGGAAACTATAAACAATATGGATTTTGCACAAAGAGATTTACTAGTGATCTTGGTTATTTACAACAATTGAGATGGTACCCTTTATTATTTTTTCGCCAAATTTGTCGACTTAACATCAGGTGGCATTTAGTATAATATGGTGGTCTCACAGGGTACGCCACAGAATGAAGGCAAAATCACCACATGAGAACTATAAACATTATCTCCACTAAGGGATTTATTAGTGACCTTGTTTATTTTCAGCCGTTGAGATGGTACCCTTTATTATTGTTCCACCTAATTTCTAGATTTAACATCAGGTGATATTTAGTATAACATGTGGCGGTTCTACAGGGTACATCACAGAGTACAGGCAAATTTACCACATGAAAACTAGAAATATTATGAATTCTGTAACTGGTGATCTCACGAGCCCTTTAATTTAGACTCTAGATAAAACACGTGATAGTACTTAAGTTATAATTAATTAATAAACTTATTATCCGTAAAGTATTTTGTTGTTAGTTATTTCACCATTAACTAATTATTAACTATTACTAATTAACTAAATAATCATCCTATGATGATATAAATTAACTTAATAATTTTAGAGAAACTCACTGGATGTCAATGGATAACAAACTGGTTAGGATAAAGACCATATTTTCAAACTTAGAATAGTAATTAAAAAGTATCTGAATTATCAGATACTTTAGTGTCAAATTTTATACATTATGAACAGGTATATGACTCAGCTGATAGAAAATCTTTTAATCTCGTAAAGCTGTCGTAGATGCTCACAAGAATGATGATTTGGGCAAAACCTTGGAGTAAAAGTAAACATTTTTAGATGATTTAGATGAGCAGATGGATAAAGAAGAAAATATTATTTAAGTAAACGCTTGAGTTACATATTTTGATGATATGAGCAAATTTACGTAGGCCCTGAGTATCCAAGGAACACAAATATGTTTGAAAATCAATGGTAAGACAACTCAGAAGCTTAGATAAATGAGGATGAAGAAACGACTTTAGGTAATAATATATATGACCAAATGGATAGTTTCATATCTTGGCAGAATTATCAGTAAGAAAGATGGGTGCACTGAAGATATAAAAAGTTGAAAAGGCTCATGGTATTAATGTGAAGTTGTAAAAAGTTTAGAAGAATGTGAAGAAAACTCTTATTTTCGGTGGGTAGTCAATGGAGGGTGGCAGCCTGTCACTTTCATTTTCCGTGATTTTTCCCTCTTTCTTCTTGCATTCCATGCCAAAGAGCCTTGGGGGTATAATAATCTTGTATGTATATATGTGCTATGTGTTTGAAAACGTTTATATTTCACCTGCATAAATATAATCTTATCCTAGGTATAATTTGAAAGAAGATTCAGATAGCTAGGGCACGATTTGGAAAGAAAGACATCCTCAAATACGGAGGGAGAAAGGAACAAGAAAGTGAGTAAAAAACTTGGAATTTAATGGGAGAGCGGAACTCTGTATAGAATGGCGTGGGGGAGGCAGGAGCCTTATTTACGCTGTGATGAGTTGTTAGCAGTAGTAAAACCGGATCTTCCTATAATATAACAATAAAATATATCAATCCAATATAATATAACAAGTACCAATTCTGTTAATTGATAAGGGACCCCTTCAATGTTAAATTTTGTACTAATTAAGCTTCATTAATTAAAATTAAATGACACCATAAAGCCTAACACTTACTTGCAAATCAGCTGTCTTTCTTTCCATCCGGTTCAAAGGACAGTCAACCTCAGCAATTTTACCAATAACTCTCTCATAGAATTTGCTTGGTAGTGCAGCCACATTTTTCAATGCACTTATTTTACCGGATTCTGAAAGTCGCCCAAATTCGTCCTGAATCTCGTGAATTGCAATTTTATTTCTTTGAACACCTTCTTCTAATACAGAGAGTCGTTTGTCTATATCGTAGATCAAATCCTGAAAAAAATCCAAAACATGGATGAATATATAAAACTTAAATGACATATTTGCATGATGTTTCTTATTTATAAATTTGAAGTTGAGATATTTGAATGAGATGGGATAGAGAACGGGCGTTAACCAGCGTGCTGACCTTCGCTAGCTTGGTGCTACAGTCATTATGTAGGGGTAGCAATAGTATGTTGCATGTTCAAGTGGAGGTAAAGTACTATCAGAATCGATAAAGACCCCTGCCCCTAGATCTGGTTTTCCTATTGACCATTTAGGGACTTCTCCATTTTTTCATCCTTAAGGCTACGCAATAATGACCACTCATTCACCTCATTGGATTTATTAGTGACTTATTCAACTAGAAGTGCAAACACCTTTGAATATTTAAAAAAAGCCTGGGTCTTTAACCTCGATTGGTCTTTAAGAAATGTAAAATGCATGATACAAAATTAGACTAATATATATTCTCTCCAGACCAACAAAAAAAAGGAAAAAAAAATCCACGCTGTTTGAATTTTTAAGCAGCTAAAAAAACATTTTTGCAAACTTTTGTCTCTATTTTTTTTTTTTTTTTCAGCTGCTTAACACGCAAGCTTTATTTTAAGTTATGTTTGTCATTTACTGGTTATAGTGGTTATTAATAGACCGATTATCTAAAAAAAAAAGTAATTTTAGTTCTCGCCGCCTGGCAATGACAAAATTACTGATATAAACAGCGTAAGACAACTTATATAATGAAGATTGACAACAATTTTATCTACTAACTGCTAGATAAACTTCTTATTTGTTACTTATTTTACAAACTTATTCAATTTGGCTTACGAGCAGCGTTATTTATTATGTGTAGCATATCATATGTAATATATAATATGTAATAATAATGTATAGTAATATGTAACAATAAAAATAACAATATATTTGAACCCACTCAACATACCAAAAATACACTTAAAGGAGTATGGAGAAAACAACATACACAATAAAACACTTATCATCGCAAACACTAAAAAAAATACACTAACAATGACTCACAAACGATTAATACAACCCAATGGAAAAGCCACGGCTGATTCAGATATAATATGTAATATATGTGTAACAAACAAGTATAACATATTATGTGTAACAGACCCTATCTGCTTTTTGAACAAGCCTGTTTAGTTGCATTTACATTATACACATACTTCATTGTCAGATCATCTCCAACTAATGTATGAAGATCATGACATCCCCTGGATTGATTGATCTGAAAGATAGTTCAACAATTCTGACCTAAAAATCGGGACTTATTCCTCCCACACTATAAGGGAATTGGTTCTGACAGAAAGTTTTCTCCCAGAGCCAATCCCCTTGCAGTTCATCCTCCTAAAATTTTGATTCCTTAGCAAAAAATGATTTAAGGCAAAGCTATACCTACATTTATAAGTCGCACTAGGCACACAATGAAACTAAAAGTTTGATTTTAGATATTTATATTTGTTTCCAGGTAGGTACGGGTCGTTGTTTTACATCCTCACCCTGACTCCAATTCAACAGTTTCAGCAAAAAAAATAAACTTTTTGGCATCCACCCGCCCCAGCCCCCATCCACACCCATATTATCCTCATAAACAATTCTCTTATAGTCTGCTTCTTCTTAAATTTTCGCCGCGTAGACCTATACTGGTACCATCTATTCTTTTCATCTATTAGTTTCTTCTGAGGTTTTACAGCTTTGGAGGTACGGAAAAACTTCTTAGAAATATATAGAATACAGTTTGATCAAAACAATCGGCGTAATTCTAGGCTATGCCAGGCAAATCCAATACTATGTAATTAGATTAATGGAAAAAAAACAATAGTTTCTGGGCCAAATTCTTAGTACAGAAAATGACAAATTCTAGAACCAAACTCAACATTCTTATAAACTAACGTTTGTTTTGTAATATTTACATTTCTGCAAATGACCACGTTTTAAAAGGGATATTGTTTCTAGCTCACAAAGTTAGGTTCTAAGTTCTGAAAAAAAAAAAAAAACTACTTACAACATCAAGGGGTTCTGATGGTTTTCTTGATAAGCCGTCAAATAAATACCAATATGTGAGAAGAAAACAGCCAATGATCACAGAATATATTAGCATATTTGCTTTTATTCTGAGCATTTTCAAGCTGAAATAGAAAATGAAACTGAGAAATAATAAAGCTAATCATATCCTCTTGTTAATAGTTTATACATTTGCTCAGGGGGTCTGTCCCCCTTTTTTCAAAAATCAGCCAAATTTTCTCAGGCGCGTAACTTTTGATGGGTAGAACTAAACTTGATGAAAGTTATATATTTGAAATCAGCATTGAAATCTGATTCTTTTGATGTACCTATTGGTATTAAAAACTCGTTTTCTAGAGTTTTGGTTACCATTGAGCTGGGTCGCTCCTTACTTACAGTTCGTTAACATGAACTGTTTGACTATCTAAATCTTATTGTAGGTGAAAGATCTCCCCTTCAGTTTCAACAGCACTAAACAGTTTAGAATCGTCAGCATATTTGTTGATATATATGCTGAACAGAGTTGGTCCAAGAATGGTTCCTTGTGGAATGCTACTGAAGACAGGAGACATGGTTGAGCAGGTAATGTTGTCATTATCTTCATACATTACAACCTTCTGAGACCTTCCAGACAAAAAAGCCTGAATCCGCAGAACAACATCCTCCACTACTTAATAGGCACTTAATTTCAGATCTGGTAAGTGTTCTGCTTTATCAAATGCTTTTGCCTATCAAGGAGGAGAAATTCTATGGGTTTACCAGTTTCCAAAAGGTTTGTAACAATATCATAAGATAAAATCTAGTTAGTTTCATTAGACCTGCCTTTACAAAACTATGTTGAATATGAATAAATAATCTGCTATTCTCGAAATTATGCAAAAGACCATCATTGACAAAACCTTTAATAATTTTCCAGATCATTGAGGTAAGATTAATAGATCTGTAATTATTTGCACAGTCCTTATTTCCTTTCTTGAAGATGGGTTTGAGGTGTGCTTGCTTCCAATCTTGGGGTAGTTCTTTCCTTTCACTTGACATGCAAAAGATGGAAGTAACAGCATTTGACATGTACAGGGTAGTTTTTTTATGAAGCCTTTAGTGAAGTTTATCTGACCCAGCTGCAGTATTTGAATTCAGGTTTTTTAATGCTTTGCAAACATCATCATTGGTAAAGGTAACAGGTGGCATCTGTGAGGTCACATTGACAGTGGAAATAATGGGAGGAAGAATGTCTGGTGGTAACTTAGTAAAATTTGTGCAAAAACATACATTCAGACAATTTGAAATCTTCTTTATATCAGAAATAGTGCTGCTATTAGTCTTTCTCATGTTAGGTATAGCTCAACAGGATGGGTAGGTTCTAGATACATATTAAATAAAAAAAAAACAGTTTTTTTTAACTGAAAGTAAGGAACGTCGTTAAAACTTAAAACTAATAGAAATTATTCCATATATGAAAGGGGCTGTCCCCTCCTTAACGCCTCGCTCTTTACGCTAAATTTTTTTATTGTTTAAAAAAAATAGAGTTGTGAGAAAGTCAAACTTTACCGTAAAGAGCGAGTCGTTGAGGAGGAGACAGTCCCTTTCATATACGGAATAATTTCTATTCGTTTTAAGTTTTAACGTTGTTCCTTACTTTCAGTTAAAAAAAAACCTGTTTTTTTTATTTAATTTTTGAACGTTTTTTGAATTAATGCAGGTTTTGATTTTGGCTCACTGTACATGAAATTTTAAAACAAAATTTGCATATTAATTTTACTTTTATTTGGTTAAATGGCTTTCTCGAAACTTGTTTAATTTTATTTACAAACGTTTTTATTAGTAATAAATATACGTAACTTACGAATTAACTAACGTAACGAACTTCAATATTCACAGATTTTTAATACGTACCTTGCCAATACCTTGTATTGCCAATACCTTTAATACGTACCTAGTCAATACCTTGCTCTTTAAGCTAAAGTTCGAATTTTGTTCCAATTCTTTAAAAATGACCTCTTAATCACAAAGGCTGTTAATTAGAATAAATAGCTCTTATGAAAGTACTAAAAAATCTTTGGCTTAAAGAGCAGGGTATTGACTAGGGGGTGAGCCCAATCATATATGTAATATTTTCTGTTCGTTTTAATTCTTGATGTTGCTCTTTACTTTCAGTTCAAAAACATGTTTTTTTTATTTAATTTCTGATCTTTTTCTTTAATAGTGCTGGAAAATCCGGCACCCCCTTCATAGCAATGTCCCTTCCCCCATGAAAACTTCCTTCATGGAAAGATCCTCCCATATATCCCCTGACCCACCCCCCAACCCCCTACCAGAAGAAATCCCCCTGAAAACGTCTGTATACTTCCCCAAAACCAATACTACATGTTAACATTGGGTAAAGTTCAGAACTTTCAGCCCTTCCCCCACGGACTTCGGGGATTAAGTCATCCTGAAAGACATAGTTATCATATTTTTGACCATGCTGAACAAAATGGCTATCTCAAAATTTTGATCAGATGACTTTGGGAAAAAAATGAGCGTGGGAGGGGGCCTAGTTGCTCTCCATTTTTTTGGCACTTAAAAAAAGGCACTAGAACTTTTAATTTCCGTTCCAATGAGCCCTCCCACGATATTCTAGGACCACTGGGTCGATACGATCACCCCTGGGGAAAAAAACAAATAAACATGCATCTGTGATCTTTCTTCTGGCAAAACAATGCAAAATTCCTCATATTTGTAGATAGGTGCTTGAAACCTCTACAGTAGGGTTCTCTGATACAATGAATATGATGGTGTGATTTTCATTAAGGTTCTGTAACTTTTAGAGGTTCTTTCCCTACTTTTTTTCTAAAATCAGCCAAATTTTCTCAGGTGCATAACTTTTGATGGATAAGACTAAACTTGATAAGACTTATATATTTGAAATCAGCATTAAAATTTGATTCTTTTGATGTATCTATTGGTATAACAATCCCGTTTTTTAGCGTTTTGGTTACCATTGAGCTGGGTCACTCCTTACTTACAGTTTGTTACCACAAACTGTTTGACTACACAAAACTTTTAGGATTTATTTTAGAGTCAGAGGCAATTCAAGTGCTATTACTTTTCGGCTGTTGCAATTGCTCAACTTGACCCTCCCCCCTCCTCCTGAAAAAAGGGCCTGATATAATTCACTGATTTTTTTCAAATTGACTTTATCTGTCATTATGATGCAACTAATAATTATGACCTATTAATGAGATTGTTTATGATTGTGATTTGATGTGTTGGTGCATCTTGTTTTGCATTTATAAACCTTTTTTCATAACAGATTTTACTAATTTAATTACATATCCACAGAAAAATAAAATATCCTTGCAAGGCCATATCCAGGGTAGGGGAGGGTACTTGAATGGGGGCGCAAATAATATGTTTCCTTTTTCTATCTGATCTATATCTTATAACACAAGTGTATACAATTATTTACCCTGTACCTAATTTACTAAAATTAGCTTATTCAAACATTTTGTCACTATATAAAAAGGATCAAAAGTATTAGTGACCTTTTAAATAAAAAATAATGTTCTGCTGCAGAAAAGTTCTAATTCCTATCATTTTGAGGAACAAACCAAAATTGTTGACCCAAACAGGGCCATTATGTAATCGAATGTAAATTTTGAGAATACCAATCAATTTATAGTTATGGACAAGTAATATACATAGCCTATAAGTGATCACTGAAAAAAAAAGTACTAAAAAAAATTAGTGCTTACATTTTTTTTATGATTTTTTTTTTCAAATTGACCTTATTTGTCATTATGATCCAACTAATAATTATGACCTATTAATGAGATTGTTTATGATTGTGATTCAAGGTGTTGATGCATCTTGTTTTGCATTTATAAACCTTTTTTCATAACAGATTTTACTAATTTAATTACATATCCACAGAAAAATAAAATATCCTTGCAAGGCCATACCCAGGGCTGGGGAGGGTAATTGAATGGGGGCCCAAATAATATATTTCTTTTTTCCTATTTGATCTATAGGCTATCTTATAACACAAGTATATACAATTACTTACCCTGTACCTAATCTACTAAAATTAGCTTATTCCAACATTTTGTCACTATATAAAAAGGATCAAAAGCATTAGTGACCTTTTAAATAAAAAGAAAATGTTTTGCTACAGAAAAGTTCTAATTCCTATCATTTTGAGGAGCAAACCAAAAATTTTTACCCAAACAGGGCCATTATGCAATTGAATAAAAATTTTGAGAATACCAATCAATTTATAATTATTGACATGTAACATACATAGCCTATAAGTGATCACTGAAAAAAAAAATTATTAAAAAAAATCAGTACTTACATTTTTTTAAGTAATCAATACTTAGAAAAAATCAGTGATCACTGAGTTTTTTTAATTGACTTTATATGTCATTATGATCCAACTAATAATTATGACCTATTAATGATATTGTTTATGATTGTGATTTGAGGTGTTGGTGCATCTTGTTTTGCATTTATAAATCTTTTTTCATAACAGATTTTACTAATTTAATTACATATCCTTAGAAAAATAAAATATCCTTGCAAGACCATATCCAGGGTAGGGGAGGGTACTTGAATGGGGGCGCAAATAATATATTTATTTTTTGCTATATGATCTATATCTTATAACACAAGTGTATACAATTATTTACCCTGTACCTACTCTACTAAAATTAGCTTATTCAAACATTTTGTCACTATATAAACAGGATCAATTATAAACAGAATCAAAAGTATTAGTGACCTTTTAAATAAAATGAAAATGTTTTGCTACAGAAAAGTTCTAATTCCTATCATTTTGAGGAGCAAACCAAAATTGTTGACCCAAACAGGGCCATTATGCAATTGAATGAAAATTTTGAGAATACCAATAAATTTATAATTATTGACAAGTAATACACATAGTCTACAAGTTCAAAAAGCTATCTAAAACCTATATGATTTCCACCCACTTTCAGAAATCAAACTCCCAAACAATACTGCATTTGCCCTCAAATTTGTGCACAGTTCATACACAACAAAAGGCTATTATGGAAAATGCAGTAGCATATTTATGATGGGGTTCAAGGGGTCATACTGCAAAATTTATTAAGTTTTTTTAGCTTAGGGAATTTGTCCTTCATATAAAAGAAAATACTGAAACTAGATGGTGAACAATATGTTTGTGTTTGCTTTGTTAATTGATCTTTTCATCAGCACAGCCTTTTAGAAGTCTAGCAAAAACCTGCTGATCAGCTATTGCTAGTCAAGACCTCTGCTCAACCTTCATCAGTGCAAAAAAGTAAAAATGTACAAATAAAAGTCTCTAGGAGAATATAAAAACAAATAGACATAAAAAAATAAAACTATAAAATTAAAATAGCCTAGGCCCACTCAAAGCAATAGTGAAAGGGTAACTAAATTAAAGCATTAAACATTGAATGGCTATTCAAACTTGGAAAGTTGATTTTGCATAAAGCTTTTTTTTTAATGTTTCCCAGGTATATTATCATCATAAATCAGTTGCAAAATAAGAGCTTGTGAATAAAAATAATATAAATAATTTTAATTTATGAGTTCATTATAAATGAGGTTAGGTAAATTCCACTGGTGTCTCTATTAGGAGCAAGGGCAACTATCTCAAGCAAGGGTGTAGCAAAGATTTTTGCTGGGGGGGGGGGTACAAAAAAATCAAAAATTTGTTTATATTCATTTTTGTTACTTTTTATAAGTCATAATTATTTTTTGGGTAGGGAGGGGGGTCAGACCCAGTACCCTCCCCTACCCTGGATATGGCCTTGCAAGGACATTCTATTATTCTATTTTGCAATGGATATGCCATTAATTTAGTGGAATCTGTTATAGAGAAATGGATTATAAAGGCAAAACAAGATGCACCAGCACCTCAAACCTTAACTGAAAGCACCTCATTGCTGGGTGAATAGAAACATTTCACTGTTTTATGCTTAATTCCCAAATTGAGTGATCCACTAGGAAGAATTTTAAAATAACATAACCTCAATGTAACATTTAAGGGTCTAAACAAAATAGAGAGCTTTTTCAACTATGGGAAGGATAGAACTAGCCCCACTTTTGGTAGTAGTACATACAAAATCCCATGTTCTTTTGGTTGTTTCTGTATTGGAAGGACCCACCAACAACTGGGAGAGAGGTTATCAGAACATAGAATTGTCAATAGGCAAAGTTTTGAAGCAATGCCCCAGACCTGAAATATTTTATTCTGCCTTGGCTCAGCCAAAGGATTTTAGCCACTTTCTCCAAGAGAGAGGGAGGCAAAAATACCCTTTTAATCTCCTGCTTGCAGCAGCTGCCTTGTTGTTTGTTGTACACTTTAATAATTTAAAAATAAGTGCATCAAAGCAACAAAATAAAACTTCTTTATAAATGTATATTTCCTTTTATATATCTAACTAGGTTCTGTACTTTAGAATCAATCTCACATAATAAGACAAGAATTTTTATTCCCTTGGTCACTGTCTGCTCAAGGCTACTACTTCTCTTATTTAGCTATTGTCTGTACTTCTACTTTGTAAGAATCATCCAGAATTTACCAATTTTTGAACTTAAGTTGGATTTCTTTTAGCATTTTTAAGAATTGAAGATTTCTCAGGACTTTTAGACCTTTTCTTATTTCATTGCTGATTTCAGCAAGGAAAAGAATCACAGTAGAAAACTGACAGTTGACATTTTGTGTATCTTATCTGTACTTCTTCTTATGGCACATTGGGGGTTTGGGAAATTCTAAAGAAAGCTAATATTTGAAGTTGGCAAATATGTTATATCATAATTCATTTATCTTAAATAGCCATAAGCATAGGATTGGGGCGGTTTAGAAGAAAACATGCTAAGAAAGCAATTCTTACTTCATAATATGTAAAAAATTGTATTCAACACATTTTGAGTGTAATTCTACTGTGCTTTACCCCAAGTCCCTAACTGCCCCCCCACCTCTGATGTGCAAATATATAGCCCAAATGATATATTTCCTATGTGTCATTCTTGTTTCAACCCATGTATCCAAAAATAGAATCAACTGTGACAAAATCAAGAAATGCAAAAACACAATGGAAATATATATGGTACCACAATTTGGGTTAAATATTTGCATATTAGGGGGGCTGGGGTGAAGTGAAGTCAGGGGATAAGCTCTGCCATTTTATTGGGGGAGGGGCAAAAGGGGTCCATATCCAGATAGTCAAGGGACATGGGCTATATAAGTTTTTTCTCTAAATTATTGGGGGTTGCCTCTCCCCCTTGCCCCCTGAAAGTAATGCCCCTGAGTGGAGTAGAGTTAGACCTACAGTCAAAATGTATTAAATAGGCCTACAATTATTCTGTATAGTATGAAGTTATAATTGGTCTGTCAACATGTTTCCTTTTAAACAGCATCAATTCTAGACTTATACCCTTAAATAGCCAAAGAGAGAAATGGCAGTAAGCTAATTCAAATGTAGGCCTACACCAATGCTTATCCTAATTTGCATTGAGCTAGAGAGACCTGAGTGTCAAACTTCAATCAAGTTTTCAAAACAGACATCCACCATATGGCTAATATGGGAGTAAACTTCATTTGTGATGCAAATTGATGTTATATTTAGATTGAGGATGCAATTCTAGGTGTATATTTGCACATTAGGGGGATGGGGGTATATATTCTATGAATATATAGATCCTAGAAAATTCATGAATTTCTTAGAAAAAACTGGAAAACAAGAAAAGAAGTGAAGATAAAGGCTCTCCCCTAGCAAAATGTGCTAACTAGGATTATTCTGCATATACTGGAGTAATGATTGTTTTCTTAATATGTTTCCTTATGTCCAGCTGGACTATTAGGCTTAAAATGCTGGTTGACTGGTTGGCTAATTTAATGATTTGTATATGTATATACTGTCAGATTAGCCACCTGGTGGTATCCCTTTCAAAACAAAAGATGTATATCCTTTCAAGTTGGTATTGGTGATAAAAGTATTAGAAATATAAGCAGCACTAGTTTTCATGAGGAAGAAATATGGATGGGGTGCTAGCCAATGCTGATTTGGCTATGAACTTTTCAGAAGTGTCATGGATTTTTTTTTTTTTTTTAATTTGTATGGCTACATTGGTAACACCAATCTCCTGAACTAGTAGAAATAGACCTTTCACCAGGATTTTTAGACTGGACAAGGACAACTCTTTATTAATATAACATTTGCTTTGGAAGAGCTGCTCTCTTAGACTGTGACATTATTGAAAACTAAAACCTTTGTATGCAGTAGGCCTAGCAAGAAACTACTTCCAGTTCATTAAAACTTCCTTAATAAGTACAAGGACAAATTTTCTATGAACCAATATAGTAAAGTCAATGAAGGGTAAATTTTTAACAAATCATAGGCTATTATTGACTTACAAATAAAGTGAATATACCACTTGATGCCTTTTTGGTAAATTTCTACCAAATCATATTATTGACTTTATGCATTAAGTGAATATACCACTTGATGCCTTTTTTTATGCTGATTACAAATATAATAATCATTTCTATTGGAGATGAATTTCAGCCCCCCCCCCCTATATATTCCAATTCAGGGTATATATTTCTACATTAGAGGAAGTGGGGGCAAATTTTGTTTCTGATGTAAATGGGAGGTAAGTTTAAACTTTATCCCCACCCCCCCCCTAATGTAGAAATATATACCCTGTATTGGCATATATAGGGGGGGGGTTGAAATTCATTTCCAATAGAAATGATTATTATATTTGTAATCAGCATAAAAAAAAGGCATTGAATGGTGTATTCACTTTATTCCTAACTTAACAATATGATTTGGTAGAAATTTACCACCTTTTTTTATGATCTTTCCAAATATAATGATTATTTTTATCTGAAATGAATTTTTCCCTCACCCCTATAGGCCTATATACCAATTCAGGGCATATATTTGCACATTAGGGGGGGAGGCAAATTTTGTTTGTGATGTAAATGGGAGGTAAGTTTAAACTTTACCCCCATCCCCCTAATGTGCAAATATACACCCTGAATTGGTATATAGGTGGGGGGGGGGGGGGGTAAAATTCATTTCCAACAAAAATGATTATTATATTTGAAAAGAGCATAAAAAAAGGCATCGAGTGGTATATTCACTTTATTCGTAAGTCAATAATATGATTTGGTAAAAATTTACCCAATGAAGTTGCTTTATAACGTGTAAGGATTTCGTTGATTAAATTTCAATGAACCTCGATTTCTCCTCTTGGATGATTGTCCTGTCTTTTTCACACGCTTACATATATTCAAAATTACTGCGTGTACACACATTAAAAGACAGTGAGAATGCTAGTGCCGGAACAAATTTGGCTAGTATTTTCAGCGCTAAATTATCGGAAGTAGACAAGAAAAAAATTTCCAACTCCTTGAGTACTGTGTCCAAGCCACATCTTTTGCTATGAAAATCAAGATTTTGAATGAAATAAGTTATTCCTTCAGTATTTAATCGGGATTCAAAGGGTACGCAGCTGTCTTAAATCAGATGTTTCATGACTTTATTTCATCAGTAAGCTTTTTTTTTACCACAGAAATAGTGAAATATTTTAAATTTTGGCTTTGAGCCTGTTTTGTAATATTATCCGGTCAATCTGAACTCTTTTTTGGGAACTTGTATTTTGCTCTCCTGGGTTACTAATGACGCCAACCTAGCCCCGCCTACAGACTTCTCTCTTGCCACAGTGACCTTTTTTTAAACGATTACACTGACCTATTATTAAACGAGATTGGATGCGATTATTTATACTTTGTTGCTAACTCACTGTTTTTGGTGATCGCCACTGTTTACATGGGCCTGTGTCCCGCTGAAAGGCACGAGTATTTGTTTCAAAGTAGGAAAACCATTGGGATGTTTTAGGAGCTAGCTAATTTGCGGACTATTGTTACATTTATGATGGAAAAAACAACGCAGCTCAAATTCAAAGAACTTAAAGGGCTACTTGTTTCAAATGGTGAAAAACTTGACTCAATCTTAGCTGAACAAAAGGCTCAGTCTGATGCGCTAACCCAATTGTCTGTGGAAATTGAACGTTTGAGATGTGAGGCTACGGAGCGTGAAAAAAGGATCTTGAGGGATCCCTATTACTACTACAGACTGAAAGAACTAAGAAGCTTGAAAAGCAATTGCTCTTTCTTGATGTTAAGGAACGCAGCACGAATGTGATTATTCATAATCTTCCTACAGAGGCAAATCAGCCTACTGAAGAAACAGTCAAGATATTGCTGATGAATTCTCTCGGAATTAAAACTGCAGTTCCTATCGTGAAGTGTTTTATGCTCCCGGCACCGAAGTCGAATTCATTTATTACGGATCGTCGAATTCGTAACAAACGTATCGCCCTAGGTCCTGTCTTAGTCAAATTTGGTAGTGAAGCTGATTCTCAGTTTCTCATGCAGTGCGACGGTAAACTAAAGGGTTCGACCATACGGATTTTCACAAATTTGCTGTCCACACTGAATTCTATACGAAATGAACTTTTGGCAAAAGCTAGGTGCATGAAGGATTTTGGTACGATAGTAAAATCACGAGTTAAGCGCTTTGGTACGGAAGCATGGCTTGAAGTAAAAAATGCGGATTCTTCGCCCTGTGCAAGAGATCACGATAGTGTTTCGTTATTTGAGTTTCGGGTTATTTTTCTTATTTTTTTGTTTTGTTTTGTTCCGCAATAGCTAAAAGAAATTGAGGAAATGTTTCTCTCACTTTTCCCTTCATTCATTTATTCTTGTCTTGTTTTCGTTTTTTCTTTTTCTTCTTTGTTTGCTTCAAGAAGAAAAAGGTTTAGCTTTGCTGCTGTGTTCTTGTCTCTTGCAGTTACGTCATTCATTCGATTGCTGCGACGTCTACCACCTTTATTGTCTATTTACATGTCGGATCGGAGACTCATCCAGAGATATTTTGGCTGGTAAGTTTTAAATGAAAATTTAAATATGGTTTGGGTTCAGACCGACCAGCTGGGTGTGCTGGATGATTCTCCAATGGATTTGAAAAAACTTTTATTTGATTATGGTAATTATGTTGAGAATTACGATAATGCGTAGAATCTTCTTCCACGAACAGTTTATTCAAGTCCTAGCAAAATGAAGAAAAAAAATGAATCCAACTGATCTGAGGTTGGCAACGATTAACTGCCAAGGTCTACTAAGCAGTTTAGATTATCTATAATCGTTTTTGCCTTCGGCGGAGATTGATTTGGTAGGTATATCAAGAACGTTTCTTGATCATATTTCTAGTTTATTTGTATCTATGAGTGGATATAATTTTTTTTAGTAAGGTCCGTACTGATAGGAAACGTGGAGGTCTTGCTTTTTCTGTAAATAGTAGTATACCGGTTCGATTAATTAGTTAGTTTTATTTGTTTTATGAAGAAATGATTTTGAATTTTTGTATGTAGAGGTAAATTTAAATTTTAAGTCAGTCCTGTGTTCCGTAATTTATCATCCACCTAGTTCTTCTGTAAGTGGATTTGTCGAAAAATTAGATGCATTTATTCCACAGCTGAAATTAAAATATAGGAATCTTATATTGATGGGTGGCTTCGACATCGATCTGTATCCAAACAATGATAGTGACCTGTCGTGGTTTGCAGTCGGCGCAATTTTTATCTAATATCCTAGCCTCTGATTTACTTCCTTCGTGTAGTATCCCCACGAGAATTACAGAATCGTCAGCATCGCTTATTGATAATATTTTCACGGATTTTAAGATAATTGAAAGCAGTGTTGTTGTCGACGATTCCTCTGATCATATTCTTTTTTTAACAAGGGACGATATTGGACAGTCAAAAAATCAAACAAAAAAGAAAAAATGTAGGAAGCTGAATGAATCGTCTATTCAGAAGCTGAAAGTTACGCTGGAAGAACGGGGTTTTTCTGAGGTGTATTTTTGTTCAAATGCTAATGAGGCAGGGCATGTTTTTGTCCAAAGATTTAAGGCAGTTCCGGATAAAAATGTGCCCACTGAAACCGTTAACGTGCCGGAAGTATAAAGTGTCGCTTAAACCGTGGATTAGGAATGGAGTTTTAAATTCAGTAAAGACAAAAAATAAGCTATATAAGCGTTTTCTCCAGTATCCTTCTGATGAAAATAAACGGATATTTATAAATCATAAGAATACTTTAACAAAACTCCTCCGATCTACAAAGAAGATTTATTACTCGAAAGCTTTCGACAATACCCAGGGATGCCCTAAAAAGACATGGGATCTCATCAACTCCATATGATGTCTCCAGGTGGGGTAAATAGAGTTTCAGGCAAACATAAGGTTATTAGCTTGCTTAACAGCCATTTTGCGACTATTGGCGAGAAAACTGCTCCACCTGCCCCACCTTCACCCTCTTCTAATTCTACAAATACAAAATCACATAATTTCTCAACTTACCTACCTTATCCCAGTCAAGACTCGATGTTTCTTTCCCTGGTAAAAGAACAGGAACTTATTAGCATAACAAAGCTGCTTAAAAAATGGAGCTTCCAAAGGAACGGATGGGTCATCAACAAAGCTGCTGAAGGTAATAATTCTCGAGGTTTTAGATGCACTGACACACGTGATAAATCTATGTTTTACCACTGGATCATTCCGCAGGACTTTTAAGTCGGCCAAGGTCATCGCCTTGCATAAGGCAGGTGACCCCCTAACCCCAATATTTAACGCCCAATATCTATCTTGTCGGCATTTTGCCGACAAGATGATGGAGTTTATTGAGCGGTGTCTATGCAATAGAATAGTATCTTATCTGTTGACGAAGGAATTTTTCACCCCGTCCCAGTTCGGACTTTGGAAAAACCACTCGACTGAGCACGCAGTTTTAATTATTACCCAATTTATTCATGACGCTCTCAATAATAACGAAATCCCTGCTACTATTTTTCTTGGTATAAAGAGGGCGTTTGACACCATTTCACACTGTATTTTACAGTGTAAACTTGATAACTGTGGAATTAGAGGCCCAGTGAAGGATTTATTGTTGTCGGACCTAACAGACCGGTCTCAATTTATGATTGATGGTGATATTGTTTCCTGTGAAGTGCCCCAGTCGAATGTAGTTGCTGTGCCCCAGGTATCAATTTTGGGTCCTCTTTTATTTCTCATTTACGTAAATTATATTTCTAGTGCTTTAAAAGACCTAAGATTAACTGTGTTATTTGCTGATGACACTGCTTGCGGTGTTAAAGCTAATGATGAATCACAACTACACACAAAAATCGAAAGTGCTGTAAAGTGCCTACTCCAGTGGTTCCAAGAAAACAGGCTAGTGGTGAATTGTTCAAAGTCAAATTGTGTGATTTTCTCTCGTGTTGGAGTTCGCCTGCCAAGCCTGCGGTCTGTGGTCATTGATGATCGCAATAGTTTTTCTAGAGTTGATAACATTAGGTATCTCGGTACCCAGCTAGATAGTAACCTGTGATTTAAATCTCATATAGATAAAATGAAACTAAAGATAAGCCGAAATGCCGGAATGATGTATCGCTTAAATTCCTCCTACCATTTAATGCTATGCGTTCTGTATATTTCTCCCCTATTCTCTCATATCTTAGTTATTGCCCCCTCGTTTACTTGGACACCATAACTAGTCATCTGGCTCCTCTAGAGTGACTACAAAATAAGGGAATCCGTGTTCTAAAAGAGTTTGTTCCATCTCCCTCGTCATCTCAGATTCGTCTCCCACGAAAAGGGCCTATAAGTTTCTTAATATCTCGCCTATCTTTCAATCTCTTCAGTTTTTTTTCGATAGTTTTGCTGGGATGTTATTTCAAAAATAGTCTGCCTTCAATGATGTATTCTCTCGATCTGACTCCTACTGACCGTGTCCATCATTGTAATACTCATTTTGGTTCTAATCCTCGTCAGCCTCTGATCAGATGTGAGCGATCTAGATTTAGTTTACGTAATTGCTTTACTAAATTTTATTTATCATTGGACGATAAAGAAAAAGATGTTTTATTTGTATGTTTTTTTAGTCTTGGATCCGACAGGGGGAATCGCGTTACGTTTTTTTTCTTTCTTTTTGCTTTATATATTTTTTTTTTCATTGTCTTTTAATTTTGTATGCCCAAGCATTTTGTTGAGTGTGCTCGCTGCCGAGCAAGTTTATATATTTAGTTGTGCTTTATTTTGAAAATTAAAACCTTGAACCTTGAATTAACGTGGTTTTCAGTTGATTTTATCTTAATGTAACACTGAACTACACAAATCGACGATTGAAGTAGTATTAAATTGTTTGAACAGCTGGTATCAATACCCTTTTATTTTCTATTATTACCTGCTATAATAATACTATGTTTATCTTATGTTGGCTTTATCGTATACAGACAAAACCACTGTTCAAAATTATCATTTTTCTGATTTTAAAAAATATTGTCTTAATGCTTTCTTATTGTTGAAAATTATTGTAACAGGGTTGGCTGTGCTGGATACGTCTCTAGCTTAATATTTGGAAGAGAAAAGGATATTCCAGATTGGATAGTATTTGTTTTCGATTATTTGGTTTAGTATAGTTAATAGAGATTTCTTATTTGAAGTTTTTCTCCATTCCCATGTTTGGTGCAACTCACGTTCACAGAATATTGGTTTCATGACAAAAAACTTCGAATCTGTGTGGTATCTTGAGTAAAGTTTATAAGAGAATAGCATTGAATAAACAGGCCTGAGGTGTTTTCAGAAAATAAATATACTTGGCATACAAATTATAAAACGGACACGGTAGGCTATTACTAATTTTCTTTTTGAAATGAAAGTATACTGTCAAATAATTCGGCCCTGAAAAATAACCAAAATTCTTTAGATGCTATTTATGGGAATAATAAAACTTTGAGCTTAGGATCATGGCGTAAGCTAAGAGAAAAAGAAGTACTTTCTTTGTCAAAACAAGTAGTATTTCCAAATCATGTTCTCCTCGTTGCAATTATTTGGGCCTGTACTAATCAGATTTATCTTGGTTGGTTTTTGGGATCCCCTTGTCATCAATGCGCATTGATTCAGTTAATTAACTTGTACTTCTAGAATTATTCTAACAGCCAAATCATAAAAATGGTGAGACTTGCCTACTTTTGGTGCTAATGAAGCACTTTTTGAAGCAGAAGAAGAATTTTGATTCTATTGTTTGTTTAATCTGCTAGCACAAGAGATAGATTTATTTATTTTGTCATGAGAACGAAGTCTCCACTGCTTTTCTACGGGGAACTTGAGCTAGTGACTCCAGAATCAAATATTTAATTAATGCCACTATCGGTTACATGGTTTAAACTTATAACAGTTTAAATAGCAAATATTTCATAATTATGTAAAGCAGGGGCGGATCCAGGATTTTATAGGGGGGAGGGGGCAAAATAGGTTGATCCGATAAAAATAATTTTAGGGGGGGGGGGTCCAAAATGGGTTGATCCGATAAACTTGCGTTAGGAGCAAGTTTAATTAACGCAAGCTTGAGTTAATTAAGTAATTTATACTACTTTAGACTACGCTAGGGGGGAGGCGCGTGCCCCCTCAACTCCCCTGGATCCGCCACTGATTTAAAGGTCAAAATTAGTCAGCTTATGGTTTATGTCTATCAACAATGCTCATAACTATTACTCATTGTAAAAGAACTGGCAAAAAAATTGATAATAGAATAAAAGTTTTATTATAATGGTAATATAAAATTATAATTGGAATAATGATAAATTAAATCAAAATTAAGGCAAACAGTCAGAATTCAAAAACAATATCAGATTTCAAAATACCGGAAATAGCGTAAGGCTAATACTAACAAAAATATATTAACTACACTATTAGTATTTTCTCTATTACGACGGAAAACAAAACAAAGTCCTTTCTCCAAGGAAAATCAGCAATAGAGCTATTAAAATGAAAATAATATTTTCTAATTTTCGAGCGAGATCAAACTACATGATCAAACTGTCAAACAAAGTTAAGTGTTTAGTTTCTCGATTTCCAATCTTGCAATCAGCTTGTTAAGGATGAAAGTAAATTGAATCTTTTACATTAAGAAGCAGGGATGGTGATACCGGTCCTGTAAGTCTTGTGAAGTCTTTAAACATACGTTATTTTTAGGTTCAATTTTAAATGTATTTCACTAAAAAATTAGTTCATGACAAGGTAGCTGTGTCAAAAACTTAAAGAGATAAACATGAAACTGGAAAAAGAGGTTTCTTTTATATTCTTATCGGCCGTTCAAAGGGCTGCATGGGAAGTTACGTAACGACATTTAAATATGGATTTTGGTTTTTATCTGTGAATTTTTTCTGGCTAATCGATCATAAACAAGGGTACAAGCTTAAGAAGAAATATAGAAACACTATTATTTGACATATTGAGCAATATAACGGATAAAAGAATAAAATTACTTAGAAACCACAATACAAAAGTATTAGCATGACTCAATTTTCAAGCGAATAGATGTTTTCCTTCTTAAAATACCAAGGACTGTGAAAATAAATTTAGCAGTATAAACTAGATAAGTGGAATCCTATACAAACATACATTTCTTACAAAATCAGGAAAAATTAGGATCCAATCATTAACGAAAAATACTTCAAGTAGGTGTCAGATTTAAAATTGCGAAACCTTGGTAAAAAAAAATTCGTCAAAACAGTTTTAACTATGGAACACCGAAAAGCTAGAGAAGATGTAGCTTTCTTGTGAATGTGTTGTTTTCTCCAAAAATAAATAAATGATTTTGTTTGAATTCTTGCAAACAAAAAGTTCAATCAAGTTCAACTGATTAGCCATGCTTATTTACTTTCGCGGTTAAGCGTTGCAACAACTAGAAACATGTAATACTGCCCTGAAAACTTCACAATTTTGAAACGACGAAAAGAACAACATAAGAAAGTCGTGTTTTTCAGATATGAATAGACCCAAGGTAGGCCCACTGGCAAAAACCGTTTTAGTTTTGATGTTCTCAGGACTTAATGGACTTTTATAGCCTTTCTGTTGTGGCTTTAAGGGTTTTTCTTTAGTTTTTTATGGCATCATTATCATTAATATTGAAACCTCTTTGTGTTCCGTAATATAAATAGAGGTTGCGCAACCAATGAAGTTTGGGTAAAAATAAATAATAGTTATTTTTGTGTTCAAAATTAACAAACACTTATTTATATCGTTCACTGTTCTTCATCACTCTCTTCAGAATCTTCGGAATCCTGATCTTTTCTTCTTCTGAACCAAGCAAAGAGCCTACTATGTAATATAATTTTGGAGGGGATCAATCCAACCGCATAGTAGTTCTCTAATCTTCGAAACCAAAATTTCTCTAACCAATCAGCATATTCCACTTCTTCAATATCAGGGATGTAAACCCCTAGCTTTCCTTTTTTTTCTTTTCTGTCCTTCGGGTCTTTTAAACGAAAAACATTTAAAAACAACTTAGGAGTGACAGGCTCTCCTGGCTCTCCCCAATAGCTCAGTAAACTCCTTCTTGTGTTTTCCTCACTAACGTCATTCTCATCAAACAGCTTTTCTTTTGGCCTTACGGTAGGATAAGTCCTTAATGGTGGCCTTTGAAGAGCTGATCTGGGTGGTTTGCCAATATAAATTAAGTGGACCTCTGGTGTGAAGGAAAGCAGCATATAAGTAACAAAAAGAAACTGAAACAAAAAAACTCACTTATTCTTTTGAATAATAATTACACAAACATTTACAAAGAGGAAAGGATAACTGTCTTTCCAATATTTAATAGAACATAGCATTAATTAAAGGTTAATTCCTTAAAATGAAAAAAAAGTGTTGAAAAGGAAAACATTCTTTAAATCGTTTCTTGCAAACAATAAAAAGTTTTATTAACAATACATATTGTAAGCGATTCTACTATGCAAGCTTTTTTAAAGGCTTAAAATTCAAATTGTTTTTTAGATTTACCAATACAAAGTTATTAACATAAAAAAACAGGTATTATTTCTGGAAAAGAGCACTCCCCAGTAAAAAAGGATGTTTAATCTTGATTTAAAGCTGCATCATAATACTCAACATGTTTAAGAAACTTGGAGCAGAGGGATCCAGCCCCAAGCTCCCAATGCAAGACTTTTTTGTCTTTTCCCCACAGAGAAGGTGAAGAACAAGTATCTATTTGTTTTTTTCTTTTTCAGAGGTGAAAGCAGAGAAAAAGAGGTCCCAGAATACGGGACTGGGCCCATACTAAAGGAAATTAGAAGTTTTAGTGACAATTTTAATTAATTAATAAAAAAAAAATTGAAAAAGAAATTTTTCAAGGAGAGGTGAAGAGCCATATTAAAGCCTAAGAATATCAAAAATAAAGTTTTATAATAATGAAAAACTTAAAACAGAAACTACTATCAAAGAACGATAAAACTCAGAACGAACAGAAGTCAAACTTAAGAAAAACGGAAACTACTACTAACTGGTGTTTGGCTACTCCCCCCTCCTTACCATAAACCTTCTAAAGTCTATCTGTCATTTGAGCCCCCTTCAAAGTTTCTATGTGATGTGAAGTGACTCTAGAATAAAAAAAATGACACACTGAAGGCTTTTTAATACACGCAACACTAAGGTATTACATCTGACATAAACATTATGCCACAGAAAATTCGTCATTGATACCAAGATATTGCGTAAAACAATAATGTTAGCCCATGGTAACGTTGCATCAACTTTAATTAGAGATGGCGCTATTGAAATACCCAAGTAAAGAGCAATATGCCTGCAATGTAATATTTTTGTATAAATTTTTAGTATCTATAGGATGAAAAATAATGCTTACTATGGCCATCTATTTAAAATGTATGAGAAACTATTCATAAAACTTCTTAGTTCCAGATAGCATAATGCTAGGTGCTGATGAATTCGTTCCAAATCATGAAAAACTGCATTTTAAGCATATCTTTTAAGCATATTTTACAGTAAGGAGTACTTCAAATAAACATTTGGGGAGGGAGTATACCCCAGCTTCCCACTATCATAGGCACTGCAATAGCGCTGCCCAAGTAAAGAACGATGTTGGCACAATGTATTATTTATTATTAGTTTTTTCGTCTCTTTGTTTGTCTAGTACCTTTTTAATAGTCGATCGTTTGGGCTAGTGCCCTTTTTAATAGTCGAAAGTGATTGGAAGGCAACTAGCCCCCTCCTAAACCCATCCTTTCCTCAAAGATATCTAATCAACATTTTTAGATAGCCATTTTGTTCAACGTAGTTGAAAGGTCCGGAAATTATGTCTTTGAGGATGACAACCCCCTACAGCCCTCAGGGCAAAGGTAGTAATTTATGACCTGGTGGCATATAAGGGTTTTTATTGAAAGTGTTGTAGTAGAGTCTTCAAAAGGGCTCATTCAATTGGAAAATGAGACGGCTAGTCCCCTTTTTAATAGTCGAAAGTGATTGGAGTGATTGGAGTAATTTGAGGATAACATCCCCCCCCCATAGCCCTCAGGACAAAGGTTTTAGGTTATGCCCTTGGGGTATATAGAGTTTTTATAGAAAGCGGTGTTGTAGAAACTTCAAAAAAGGCTCATTCAATTGGAAACTGAGAGGACTAGCGCCCTTTCTTATTAGTCGAGAGTGATCAGAGGGCAACTGCCCCCACCACGCCCATCATTTCCTAAAACACTTCCAATCATAATTTTGAGATAACCATTTCGCTCAACGTAATCCAAAGTTTCGGACATTATGTCTTTCAGGATGACAAATCCTCCCCCCCCCCAGCCCTCAATGCAAGGGTTGTAAGTTATGCCCTGGGGGTATATAAGGTTTTTATTGACAGCGTGGTCATATAAATTTCGGAGGGGGCTCATTTGATCGTTAATCAGAAGCTCTAGTGCCCTTTTCAAGAGTCTAAGTGATTGGAGGGTAGTTGCCACCCTCCCCCCTGCACACACACGTCATATTGTCCTGAAATGCATCTAATAGAAATTTTGAGATAGCTATTTCATTCAATATAGTCTAAATATCATATAGCAAGGCTTTTGAGGTTGAAACAAAACCCCAGAGCCTGGGGGTAAGGGTTTTAGGTTTGCCCCGGGGGGTATTTAATGTTCTTATGGAAGGGATGGTTGTGTAAAGTTTAGAGGAGGCTCATTTGGTTGAAAATTAGAAGTTCTAGATCTCTTTTAAGAGTCAAAAGTGATGGAGGGCAGATAGCCCCCCCCCCCACGAATACCTCTGTTTGCCTATGAAATCTGATTAGATTGTGAGATGGTGGTTTTTCTCAAAATATTCCAAATAACATATAACAATGCCTCTAGGGTTAATATAACCCCTCAGTGCTCTGGGGATAGGGTTGTAAGTCATGCCCTGGGGGTATATAAGGTTTTTATGGAATGGGTAGTCGTATAAATTTCAGATGGGGCTTATTTGACTTGAAATTGGAAGTTATAGTGCCCTTATTAATAGTCAAAAATGACTTGAGAGCAACCCCCCCCATGCTCATCATTTCCCCAAAGACATCCAATTAAAATTTGGAGGAAGCAATTTTGTTAATTGTGGTTGAAGGGCCCGGAAATTATGTTTTTGAGGAAGACATCCCCACCCCAACAGCTCTGAGGGCAATAGTTGTAATTTGTGCCCCGGGGGCATATAAGGTTTTTATAAAAAGGGTGGTCTTATATACTTCAGAGGGGACTTATTGGATTGTTAATGTGAATTTTTAGTGCCATTTTTAATAGTCAAAGTTATTAGAGGGCAACTATCCCCCCAACACGTCGTGTTTTCCTGCAATACATCAAATAAAAAAAACTGAGACAGTCATTTTATTCAAAATAGTCCAAAGATCATATAATAAGGCTTTTGGGGTTGATAAAAACTACCAGGGCCAGGGAGTGAGAGTTGTAAAATATGCCAAGGGGTATTTAAGGTTTTTATGGAAGTGTTGGTTGCTGAACTTTATTAAGGCCTCATTTTGTTGAAAATTGAAAGTTCTATTTCATTTTTAAGCGGCAACAGTGATGGAGGGCCTTTTATCACCCCCCACAACCTCTCTTTTCACCAAACGTATCTGATTGTAATTATGAGGTGGCGATTTTGTTCAAAATAGTCCAAAGAACATCTAATAATGCCTCTAGGGTTGACACAACTCCCGAGCGACCTGGGGATAGGGTTGTAAGTTATGCCATGAGGGCATATAAGGTTCTTACGGAATTGGCGGTCGTATAAACTTCAAATGTTGGTCATTTGATTTGAAATTGGAAGTTATAGTGCCCTTTTTAAGAGTCAGCATGATTTGAGAGCAACCAGCCCCCCCCCCCCTCCACGCTCATCATTTTACTTAATACCTTAAATCAAAATTTGGAGACAATAATTTTGTGAAGAGTCTGGAAATTATGTCTCTGAGGAAGAAGCTCCCTTCCCCCTACAGCTCTCAGAGCAAGGATTGTAAGCTATACCCTGGGGCATAAAAGGTTCTTGTAGAAAGAGTGGTCATATATGCTTTGGAGGGGACTCATTGGACTGGTAATCAGAAGTTCTAGCGTCCTTTTTAAGAGTCAAAGTGATCTGAGTGTAGGTATTCCAACCCCCCGCCCCACCACTTAGATACACACAGACAAACACATCATGTTTTCACGAGATGCATCCCATAGATATTTTGAGACCATGCTTTTATTCAAAATAGTCCAAAGATCCTATAACATGACTCTTGAGGTTAATCCAAACCAGCAGAGCTAGAGGGCGAGGGTTGTAAATTATGCCCCTGGGGCATTGAAGGTTCTTATGGAAGGAATGGTTGCATAAACTTTAGAGGTGGCTCATTTGGTTGAAGTTGGAAGTTCTAGTTCCCTTTTAAGAGTCAATAGTGATGGGGGTCAACTAGTCCCTCCCCCCTCCCAACTACTCCTCTTTTCAACAAATGTATCTGATTGAAATTCTGCAATGGCAATTTTGTTTAAAATAGTTCAAAGAGCATATAACAATGTCTCCAGGGTCCTGTGGCAAGGGCTTTAAGTTATGCCCTGGGGGCATATGAGGTTTTATGAAATGGGTGGTCTCTGATTTTTTTTTTCCTCTGAACTCAGATGGGTCTCATTTGATTTTAAATTGGAAGTTATAGTGCCCAAACAAAGTTTTGAGACATCAATTTTTTTCAGCACTGTTCCAATCGAATGAGCCCCCTTTGAAGTTTCTATGACGACCCCTTCCATATGAAGTGCCTCTGGGAAAAAAATAATAAAACATTGGAGCCGTATGGCCTTTACTATAAGCAATGCTACAGCGTTGCCTCTGATGACTTTTTTAGACAACTATTGAAAATGAAAGATATTGGGATTTTCAAGCCAAAGAAGGACCAGTGTGACAAATGCATAGCATTTAAATTGAAGAATCTTGCCGAAGAGCAGTATTCTGAGCACATATTAAAGAAAGAAGAAGCTAGGATTGAGAAAAACAGTGACAAGGACAAAGCCAAAGGGAGCTCAGGGGTGCTTGTGGTGACAACTCATGACCTTGAATCTACGATGCATTGTCCGAACATAAAAGTGCTGTCTCTCTACTACAAACGGAAGCTCGTTGTATGTAATTGGACTCGTGTGTTATTGATAGGTTGGAAGACCTGTTACGGTCATACCCAAATGCTGAGACGATTATTATGTGGAGCGATGGATGTTCATATCAGAACAGGAAAGGAATTCTTTTTAATGCACTTGTCCATTTCGCTTCTATACATGGAGTGAAAGTGATACAGAAGTATCTGGAAAAAGGGCACACTCAAATGGAGTGTGACAGTGTTCACCAGAAGATTGAAACCCGATGCAAAGATAAATGCATTTACATTCCAAATATGTATGCATCTGAAATGAAGAATGCAAGGCGCAATCCTTACCCTTTTCAAGTAAACAGGTGAATCATACTTTTTTCAAGGACTACACAGGATTGAAGTATTATTCTGATTATAGATCCGGATGTAAAAAGGGGGACCCGACTATTACCATGACCATTGCTTATAAATACAGTCCCGATAGATCTGTTTATTACAAGCTCAGACACACGGAAGAATGGATAATTCTGCCAAAACGGGCTGTGAAAGAACCAAAACTTCGAATACGTCCACTTCACGAAGGAACCCTTAGCCTTGATGCATGTAAGTTAAGCGACCTCATGGAGTTGCTGGATGTGTTGCCAAGAGATACTCATGCTTTCTACAAGAGTATCAATGTTAAGTGATGCATTATGATTGTAAACCATTTTTGTTTTAAAGCAGAATGATTTTGTTTTAAATAAAAATAGCTGATTTTAAATCTATTGCCTATAGCCTATAACCACGTTGAACTTGTGCACACCACGTATATTTTGCATTTTTGAAGAAAGTCGGTTATCACACCTCGTATAAAGCAAATAGGAGCCGCGCACACCTCGTATGAGCTGTTTATACCACTTCAAATTGCTTATGGTAATTAAAATTAATATCTACATATAAAGGATTTTTTTCTGAGTCATGTGGATTTTTTTGGTATTTTTGTCTTAAAAATCGTACCAACAAATTAGTTTTTATCGTCTCCTGAACAATTTGATTTTTCCATCATACGAGGTGTGCACGCGCAAGCTGCGATATTTGCAACATATCAACACCTCACTGACAGCTTGGGAAATGGGGTTGAAATTCTCAATTACTATTGGAAAAATGGAGCAGGAAGTTGGAGCAAGTGCACTAACAATTTTGTGGTATAGAAAGGAGAAGGGGCTAATCATTTTTACATTCAATCCACCAAAAAGTACCTACAATATAATTTCCAACGAAACTTAAAATCTTCGTGTGGTGAAGCTGCAAGATAAATGGATAGACCCTATGTGTTCCCAGATTATTTAAATGGCTTTATGTTTAATATTTTGGGAATAGGTTAGGGCATAAAGTTTGAAGTTCCAAGATGGGCTGAGGGCGGAGGGTAGCAAGCGCTATGTCTCCGATCCGCCTAAATTTCTGTGCTGTATTCCCGTATTATAAAAATAATACTAATAATAATGATTATTATTATTGTTATAATTCTTATTATGATGTTTCTTCAAAAAAAAAAAAAAAAAAAAAAAAAAAAAAATCTGCCCGCTTTACAACAATAGAGACAAAGTGGAAACTAGAATCTTGTCGGTGTCAAGTGGAAACCACGTTGGCTATCTGGTCAAATTTTTGTTTTTCTGTTTTTGAAACAGTTCTACTCGCCGAATTTCGAATGGTGTGTATCTCCATTACCTCCGACTCATAAAATAGGAGATAGAGAGATGGGCGAAATGACGTATCTTGGATTAGAATAGAGGGCTGTCAAGAGGAAACCACGTACCTGGCAGCTTCCTTCTCACAGCATAAGTTGTCTCCAGTAGAAACGAATTGTTAGCCATGAAGTAACAATACCAAAATCATAGATAAGATAGATAACAAAATAAGAAAAGATAGAAAAGATAGAACTCTGAAGAGCTACTTAAAGTAAATTTAAATTTACATGAGGCTAGTCTTTCTGGTGGATAAGGTACCTGCATTGAAGCCTTCGATGTAGAGAGACAAAACTAGTCCAAAAGAATTTAGATAGAAAACCTCAGATGAGTAAGAAGCTCCTCTTCCAGACTAAGTGTCGAACTTTGCTTCAGAAATTGACAAACTTCTTCCACTTACTAAAGGGTGCAAATAAAAACAAAGTTAAAAATATCTTGAGAGATTTAGGAAAAGAGTATGAAAGAGAACTGTGGATAGTTGGAGGTAATACTAAAGTAAGAGAAATCAGGCCAAATTTTCTTTAAGTTTTGCAAAACTTTCTCAGATGAATTAAGAAAAACGTATCTTTTCTTACTATTGGAAGCTTGGCAATAAAATCAACAAAAAGATTGGTTGTGTGTCCATTCTCATTGTGAACTTGTTTGAGAGCAAACTCTGAAAGCAGAAAAAAGAAGAAACAAAACTGTCAGATATTATATGCCCCATAATGATGGAAATAGAAGAAAGTTTTGTCTAAAATTTGTGTGTGCCATGATCTTGAGGAGTTTGCTGTACAAAGTTTAGCTCAAAACTATGACTTGAGATTTTCTCAGAGAAAAGATATGGAATCAGACCCTCCCATTAAGATACATAGGGAAGTGTATAAGCATGCAAAAAAGCAGATAAAAGACTTACCTGCTGTGGAATTCCATTACTGCCGTTCGCAACGAAGAAATATCTGTCCAAAAACTTTAAAAACAAGTCAGACTTATTCAGGCTCTACATCGAACCCTGCAGAAAAATTAAAAATTCGATCTTTTTGGAAATATCTCAACGAGTTTTACTTCAGCTTCCATAAACCGAGGAAGGATAAATGCGTGTTCTGTGAAATGGTGCAATCTGCTCAGAATATGACAGAAAGTGAAAAGTTGGCATACGTGAATCACATAATAGAGAAGACAGCTTGGCGCTACATGGAAGCCACCGACCAACGTGCTGAAGCTGATTAGTGTCACGTTGATACATGCTTTGGTCTAGAAAAAGTACATAGCAAACCACACGGAGAAGGAATTTTGATTGGACTTTCTCGAAAATATGCTTGCTACAATTTTACAGTTTACAAAAATAAGGACGGAAATTGCTTTTCTGGGTGAAGAAGAACGAAAACTAAGGTGCAAACGAAATCGCAACTCGTCTATCACCGTGAATTAGACAAGTTGATAGTAGAGGCACTGTCAAGACAGTTAGCCTGTTCTCTGACTTCTGCGGTGGTCATAACAGAAACCACTAAATGCTTGCGGTGCTCTTTTCTATTTTTCAGCAGTGTAAGAGTATACTGACCATTGGGCTGATTTTCCTTCTTTCAGGCCATTTACTAAATGACCCTAGACAGTGTGTATTCTGCTGTTAAAAACAATGTAAGAGGAATTACATTGTATGCACCAAAACAATAAATGACTCTAATCCAAACTGTAACGAAAAGTTCAGCTTCCTACACTGTCAAAATACTGATGTTCAAACACTTTGTAAACTGGAAGGCAGCTCAAGACACCATCACCCATCTACCGTGCGTGATACAAGGTACTTAAACTTCTGTGGATTAAACTGATGTCGGTAAAGTTTACTAGAAACTGATAAATTGTAAAGTTTCCCACTGGTTACACGGAAATAGATGAAAGGTGGTTTGTATTGTACTTTACCGCAAAAAAAAGTGCTAAAGACAGCTTACAGTGAAGAAATCCCCGTTTCAGAAGTGAAGAAGAGAGACCTTGCCATCCTCTGCAAGAAGTAGGTGATTCCGCAGCTGAATCATCATAAATGCAAAAGTTTGAAAACTCTGAAAGGTAGGAGAGAGACCCTTCTTGGGACTGATGAACACGAAGAAAACGACAAATCGTCTGAAGAATAGCCTATTGATAAGTGATTTTAAAAATGTGCTTTTTATACTCTAATTTGAATAAAAACAGTGTAGGTGAATTGCATTATTTCCCGAGACACGTATTTTCCGCTTGACAGTCTGCCATGGAGTATTGGGGACTTTGTCATGTTGAAACCAAGTATCAACCTTTCTGTCATTACTGCTTTAGTCATTTTTTTTGCTCTTCCCATGGAAAATGTCATAAAAAGTCGCCTTTCTAATGTTCTAAAAGTTGCCTTTCTAATATAAAAGGTTCGACAGCTTAACTGCAAATAGAAAAAGTTATTATTTATTTTGCCCTCTGAAAAATTTTGAAAAAGGGAGATATGTGATTTCCACTTGACAACGACGACCTATTCATGTCTAAGGAACAAGGTGAACCAAACAACATTATCTGGTATATTGCTCTCAAAATACATTTAACATCTCTGACAACCTTGATGCATCAAACCGAAGTTTTCAGGAAGTATTGGGGGATCAAGTGGACCTCAAATATTGACTGGGGTAAGAGCGCTGAAAAGGCTACTTTTTTAATCTGAACATTTTTGTATTATAAGCTTCTTATGAGATTCATCATCTATTTCCAGCCGTGTCAAAATAAATCAAAAGATGGTATGTAATTTCAGGTGATCAAAATGCTGTATCTACAATATCCTGGGAAGGGCTTTCTGGACCAACCTAAAACTTTCGAAAGTGTCGAGTCCGGCAAGTAAATATTGAATTATAGCTTGGGCAAGAAGGTAGAATAAATCAAAAGACACAATGTACATCCAGGTTATCAAGATACCCTATCTGCAGTTTCTCTGGAATAGCACAGGAGAAGGATTTAAAACTTTCAGGTTGTGTGGGAAAAGAAAGGCCGAAAGGTAGGGGGCTTCAAAATTCATGCTTGGGGGATAACCACCGAAATTTCTTTCTCATTAAGAACCTGTATGAGAATTAGAATATATTCACTTACAACTCAAAAAACGCTATGATGTACCAGGTTACAATAGTGTACCCGAAACAACATGGAAATGACTTGGGTAATCAAATGGAAACTTTCAATACAGGCGATACAGTCATACACTACGCACTATAGTGGTGTCAAAACGGTGATCAAAGGTGATCAATTGACCAAAACAGTGTTTCGACAGTATCCTGGAAACGGCTTTTGGGAACAAGTCGAAACTTTGGGGACTGTTGAGGAGGAGCAACTGGACGTCAAATCTTGAGATGGGGAAGGGAGCAGAGGGAAATGGTCTAATGATTTTGGGCTCTAATTTGTTAACCAAAAATTAGCTATATTAGGCTCTTGTTGGACTAGAATTTATTTTGAATGAATTAGCAAGTAGACTGAAGGTCAAGTTAACTAAATAGCGACATCATTATCTCAGGAAAGGCTTAAGGGGTAAAGTTAAAAATTTCAAAAGATTCTGGAGAGCCAATTGGACCTTGAATTTAGTCTTTAGGGGAGTAGAAGAGGTAAATTGAAAGAAAAAAAAAATGCATTATGAGCATCAAAATTCCATATCTACAGGATTTCAGGAACGACCAGTGAGGATCGATCCAAAATTTTCAGAGTGCTGGGGAGAGGAGAAAATCATATCTAGTGTTTAAATGGAGGGGAAGAGGGGGCCTACAAATTTGTGTCTGTGTCCAGCCTAAGAGTCTTAACAGTTTCAGCCCATGTCGACCTTAAAGCTATCCGCTGTGAAGAAGTGAGTTCAAAAGACAGTATGTTTAACTCAAGGTATCACAATAGCGCATCTGGGAGGAATAAGGGGTAAAGATAAATCGTTCAGAGGTTGCTCGGAGAGGGTAAGTGTACTCAAAATACGATGTTTGGGGAAAGGAAAAAGAGCACAAAGACGTTTTTGTCTCCTAAACGTGTCTCCGTTTGAAAAAAAATGATAATTTTAAACAGTTCGTGCTAACAAGCTGTATATAAGGAGCGACTCTGCTCAATAATTACCAAAACTCTAAAAAAAGCATTTTCGATATCAATAGTTACATCAAAGAATCAGCTTATTATGCTGATTCCAAATATATAAAATAGTTTTATGTTACCCATCAAAAGTTACGAGCCTGATAAAATTTGTCGGAATTTTAAAATAGGGGGGAAAGACCCCCTAGAATTAAAAAAATATTGACGATGATCCCACTATCAGATTCAGTGTACCTGAGACCCCAACTGTGGAAGTTTCAAGCTCCTTTGTACAAAAATGTGGAATTTCGCTATTTTTACCAGAAGACAGTTCGTATTCAAATAATGGTCCTACAAAGAATTCGTGGAATTTCGCTATTTTTGCCAGAAGACAGATCACGAATGCGTGTATAATTGTTTTTTGTATTTTTGTTGTTGTTTTTTCAGGTTTTCAGGGGTGATCGTATTGAAATAATGGTCCTAGAAGATCGGGAGAGGGTGCATTCGAACGGACGTTGAAAGTTCCAGTGCCTTTTTCAAGTGACAGAAAAGTTTGGAGGGCAACTTGTCCCCTCTCCCACGTCCATTTATTTCCCAAAGTTATTTGATAAAAATTTTGAGATAGCCATTTGGTTTAGTATAGTTGAAAGATCAAATAATTAGGTCTTTAGGGGTAAAATGACTCCCAACAGTCCTAGGGGAGAGGCCTGTGAGTTATGATATTTGCCCATTGTTTACGTATAGTATTTGGTATTGGGAAGTATACAGACATTTTTCCAGGGGTAGATCGGTACTTAGGGTGGATTTCTATTGGGGTGTGCTTGGGATGGAGAATCTTCCTTGGGGAGGTAAATTTCCAGGGAGGGTTGTATTGTCCAGGAAAATTTTACACTGGGGAATTAAATTGGTTCACCTCTTATAGGCTTGTAAGTCACAAGTTGTATATTTAGGGCCAGTAAGCTCAAAAACCTCAGCAGCCAACCTCAGCAACCTCAGCAGCCAGATTATGTTGAAGTTACCCATGACAATTAGTATATTGTTTTTTGGTATCTGGTCCGTGACAGTCTGTAACTGGATTGTGGTATCACAATCCATTTCATGTCGAGCCCGGAGTGAATAGCTGAACAACAGAGAGATTTCTGATGGATCCTTTCAGATGAATGGTCGTAACTTTTTCCGATACAGAAGTGAATTTGATCAGTCGCTTTTTCATAGCCAAAGAGAAAATGAAGCCGACAACCTGTCAATGAATATTGTCGTGAGGTCCTGATAATAGGAAAGTGGTGTTAAGGATGTTTTCTTCTCTGGTTTGAGGGATACGGCTCTTTGCCGAAGATCGATAAACCGAAGTTTAGCTAAAGTTTGTGTATTTATTGTGCCAATATTGCAAACATTTTTTCTCGATGTTAAGGGGAATTCCTGTGCGAAAGTTGTACTAGGCCTAAGATAGTCTTCGATTACCCCGGGGACGGAAATAAATTGCCTATTGTTCTAACAAAGGTCATCGGCCCCAGACGTGGTAGCACTTTGATCTCTCAATCTTCTGGTCAAATTTTATGTTTGAAAGAATTATGTTTTTTGGCTGATTCGTTGACGGTGGTGAGCCACTGCTCTCCTTCAAATCGCACAGGCCTTTGTCCATATCTGTATTTTCTGTCTTTCCCCAGTTGTCCCCTGCAGAGGATCCTTCCACAATGGTATTCTGCCGTACCATACAACTTAATCCAATACTGGGAGAATGTTTAAAGCTGACGAGACGTGTCCATGCACCAGTTGGACCTGCTCATTTTGCATCAAAGGGGCCTTCTTCTTCCTCCACCTATATTTATTACTCCTGGGTAATGGCAGCCCACTTTTGATTACGGGCCCAAAGAGATTATGTCTCCCCTTTGTCCCCTTTTTTCCCATATCCGCTGCCTTGGGAGGCGACGAGTTACTCGGGGGAGGCCTTTACTGAGAAGACTGATGTTTCTGTTCGTTTTTAATCGACATATTTTTTGTTTTTGGCTAATATTGCTTCACTGGTAATTTTTTTTAAAGGTTTTCTATTTCAGAATAAATGACGGATTTTCATATAACTTTTGGAAAAAATTTGAATATTCAGTCACAATGTTTGATCATCAGTATTTTTGTGCTATAAATTTTTTACAATGGTTTCACTAGAGAACTTTGGTTATCAAGAAGAGTAGTATTATTCATTGGAATTGAAGATATGCGTAAGCTTTGGTCTTCTATAGGGGTAAGGGCATCCTAACCCTTATCCTGTAGGGACCATTGGTGTAAAAAATGCTTTAATCCATCATTTAATTATTTTTTTTTGTTACAGTTTGTTGTTATAGTTTGGTTTGTTTGTCTAAATAAGTACAGGTCAAGGTTGTTTTTTTTTCAAAACTAATTCTGCTTTAATGTTAAAAAATAAACAAAAAAAACAGGACGTTAAAAATTCAGTACAACCGGATCTCCCAATTTGTTTGTGTCAGTTGACCTTCTCCATTGATCCTGAAATTATAATTGAGGTTTCTTCACGGTCTAACATCGTAAAGCAGATCAGGCTTAACAAAGTCGATTTTGTTCGCATTAGGAATATAACCAATTTTTTTCAAAACTATTGTCCTTGATAAAGTCCTTAGTTACAATCTACTATCTCTTAAAGTTTCACACCGATCAAGAAAAATATTGTTTCGAGCATTTTGCGGTCTAGGGAATCAATATGTTCTATTTTTTCCAAAACATATTATCCTCTTAGTTTTGTCGGGCCCAGTATATTTACCCACTAGGTTAACAGCTGATCGGAGGTAAAACAAATTTGACTCTATTCTTGGCACCTTGAATCAATACAATACTTTCCCCCATATATTTTTATCTTTGCGAAGCTCCTCTTGTCTTTGCCAACATGCCTTGTATATCTAAGCCAAATCGAAAACAAAACTAGTTGGCCCGGTTTAGGGAGTCAAAAATGCATACAATCATTATTCAAAACAATTTGGTGTTCACTATGTGTTTTCTCTCGCAAAATTCCCAGTAGGAAGGAGTCAGCGTCTTCTGAGACAGGGCAACTATACGGAACGAGTTGGTGCAGGGGCACCCGTTTACCTTGCAGCAGTGATGGAGTATTTGGCTGCTGTGGTTTTTGAGCTTACTGGCCCTGAATATACAACTTGTGACTTACAAGCCTATAAGAGGTGAACCAATTTAATTCCCCAGTGTAAAATTTTTCCTGGACAATACAACCTTCCCTGGAAATTTACCTCCCGAAGGAAGACTCTCAATCCCAAGCACACCCCAATAGAAATCCACCCTAAGTACCGCTCTACCCCCGGAAAAATGTCTGTATACTTCCCAATAACAAATACTATACGTAAACAATGGGCAAATATCATAACTTACAGGCCTCTCCCCTAGGACTGTTGGGAGTCATTTTACCCCTAAAGGCCTAATTATTTGATCTTTCAACTATACTAAACCAAATGGCTATCTCAAAATTTTGATCAAATAACTTTGGGAAATAAACGGACGTGGGAGAGGGGACAAGTTGCCCTCCAAACTTTTCTGTCACTTGAAAAAGGCACTGGAACTTTCAACTTCCGTTCGAATGCACCCTCTCCCGATCTTCTAGGACCATTATTTCAATACGATCACCCCTGAAAACCTCAAAAAACAACAACAAAAATACAAAAAAACAATTATACACGCATTCGTGATCTGTCTTCTGGCAAAAATAGCGAAATTCCACGAATTCTTTGTAGGACCATTATTTGAATACGAACTGTCTTCTGGTAAAAATAGCGAAATTCCACATTTTTGTACAAAGGAGCTTGAAACTTCCACAGTTTGGGTCTCAGGTACACTGAATCTGATAGTGTGATCATCGTCAAAATTTTTTTAATTCTAGGGGGTCTTTCCCCCCTACTTTGAAATTCCGACAAATTTTATCAGGCTCGTAACTTTTAATGGGTAACATAAAACTATCTTATATATTTGGAATCAGCATAATAAGCTGATTCTTTGATGTATCTATTGATATCGAAAATGCTTTTTTTAGAGTTTTGGTAATTATTGAGCAGAGTCGCTCCTTATATATAGCTTGTTAGCACGAACTGTATAAAATTATCATTTTTTTCGAACGGAGACACGTTTAGGAGACAAAAACTTCTTAATACTCTTTTTCCTTTCCCCAAACATCGTATTTTGAGTACACTTACCCTCTCCGAGCAACCTCTGAACGATTTATCTTTACCCCTTATTCCTCCCAGATGCGCTATTGTGATACCTTGAGTTAAATATACTGTCTTTTGAACTCACTTCTTCACAGCGGATAGCTTTAAGGTCGAAATGGGCTGAAACTGTTAAGACTATTAGGCTGGACACAGACACAAATTTGTAGGCCCCCTCTTCCCCTCCATTTAAACACTAGATATGAGTTTCTCCTCTCCCCAGCACTCTGAAAATTTTGGATCGATCCTCACTGGTCGTTCCTGAAATCCTGTAGATATGGAATTTTGATGCTCATAATGCATTTTTTTTCTTTCAATTTACCTCTTCTACTCCCCTAAAGACTAAATTCAAGGTCCAATTGGCTCTCCGGAATCTTTTGAAATTTTTAACTTTACCCCTTAAGCCTTTCCTGAGATAATGATGTCGCTATTTAGTTAACTTGACCTTCAGTCTACTTGCTAATTCATTCAAAATAAATTCTAGTCCAACAAGAGCCTAATATAGCTAATTTTTGGTTAACAAATTAGAGCCCAAAATCATTAGACCATTTCCCTCTGCTACCTTCCCCATCTCAAGATTTGACGTCCAGTTGCTCCTCCTCAACAGTCCCCAAAGTTTCGACTTGTTCCCAAAAGCCGTTTCCAGGATACTGTAGAAACACTGTTTTGGTCAATTGATCACCTTTGATCACAGTTTTGACACCACTATAGTACGTAGTGTATGACTGTATCGCCTGTATTGAAAGTTTCCATTTGATTACCCAAGTCATTTCCATGTTGTTTCGGGTACACTATTGTAACCTGGTACATCATAGCGTCTTTTGAGTTGTACATGAATATATTCGAATTCTCATACAGGTTCTTAATGAGAAAGACATTTCGGTGGTTATCCCCCAAGCATGAATTTTGAAGCCCCCTACCTTTCGGCCTTTCTTTTCCCACACAACCTGAAAGTTTTAAATCCTTCTCCCGTGCTAACCCAGAGAAACTGCAGATAGGGTATCTTGATAACCTGGATGTACATTGTGTCTTTTGATTTATTCTACCTTCTTGCCCAAGCTATAATTCAATATTTACTTGCCGGACTCGACACTTTCGAAAGTTTTAGGTTGGTCCAGAAAGCCCTTACCAGGATATTGTAGATACAGCATTTTGATCACCTGAAATTACATACCATCTTTTGATTTATTTTGACACGGCTGGAAATAGATGATGAATCTCATAAGAAGCTTATAATACAAAAATGTATAGATTAAAAAAATAACCTTTTCAGCGCTCTTACCCCAGTCAATACTTGAGGTCCACTTGATCCCCCCTTACTTCCTGAAAACTTCGGCTTGATGCATCAAGGTGGTCAGAGTTGTTAAATGTATTTTGAGAGCAATATACCAGCTAATGTTGTTTGGTTCACCTTGTTCCTTGGACATGAATAGGTCGTCGTTGTAAAGTGGAAATCACATATCTCCCTTTTTCAAAATTTTTCAGAGGGCAAAATAAATAATAACTTTTTCCTATTTGCAGTTAGGCTGTCGAACCTTTTATATTAGAAAGGCAACTTTTAGAACATTAGAAAGGCGACTTTTTATGACATTTGCCATGGGAAGAGCAAAAACATCGACTAAAGCAGTTATGACAGAAAGGTTGATATTTGGTTTCAACATGACAAAATCCCCAATACTCTATGGCAGACTGTCAAGCGGAAAATACGTGTCTCGGGAAATAATGCAATTCACCTACACTGTTTTTATTCAAATTAGAGTATAAAAAGCACATTTATAAAATCACTTATCAATAGGCTATTCTTCAGACGATTTTTCGTTTTCTTCGTGTTCATCAGTCTCAAGAAGGGTCTCTCTCCTACCTTTCAGAGTTTTCAAACTTTTGCATTTATGATGATTCAGCTGCGGAATCACCTACTTCTTGCAGAGGATGGCAAGGTCTCTCTTCTTCACTTCTGAAACAGGGATTTCTTCACTGTAAGCTGTCTTTAGCACTTTTTTTGCGGTAAAGTACAATACAAAAAACCTTTCATCTATTTCCGTGTAACCAGTGGGAAACTTTACAATTTATCAGTTTCTAGTAAACTTTACCGACATCAGTTTAATCCACAGAAGTTTGAGTACCTTGTATCGCGCACGGTAGATGGGTGATGGTGTCTTGAGCTGCCTTCCAGTCTACAAAGTGTTTAAACATCAGTATTTTTACAGTGTAGGGAGCTGAACTTTTCGTTACAGTTTGGATTAGAGTCATTTATTGTTTTGGTGCATACAATGTAATTCCTCTTACATTGTTTTTAACAGCAGAATACACACTGTCTAGGGTCATTTAGTAAATGGCCTGAAAGAAGGAAAATCAGCCCAGTGGTCAGTATACTTTTACACTGCTGAAGAATAGAAAAGAGCATCGCAAGCATTTAGTGGTTTCTGTTATGACCACCGCAGAAGTCAGAGAACAGGCTTACTGTCTTGACAGTGCCTCTGCTATCAACTTGTCTAATTCACGGTGAAAGACGAGTTGCGATTTCGTTTGCACCTTAGTTTTCATTCTTCATTCTTACATTGTTTTTAACAGCAGAATACACACTGTCTAGGGTCATTTAGTAAATGGCCTGAAAGAAGGAAAATCAGCCCAGTGGTCAGTATACTTTTACACTGCTGAAGAATAGAAAAGAGCATCGCAAGCATTTAGTGGTTTCTGTTATGACCACCGCAGAAGTCAGAGAACAGGCTTACTGTCTTGACAGTGCCTCTGCTATCAACTTGTCTAATTCACGGTGAAAGACGAGTTGCGATTTCGTTTGCACCTTAGTTTTCATTCTTCTTCACCCAGAAAAGCAATTTCCGATCTTATTTTTGTAAACTGTAAAATTGTAGCAAGCATATTTTCGAGAAAGTCCAATCAAAATTCCTTCTCCGTGTGGTTTGCTATGTACTTTTTCTAGATCAAAGCATGTATCAACATGACACTAATCAGCTTCAACACGTTGGTCGGTGGCTTCCATGTAGCGCCATGCTGTCTTCTCTATTGTGTGATTCACGTATACCAACTTTTCACTTTCTGTCATATTCTGAGCAGATTGCACCATTTCACAGAACACGCATTTATCCTTCCTCGGTTTATGGAAGCTGAAGTAAAACTCGTTGAGATATTTCCAAAAAGATCGAATTTTTAATTTTTCTGCAGGGTTCGATGTAGAGCCTGAATAAGTTTGACTTGTTTTTAAAGTTTTTGGACAGATATTTCTTCGTTGCGAACGGCAGTAATGGAATTCCACAGCAGGTAAGTCTTTTATCTGCTTTTTTGCATGCTTATACACTTCCCTAGGTATCTTAATGGGAGGGTCTGATTTCATATCTTTTCTCTGAGAAAATCTCAAGTCATAGTTTTGAGCTAAATTTTGTACAGCAAACTCCTCAAGATCATGGCACAAACAAATTTTAGACAAACTTTCTTCTATTTCCATCATTGTGGGGCATATAATATCTGACAGTTTTGTTTCTTCTTTTTTCTGCTTTCAGAGTTTGCTCTGAAACAAGTTCACAATGAGAATGGACACACAACGAATCTTTTTGTTGATTTTATTGCCAAGCTTCCAGTAGTAAGAGAAGGTTTTGCAAAACTTAAAGAAAATTTGGCCTGATTTCTCTTACTTTAGTATTACCTCCAACTATCCATAGTTCTCTTTTATACTCTTTTCCTAAATCTCTCAAGGTATTTTTAACTTTGTTTTTATTTGCACCCTTTAGTAAGTGGAAGAACTTGTCAATTTTTGAAGCAGAGTTTGACACTTAGTCTGGAAGAGGAGCTTCTTCCTCATCTGAGGTTTTCTATCTAAATTCTTTTGGACTAGTTTTGTCTCTCTACATCGAAGGCTTCAATGCAGGTACCTTATCCACCAGAAAGACTAGCCTCATGTAAATTTAAATTTACTTTAAGTAGCTCTTCAGAGTTCTATCTTATCTATCTTTTCTTATTTTGTTATCTATCTTATCTATGATTTTGGTATTGTTACTTCATGGCTAACAATTCTTTTCTACTGGAGACAACTTATGCTGTGAGAAGGAAGCTGCCAGGTACGTGGTTTCCTCTTGACAGCCCTCTATTCTAATCCAAGATACGTCATTTCGCCCATCTCTCTATCTCCGATTTTATGAGTCGGAGGTAATGGAGATACACACCATTCGAAACAGAATTTTTCGGCGAGTAGAACTGTTTCAAAAACAGAAAAACACAAATTTGACCAGATAGCCAACGTGGTTTCCACTTGACACCGACAAGATTCTAGTTTCCACTTTGTCTCTATTGTTGTAAAGCGGGCAGATTTTTTTTTTTTTTTTTTTTTTTTTTTTTTTTTGAAGAAACATGATAAGTAACACTGGGTTTATTTAAACAAAAAAAATATACATCATCGATTCCCTGAAGCATGCTTGTGCGGGAGAAAACCCTCCTAATAAATAAAAAAACAAGAAACCAAAAAAAAGAGAGAGAAAAAAAAGAAAAAAAAAACATAATTAGAGCTCAACTTACCAGACCCGAAAACCAACGAACCTCCAAACAACACCCAACAAAATTATAATAATTATAATCATATTCAGCTGCAACTAAACCCTCCTCAAAAACATAACTTAAGTGGCGTGGAATAATCCATTCAAAATATACATATCAAAACAATGGTTCTTTAGCGACTTACGAAAATCCTGCAAACCCCCAACATTCCTCAAATCCTCTGGCAAACTCTCCCAAACTAACGGAACAACATGGCGAATTGAAAACCTAGACCTAGACGTGACCATAGCTGGTCTTCGCACAAACTGAGAAGATCGTGTCAAATGATCGTGAATAGTAGACACAAGACTAAACATTCCTGAAAAACATGATGGTAACTCCGAAGCTAAATATTTAAAAACAAAACTCTGTTTGTTTTTAAATATTTAGCTTCGGAGTTACCATCATGTTTTTCAGGAATGTTTAGTCTTGTGTCTACTATTCACGATCATTTGACACGATCTTCTCAGTTTGTGCGAAGACCAGCTATGGTCACGTCTAGGTCTAGGTTTTCAATTCGCCATGTTGTTCCGTTAGTTTGGGAGAGTTTGCCAGAGGATTTGAGGAATGTTGGGGGTTTGCAGGATTTTCGTAAGTCGCTAAAGAACCATTGTTTTGATATGTATATTTTGAATGGATTATTCCACGCCACTTAAGTTATGTTTTTGAGGAGGGTTTAGTTGCAGCTGAATATGATTATAATTATTATAATTTTGTTGGGTGTTGTTTGGAGGTTCGTTGGTTTTCGGGTCTGGTAAGTTGAGCTCTAATTATGTTTTTTTTTTCTTTTTTTTCTCTCTCTTTTTTTTGGTTTCTTGTTTTTTTATTTATTAGGAGGGTTTTCTCCCGCACAAGCATGCTTCAGGGAATCGATGATGTATATTTTTTTTGTTTAAATAAACCCAGTGTTACTTATCATGTTTCTTCAAAAAAAAAAAAAAAAAAAAAAAAAAAAAAATCTGCCCGCTTTACAACAATAGAGACAAAGTGGAAACTAGAATCTTGTCGGTGTCAAGTGGAAACCACGTTGGCTATCTGGTCAAATTTGTGTTTTTCTGTTTTTGAAACAGTTCTACTCGCCGAAAAATTCTGTTTCGAATGGTGTGTATCTCCATTACCTCCGACTCATAAAATCGGAGATAGAGAGATGGGCGAAATGACGTATCTTGGATTAGAATAGAGGGCTGTCAAGAGGAAACCACGTACCTGGCAGCTTCCTTCTCACAGCATAAGTTGTCTCCAGTAGAAAAGAATTGTTAGCCATGAAGTAACAATACCAAAATCATAGATAAGATAGATAACAAAATAAGAAAAGATAGATAAGATAGAACTCTGAAGAGCTACTTAAAGTAAATTTAAATTTACATGAGGCTAGTCTTTCTGGTGGATAAGGTACCTGCATTGAAGCCTTCGATGTAGAGAGACAAAACTAGTCCAAAAGAATTTAGATAGAAAACCTCAGATGAGGAAGAAGCTCCTCTTCCAGACTAAGTGTCAAACTCTGCTTCAAAAATTGACAAGTTCTTCCACTTACTAAAGGGTGCAAATAAAAACAAAGTTAAAAATACCTTGAGAGATTTAGGAAAAGAGTATAAAAGAGAACTATGGATAGTTGGAGGTAATACTAAAGTAAGAGAAATCAGGCCAAATTTTCTTTAAGTTTTGCAAAACCTTCTCTTACTACTGGAAGCTTGGCAATAAAATCAACAAAAAGATTCGTTGTGTGTCCATTCTCATTGTGAACTTGTTTCAGAGCAAACTCTGAAAGCAGAAAAAAGAAGAAACAAAACTGTCAGATATTATATGCCCCACAATGATGGAAATAGAAGAAAGTTTGTCTAAAATTTGTTTGTGCCATGATCTTGAGGAGTTTGCTGTACAAAATTTAGCTCAAAACTATGACTTGAGATTTTCTCAGAGAAAAGATATGAAATCAGACCCTCCCATTAAGATACCTAGGGAAGTGTATAAGCATGCAAAAAAGCAGATAAAAGACTTACCTGCTGTGGAATTCCATTACTGCCGTTCGCAACGAAGAAATATCTGTCCAAAAACTTTAAAAACAAGTCAAACTTATTCAGGCTCTACATCGAACCCTGCAGAAAAATTAAAAATTCGATCTTTTTGGAAATATCTCAACGAGTTTTACTTCAGCTTCCATAAACCGAGGAAGGATAAATGCGTGTTCTGTGAAATGGTGCAATCTGCTCAGAATATGACAGAAAGTGAAAAGTTGGTATACGTGAATCACACAATAGAGAAGACAGCATGGCGCTACATGGAAGCCACCGACCAACGTGTTGAAGCTGATTAGTGTCATGTTGATACATGCTTTGATCTAGAAAAAGTACATAGCAAACCACACGGAGAAGGAATTTTGATTGGACTTTCTCGAAAATATGCTTGCTACAATTTTACAGTTTACAAAAATAAGATCGGAAATTGCTTTTCTGGGTGAAGAAGAATGAAAACTAAGGTGCAAACGAAATCGCAACTCGTCTTTCACCGTGAATTAGACAAGTTGATAGCAGAGGCACTGTCAAGACAGTAAGCCTGTTCTCTGACTTCTGCGGTGGTCATAACAGAAACCACTAAATGCTTGCGATGCTCTTTTCTATTCTTCAGCAGTGTAAAAGTATACTGACCACTGGGCTGATTTTCCTTCTTTCAGGCCATTTACTAAATGACCCTAGACAGTGTGTATTCTGCTGTTAAAAACAATGTAAGAATGAAGAATGAAAACTAAGGTGCAAACGAAATCGCAACTCGTCTTTCACCGTGAATTAGACAAGTTGATAGCAGAGGCACTGTCAAATCCTGTGTAGTCCTTGAAAAAAGTATGATTCACCTGTTTTACCTTATAAGGGTAAGGATTGCGCCTTGCATTCTCCATTTCAGATGCATAAATATTTGGAATGTAAATGTAATTATCTTTGCATCGGGTTTCAATCTTCTGGTGAACACTGTCACACTCCATTTGAGTGTGCCCTTTTTCCAGTTACTTCTGCATTACTGTCACTCCATGTATAGAAACGAAATGGACAAGTGCATTAAAAAGAATTCCTTTCCTGTTCTGATATGAACATCCATCGCTCCACATAATAATCGTCTCAGCATTTGGGTATGACCGTAACAGGTCTTCCAACCTATCAATAACACACGAGTCCAATTACATACAACGAGCTTCCGTTTGTAGTAGAGAGACGGCACTTTTATGTTCGGACAAAGCAGCGTAGATTCAAGGTCATGTCTTGTCACTACAAGCATCCCTGAGCTCCCTTTGGCTTTGTCCTTGTCACTGTTTTACTCTATCCTAGCTTCTTCTTTCTTTAATATGTGCTCAGAATACTCCTCTTCGGCAAGATTCTTCAATTTAAATGCTATGCATCTGTCACACTGGTCCTTCTTTGGCTTGAAAATCCCAATATCTTTCATTTTTCAATAGTTGTCTAAAAAAGTCATCAGAGGCAACGCTGTAGCATTGCTTATAGCAAAGGCCATACGGCTCCAATGTTTTATTATTTTTTTCCCAGAGGCACTTCATATGGAAGGGGTCGTCATAGAAACTTCAAAGGGGGCTCATTCGATTGGAAATCAAGAGTTCCAGTGCCCTTTTTAATAGTCGAGAATGATTGTAGGGCAACTAGCCCCCCCAAGCCCATAATTCCCCCTAACACATCCAATCATAATTTTGAGATAACCATTTTGTTCAGCGTAGTTGATTTCCAGATAGAAAATATATTTTTGAGGAGGACACTCCCCCACTACTCTCAGGGCAAGGGTTTTAGGTTATGCCCTGGGGGCATATAAGGTTTTTATAGAAGGCGTTGTTGTAGAAACTTCAAAACAAGCTCATTCGATTGGAAATTCAAAGGGCTTGTGCTCTTTTTCATAGTCGAAAGTGATTGGAGCGCAACTAGCCCCCCCCCCCCTGCCCATCATTTCCCCAAACGCATCCAATCAAAATTTTGAGATAGCCATTCTGTTCAGCGTAGTTGATTTCCAGATAGAAAATATGTTTTTGAGGAGGACACTCCCCCACAACCCTCAGGGCAAGGGTTTTAAGTTATGCCCTGGGGGCATATAAGGTTTTTATAAAGGCGTTGTCGTCGAAACTTCAAAAAAGGCTCATTCGATTGGAAATTCAAAAGGATAGTGCACTTTTTAATAGTCGAAAGTGATTGGAGGGCAACTGCCCCCCCACGGCAATCATTCCCCCAAACACATCCAATCAAAATTTTTAGATAGCTATTTTGTTCAGTGTAGTTGATTTCCAGATAGAAAATACGTTTTGAGAAGGACAATCCCCTACAGCCCTCAGGGCAAGGGTTTTAAATTATGCCCTGGGGGGCATATAAGGTTTTTATAGAAGGCGTTGTCGTAGTAACTTCAAAAAGACTCATTCGATTGGAAATTCAAAGGGCTAGTGCCCTTTTTAATAGTAAAAAGTGAATGGAGGGCAACTAGACCCTCACGCCCATCATTCCCCCAAACACATCCAATCAAAATTTTGAGATAGCCATTTTGTTCAACGTAGTTGATTTTCAGATAGAAAATATGTTTTTGAGGAGGACACTCCCCCACAACCCTCAAGGTAAGGGTTTTAAGCTATACTCTGGGGGCATATAAAGTTTTTATAGAAGGCGGTGTCGTAGGAACTTCAAAAAGGCTCATTTCAACGGATATTCAAAGGGCTAGTTCCCTTTTTAATAGTCAAAAGTGATTTGAGGGCAACTAACCCCCCTCTCCCGCCCACCTTTTCCCCAAACACATCCAATCAAAATTTTTGAGACAGCCATTTTATTAAACGTAGTTTTAAGTTCTGGAAATTAGGTCTTTGAGGATGACAATTCCCCCGTAGCCCTCAGGGCAAGGGTTGTACTTTAAGGATTCTCCGAATCCTTCATATTATTTCTTATGGAAGGGATGCTCGTATAAACTTGAGAAAGGGCTCATTTGATTGGAAATTGAAAATTCTCGTTCACTTTTGAAGAGTCAAAAGAGATTGGAGGGCAATTAGTCCCCCCCCCCTCCTCCATGCCCTAAGTGCATCAGATAAAAATTTTGAGATAGACATTTTTAGTTAAAATAGTTCAAAGTTGTGATAACAAAAACTTCGGTGTCGACACACGTCACCAGGGCCCAGGGTTAGGCGTTGTAAAGTTATGCCCTGGGGGCATATAAACAATCAAACTATCATTAAATAAACAATCAATGCAAACCAACATACAATAGATATTAATGTAAATTAATAAATAAATTTAGTTTTTTAAATTAATTTTCTTATGTTACTAAGTTTTAGACAATAGAAAACTAAAGGTCATAAAGGCAATAAGGTTTCGATGTTTTACTGTTTTTTAGTTGTGCACTAAGATTAGTGAAAACAGGGCCACCAACGGGAAGGTTGTGCACAGCCAGCCCTGTCCCCCCACACTTTAGGATTAAACCTGGCCCCCTAATATCCTCCCATTTGTAGCGCAAATGTGAGGATAGCTTTAATAGACCGTATCCAAGGGGGGGGGGGTTACCCGGTTTGAACCCCCTCCAAAATTTTTGACCCAGTCGAAAATAAGTCGAAAATTAGTAAAACCTAGGTAAAAATCAGTAAAATTAGTCGAAAAATGAGTCAAAAATTAGTAACCCCCCCCCCCCCCCCGAAAAAAAATCCTGGATCCGCCCTTGATAGCCTTATATAGTGCTTGTTAATTGTTATCTTTTTTGTAAAGTTATTTTAGTTTTTTAATTAATTTTTTTCTGTTACTAAGTTTTAGACAGTAGAAAACAAAAGGTCAAAAAGACCATAAGGCTTTAATGTTTTGTTGGGTCTTTTTTCTAAAAACTCCTCATTTGTTGTGTACAGCCAGCCCTGTCCGCCCACCCCTTAGCATCAAACCCGACGCCCTGACGCCCTGAACCAAAAAAAGTTGAGTAGAAATTTCAGCTTCCATTTTTATGAATATCCGCACTTATCTGAGGGAATATGTTTGGCGGAGCATATTCCACGGCTGGGAAATTTCTGCTGGGTGGAATTTAACGCGGGGGAATTATCAGCAGGAAAAGAAAATGTTTTTTGAGGGGCGAGGAATTTCCCAGGGGTGTGTTTTCGAAATGTGAATCATTTAGGGAGGGGACGACTAAACCCATTCGATAATATTCTAAATTTTACGTCTGAAAGTAACGGGAATAAAGAACCAACGGAAATGTCAGAGATAGAACTTCAGGTTCCTTTACACGATTTTGTTCTTGTCTTTTGAAAAAAGACATTTTAAAAAGACAGATTAATTTAATTTGTTTTACTTTCTCTGTGGCTGCTCAATTATGCATGTGAGGGGGGAGACTTCACCCCACCACTGTCTCCGCTAAGGTTTCAGTTTTTATCTCAAGGCTTTAAAATGAACACCATGCGATAAAAGTGTAACTCAAAATAACATATATAGAATAATATATGCACATAGCACGGAACAATTAATCAAAATTGCACATTATGAGTTAAGGCTCGCCCAAATGATGGGCCAGGGGGCTCCCCCTTCCACAATCTATGAAATCAATCCTGCAATAACTGAAAATATAAAGTATTTTTGAGTATTTTAACGTCTTCCAAAACTCAACCGGTCCAACATTCTACAGCCCAATGAGTCTGTCTAATCTCCTAAATCGGGAACGGAGGAGATAAGTGAAGTTCCTTCCCGTATTGGATGAGTCTCCAACCTCACCCTCCCCCTCCTCTACTGTCTACGCTAAAGTTTTCTTCTTTATGCCAACTACGCCACCCCCACCCCAAAGACTTTAATAAGGTAAAGTTTTATATGGGAAGAACACAACTGTAAATCTATTATAATTATCCAATTATAAGGTTAAAATACATACTCTGTGATAGATGCAAAATTGCTTTGGCACACAAAATCTACTAAGGTCAATTCCAAACAGTCGTGATCCTTTTGTGTCAGCATGTGAAATGGTCAAAACACCCTTATTGGAGCTATTTTTTCAATCCATTCATTGTTGTCAATCGCTGTCCACAAGTTATGCAAGCTGTCTTTTGTTCATATATAAGATTTTTATCAAAGAGGTAATCGTATAGACTTTGAATAAAGCCTAATTCAATTTAAATTGAAAGTTCTAGATCCGTTTTTTAAAGTCAAGAATATTCGGACAGTAAGCAACCTCCCCCCTCCATGCCATACAAACTTGAAACTTTTTGCAATCAAAAACGAACAAAAATTAATTAAAAAAAAAATCTTTTCCGAAAAATAAGCTCAGGAACTTAAGCTCAGGAGATACAAATACCTGTTAAAATTCAAACTCAAAACGACCAGAAATTACTATTAAAAAATAAATGAAACCCAAAACGAACAGAAATTAAATAAACAATCATAGCAAAAAACATACAACAAGTAATAATATAAATGAATAAATAGATCTTAAATTGAGTAATGCTTAGATTGAATATGAAAATCAAGCTTCAAACGAAAAAAAATAGTTTGCTATTAAAGTATAAATGAAACTTAAAACGAACAGAAATTAAATAAGCAATCAATGCGAACAAACATACAATATATATTAATGTAAGTGAATAAATAAATCTCAAAACAAGTGAAATTTAAATTGAATATGCAAATCAAGTTTGAATTGAATAAAAATAACTACAAACAAGAGTTCGGGTATCGCCTCACTGCAGAAGCCTGAAACCTGTTGCGTCATTGGCGCTTTACTGAAAACGAATAATATTAGTAATGTTTTCTTTTGTAATTAATATTGAAAATAAATATTAAAATTACAATAAAATTTTGAACTGATGAGCTTTTAGCAATTAATATCATTATACATCACATATTCAGTTTAATTTGTTAGTTCTTTCCAAGATTGGTCAAGACAAATATAGTTCCAGTACAAACAAAATTTGGATACTGCCCTTTTCTTTAACTGTAAAAACCTAAAGCCTTCTGCGTAATTGGCGCTTCACTGAAAACGAATTACTCGTATATTACAAGTTTATTCTTTTCCAGTTCTTACAGCATTGAAAATGAAAATAAAAATTACAGTGAATAAAAATCTTGAAATGATGGATCTTTCAACAATTAATATCATTATATATCTAATATTCAATTTGATTTTGTTTATACTTTCCAAGACTGTTTAAGACTCATATAGTTTTTAGTAAGGCGCTAATGACGCAGTAGTTTTTAGGCTTCTGCAGTGAGGCGATACCCGAACTCTTGTTTGTAGTTATTTTTATTCGATTCAAACTTGATTTGCATATTTAAGTTAAATTTCACGTGTTTTAAGATTTATTTATTCATTTACATTAATGTATATTGTATGTTTGTTCGCATTGATTGTTTATTTAATTTCTGTTCGTTTTAAGTTTCATTTATACTTTAATAACAAACTATTTTTTTTCGTTTAAAGCTTGATTTTCATATTCAATCTAAGCATTACTCGCTTTAAGATCTATTTATTCATTTATATTATTACTTGTTGTATGTTTTTTGCTATGATTGTTTATTTAATTTCTGTTCGTTTTGGGTTTCATTTATTCTTTAATAGTAATTTCTGGTCGTTTTGAGTCTGAATTTTAACAGGTATTTGTATCTCCTGAGCTTAAGTTTAAAATGGCCTTTACTTTTCTTTGAAAAACTTATTTTTCGGAAAGTTTTTTTAATTAATAGCTAACAATATCAGCTTTTTCTTTCCCCATTATCTCCCTGTAAACATAAAACACCTCTTTAACAGTTCCAAAGGGACACTCAAAGTACTTTTTCTTGTCCAGGCTCTACAGTAGTGAGATGGGAGCTTTGGAAGATCATCCAACAACTTCTCTGCATTTTGCTTTCTTTCTGCAAAGTAAGTGATTTCCTAGTATCCAGTCGAATTGAGGTTTCTGGGTGGTTCGGATCTTGTGATGGATGTATACCGTCCTTTGCTGCCTGTTAAGACCAGTTCTTCACTTGCCATTCGCCAACGCCAAACGTACTCAAAAACATTTGGTTGCAAACTCTTAGCATCCCTTCTGAGGTTTTCAAATTGTATTTTAGGGTTCCTTTTCTCCTAGAAGGACCAATATCAGACTGCTTGGATTTTTCACAAAAATTCAAAAATTCAAAATTCGTCGTAAGTGACAATTGTAGCTATGTAGACCTTCTTTTGTTCCCAGGACATTTTTTTTTTCCAACATTACAATGTTTGCATTTAAAGCCAATTTTCCGTTCAGGCTATAAATCTTTAGTAGCTGTCCACTCACCATCGTTCCTGTTCTGTAATTTTCTTCCTTCGTATTCCTTCCCTTGGCATCTAGCATAATAATTTTTCAATCAGTTTTCCCCTGGCTTTGATCTGTCTTTGTGCCTGCTTTTTCTAGATAATGCAATACTATTTATCACTGAGCTTTCTGTTTCCACGTCCAAATTGTTTTCTGGAATATCTCCTAGACTTTTGTCGTGGACTGATGCGCTTCGACTTTCATGGGCAGGTATATTTGGCGGTAAAATGGCACCACTTATATCCGCTGATTCAGCCAGAGGAGATTCTCCAGCAACACGTTTGTCGTGATTCATTTGGTATTCCTGTTCATTTCTTGAATTCAGATCAGCATATAAAACGGACAGCAAAGACCAAAGATTTATCTGCTGTAATCTGATTCTCGCTTCCTTCTTCCCTGACCTCTACTGGTTGACGGCTGGCTCTGTCACATGCAAATCTGATTAAAAGCACGAGGGGTAAAGAATCTTCATATTGTTCCAGAACTGGAAATGTTTTCAATGGAGAGTTTGCAACCCATTCTGCCACTCTGCTGGAGTATTCTGCAGTCCATAATATATTTTCAGGGTTCTGGTCCTGAAAGGCTGGAACTGTTTTCAGGGTCGAATTAGTGATCTTAGCTGACATTTGGCTGGAGCGTTCTGGTATTTCCAAGTTGTCGCTTAAATGTTCACCTTTCTCCATCTGAAAATGAAAATACTCCAAATCCGTTGGTTTAAGAAATCACAAACTGAAAAAAAAGGTGTCCAATACAAACAGTGTAATGGAACACCACCTTCGACAACACACCATTTATACATACTGAGACCCTCTCATTGATAGGCGTAGCATATTAAGTTCAAGGGTCTGAACTCTTTTCCCAAGGAACCTGTCAGAGGGTTTCAGTATGTGTAGAGGGGTAGCATAATATTAGCCAAACACATGTTTTAAAACAGAAGAGTCCTAGTTACCAGATAGCTGGGTAATGTAACCTTCACCGGCCTCACAATTGAATTGTCATTAAGTCAAGTGAGATTGATATCATAATCAAGCGAGATTGAAATTTAATAGAACACCGCTTTCAATAACACACCATCTATACATATTAAACGAAACTCTGAAATCTTTTTGAAGATAGAAAAAGTGCTGTGTTCCTGACTGGCTGGAGCCTGCCTGGAGAACCTTGCTTGGGTACTAGACGTTCATGCACCATGATTAGGAAACAGGGCATAGTACACAAACGTCTAGCACCCTACTGTTTTTTGTTACGATAAATAGTCTCGCTAAGGAATTTCCCGACAGATGGAAATTTGTGGATGACCTAACAGTTGTTGAAACCTGCTACAGAAACTTAGTAAGCAACCCTATGAGCATCCTCAATGATATTGCAAATGACGCTGCAGACTTCGACATGAGAGTAAACCTTTCTAAATCTATGATAATGCCAATATGTTTCCTTAAAACCTCACCCTTTTTCCTCGCCCCTATCCCTCCAAATATTTCTGTTTCTTCCTTTAAATTACTTGGTGTTACAATTTTCCCAATTTCCCAAAATATCCCACAATTTAAAGTGGGATTTCCACGTTAAAGATATTGTCCATAGAGCTAATAAGTCCATGTCTTTCCTTCAACTAATGAATAAATTTAATGTCCCCCCATCCCATTCCTTAAGAATCTATACTTCCTTTGTCCGCCCATATCTTGAATATGCTTGTCCAATTTGGCATCCTGGCATCTCTCGTGATGAATCAGAAAAAATTAAATCTATTCAAAAAAGAGCCCTGAGAATAATTTTTAAAGAAGGTAAGGTACCACACTTGCTCCTTCTAAAAAAAAGCCAAGCTGGAAACTCTTGAGCACAGGAGAGGAACGTTGTGCCTTCGTTTTGCAAAAAATGCAATAATAAACCCTCGCACGGAAAACATTTTTCCCAAAAGACACTCCCCATTCAGACACCACCTGTCACATGCTGTTTCTGAACCCGTTCCTATCTTGTCCCCCATCCGTTGCTTGACCTCCAGGTATGAAAAAAACTTTGTACGTTTCATTATGGACAAAATAAACCCCTAGTTTTCCTTTTTCTTTTCTTTGGTACTGGTGATACCCAAGTTTTATGTTCGTTCGATTTTTTTTTGTTTCCTCCCCCTTTTTATATGTTATCTTTTAAACATTTTTAACGCTAATTTTATTTCACTCTTTTTAGTTTTTACCTTTTTCAGTTTCTGACATTTTGCCACTTATTTTTTTTTGGGGGGGGGGGGCTAATGAATGGTTTTGCTATTCTTGTATTGTCGTTTTTGGCATTGGTTTGCCAGCTTTTCCAGTTGTTTTGCTTTGTTTTAGTATTTTTTATTTTTTTGGTTTTATTTTTCCGAAATGCGAATTCGGGCCTTTGGGGCTTGTGATAGACATTTTTAAATAAATATTTTATCCTATCCTACCTAACTTATATGTTGATGCACCATGAAGGAAAACAGCTAGTATGCTACACTGCTTAAACAGAGGAATCAAGGTACTTTCAGATGAATGAGATTCTCGTCATTCGCTTTGGGAATTCTTTTCAGGAACCTTCGTTTTTCTGTTGGATTTTTTCAACTTTTCCCTGCGAACAGAATGGGATTCACGGGAATTTTGAAGCGCAAAATTCAAATCAAACAGTTCGTGGTAACGAACTGTAAGTAAGGAGCGACCCGGCTCAATGGTAACCAAAACTCTAGAAAACGGTATTTCGATACAAATAGATACATCAAAAGAATCAGAATTTAATGCTGATTTCAAATATATAAGTTATATCAAGTTTCATTCTACTTATCAAAAGTTAGGCGCCTGAGAATATTTGGCTGATTTTCGAAAAAAGGAGGAAAGACCCCCTAAAAGCTATAGAACCTTAATGAAAATCACACCATCATATTCAGCGTATCAGAAAACCCTACTGTAGAGGTTTTAAAATCCCGTCTACAAGAATGTGGAATTTTGCATTTTTTGCCAGAAGAAAGAAGTAGAAAGGGAGGTGCTACTCCCGTACCCACACCAAATATGGGCATAGAGTCCCTAGGGGAGATGGATTTCTGAGAAATTGATTGCGTAATCGAAGGGGAAGTGAATTTCCGAGAACTTGATTGCGTAATCGATCGTAAATGTCAAGGTGTCCAGAAATTTGGAACACCTGTGCTGTCGACCTCAATTCCCCTTTCGTGAATCAATAATTCCCCTTAGAAACAACAAATTAATTCCCCTTTCTTGACAGATCAATCAACCAATGACATCATCTGTCTGACCTTAAAAATTTTCGCCTAGAAAAGATTCTCCAGGAATAGATCCAAGTCATTAATGTCTTTGCCTCGGAAACAATTCTACTGGTCGAACTCCAAAAGATATTAATAAACATTGCCATGGAAACAATTCTCCAAGAAACATCTTAGTGATGAATAGATTAACATGGGAATCAGGTTTCTTAGTAATTTCAAATGTGACAGCGCAGAGATGCCAAAACAATGGGAACACACTGAAATTACGATTAGGGGTTATTTGGGGAAACCGTTTTAGACATTTTAGGGAATTATTTCGGCGAGAACAGTTAGAGACATTTTAAAAGATGATTTTAAAAGATGATTTTAGAAGAGGATTTGAGGGTGAAACTCTGTGGTCGTTATACTACACAAGTTCCATTTGAACAGTGTTGTGAGGTCCCCTACCACAACCCCAAAGGGTTCCGATCCCCCCACCCTAACCCCGAAGGACGCCTCCGGTCCTCAAAGGTTCTCCGGGCTCCCAAAGGGCCCCCGGCACCCCAAAGGCTCCTGAGCCCCATTTTAATACTTTTTTAAGGCTTTATTATATCTTTTCAGAACAAATTATTATTTTAGGGAATTATTTCGGCGAAACAGTTAGAGACATTTTAAAAGATGATTTTTGAAGAGATTTTAGAAGAGGATTTGAGGGTGAAAATCTGTGGTCGTCATAATACACAAGTTCCATTTGAACAGAGGTCCTCGACCCCAACCCCAAAGGGTTCCGATCCCCCTACCCCAACCCCGAAGGAAGCCCCCCGGTCCTCAAAGGTCCCCCAAGCTCCCAAAGGACCACCCGGTCCTCAAAGCCCCCCCAGACCCTCAAAGGCCCTCCCCGGGCCCCGTCTTTCGTTGATGTGTGTTGTCTGAAACCTATAATTTGGGGTGTATGGGTTGCTATTTTTGACTTTTCTGAGTTGGATTTCTTAGTCTTTCATAGGTATGTGTTGTCTGAAACTTATGATTTGGGATGGGTGGTTTGCTATTTTTTACTTTTCTGAGCTGGATTTCTTAGCCTTTCATAGGTGTGTGTTGTCAGAAAATTATGATTAGGGATGTGTAGTTTGCTATTTGGACTTTTCAGAGCTAGGATTCTTAGTATCTCATAGGTGTTTGTTGTCTGAAACTTCTAGTTTGGGATGAGTAGTTTGCTATTTCAGACTTTTATAAGCTAGGGTTTCCTAGTATTTCGTAGGTGAATGTTGTCAGAAAATTATGATTTGGAATATATAAATTACTATTTCGGGCTTTTCTGAGCTAGATTTCTTAGTCCCTCATAGGTGTTTGTTGTCTGAAACCTATAGTTTGGGATGAGTAGTTTGCTATTTTTGACTTTTCTGAGCTAGGTTTCTTAGCCTTTCATAGGTGTGTGTTGTCAGAAACTTATGATTTGGGATATATAAATTACTATTTCGGGCTTTTCTGAGCTAGATTTCTTAGTCTTTCATAGGTGTTTGTTGTCTGAAACCTATAGTTTGGGATGAGTAGTTTGCTTTTGGACTTTTCAGAGCTGGATTTCTTAGCCTTTCGTAGGTGTGTGTTGACTGAAACTTATGATTTGGGATATGTAAATTACTATTTCGGGCTTTTCTAAGCTAGATTTCTTAGTCTTTCGTTGGTGTGTGTTGTCTGAAACCTATGATTTGGGATTTGTAGTTTGCTTTTTGGACTTTTCAGAGCTAGGATTCTTAGTCCCTCATAGGTGTTTGATGTCTGAAACCTATAGTTTGGGATGAGTAGTTTGCTATTTCAGGCTTTTCTGAGCTAAGGTTTCTTAGTATTTCGTAGATATGTGTTGTCTGAAACTTATGATTTGAGGTGTGTAATTTGCTATTTCAGGCTTTTCTGAGCTAAGGTTTCATAGTGTTTCGTAGGTGAATGTTGTCTGAAACTTATGATTTGGGATATGTAAATTACTATTTCGGGCTTTTCTAAGCTAGATTTCTTAGTCTTTCGTTGGTGTGTGTTGACTGAAACCTATGATTTGGGATATAAGGTTCTTAGTCTTTCGTTGGTATGTGTTGTCTGAAACCTATGATTTGAGATTTGTAGTTTGCTTTTTGGACTTTTTCAGAGCTGGGATTCATAGTCCCTCATAGGTGTTTTTTGTCTGAAACCTATAGTTTGGGATGAGTAGTTTGCTATTTCAGGCTTTTCTGAGCTAATGTTTCTTAGTATTTCGTAGGTGTGTGTTGTCTGAAACTTATGATTTGAGGTGTGTAATTTGCTATTTCAGGCTTTTCTGAGCTAAGGTTTCATAGTATTTCGTAGGTGAATGTTGTCTGAAACTTATGATTTGGGATATGTAAATTACTATTTCGGGCTTTTCTAAGCTAGATTTCTTAGTCTTTCGTTGGTGTGTGTTGTCTGAAACCTATGATTTGGGATGGTTAATTTGCTATTTTGACTTTTCTGAGCTAAGTTTCTTAGCCTTTCATAGGTGTGTGCTATTAGAAAATTATGATTTGGGATTTGTAGTTTGCTTTTTAGACTTTTCAGAGCTAGGATTCATAGTCCCTCATAGGTGTTTGTTGTCTGAAACCTATGATTTGGGATGGTTAATTTGCTATTTTGACTTTTCTGAGCTAGGTTTCTTAGCCTTTCATAGGTGTGTGCTATCAGAAAATTATGATTTGGGATTTGTAGTTTGCTTTTTAGACTTTTCAGAGCTAGGATTCATAGTCCCTCATAGGGGTTTGTTGTCTGAAACCTATAGTTTGGGATGAATAGTTTGCTATTTCAGGCTTTTCTGAGCTAAGGTTTCTTAGTATTTCATAGGTGTGTGTTGTCTGAAACTTATGATTTGAGGTATGTAATTTGCTATTTCCTACTTTTCATAACCAGATTTCTTAGTCTTTCGTATGTGTGTGGTGTCTGAAACCTATGATTTGGGATGTGTGGGTTGCTATTTTTGACTTTTCTGAGCTGGATTTCTTAGCCTTTCGTAGGTGTGTGTTGACTGAAACCTATGATTTGGGAATGAGTGGTTTGCTATTTTTGACTTTTCTGAGTTAGATTTCTTAGAATTTCATAGGTGTGTGCTTTCAGAAAATTATGATTTGGGAGGTGTAGTTTGCTTTTTGGACTTTTCAGAGCTAGGATTCTTAGTCCCTCATAGGTGTTTGTTGTCTGACACTTCTAGTTTGGGATGAGTAGTTGGCTATTTCAGGCTTTTCTGAGCTAAGGTTTCTTAGTATTTCGTAGGTGAATGTTGTCTGAAACTTATGATTTGGGATATGTAAATTACTATTTCGGGCTTTTCTGAGTTGGATTTCTTAGTCTTTCATAGGTATGTGTTGTCTGAAACCTATGATTTGGGATGGGTGGTTTGCTATTTTTGACTTTTCTGAGCTGGATTTCTTACCCTTTCATAGGTGTGTGTTGTCAGAAAATTATGATTTGGGATGTATAGTTTGATAGTTGGACTTTTCAGAGCTAGGATTCTTAGTCTCTCATAGACGTTTGTTGTCTGAAACCTATAGTTTGGGATGAATAGTTTACTATTTCAGGCTTTTATGAGCTAGGTTTCCTAGTATTTCGTAGGTGTGTGTTGTCTGAAACTTAATTACTATTTCGGGCTTTTCTGAGCTAGATTTCTTAGTCTTTCGTTGGTGTGTGTTGTCTGAAACCTATGATTTGGGATGGGTGGATTGCTATTTTTGACTTTTCTGAGCTGGATTTCTTAGCCGTTCATAGGTGAGTGTTGTCTAAAACTTATGATTCGGGATGGTTAATTTGCTATTTCCGGCTTTTATTAGCTAGGTTTCTTAGCCTTTCATAGGTGTGTGTTGTCAGAAAATTACGATTTGGGATGTGTAGTTTGCTATTTGGAATTTTCAGAGCTAGAATTCTTAGTCCATCATAGGTGTTTGTTGTCTGAAACCTATAGTTTGGGATGAGCAGTTTGCTATTTCAGGCTTTTATGAGCTAGGTTTCTTAGCCTTTCGTAGGTTTGTGTTGACTGAAACTTATGATTTGGGATGTGTGGGTTGCTATTTTTTGACTTTTCTGAGCTGGATTTCTTAGTCTTTCATACGTGTGTGTTGACTGAAACCTATGATTTGGGATTTGTAGTTTGCTTTTTGGACTTTTCTGAGCTAGGATTCATAGTCCCTCATAGGTGTTTGTTGTCTGAAACCTATAGTTTGGGATGTGTAGTTTGCTTTTTGGACTTTTCAGAGCTATGATTCTTAGTCTCTCATAGGCGTTTGTTGTCTGAAACTTCTAGCTTGGGATGAATAGTTTGCTATTTCAGGCTTTTCTGAGCTAAGGTTTCATAGTATTTCGTAGGTGAATGTTGTCTGAAACTTATGATTTGGGATATGTAAATTACTATTTCGGGCTTTTCTAAGCTAGATTTCTTAGTCTTTCGTTGGTGTGTGTTGTCTGAAACTTATGATTTGGGATGGGTGGATTGCTATTTTTGACTTTTCTGAGCTGGATTTCTTAGCCTTTCATAGGTGTGTGTGTTGTCTGAAACCTATGATTTGGGATGGTTAATTTGCTATTTTTGACTTTTCTGAGCTAGGTTTCTTAGCCATTCATAGGTGTGTGCTGTCAGAAAATTATGATTTGGGATTTGTAGTTTGCTTTTTGGACTTTTCAGAGCTAGGATTCTTAGTCCCTCATAGGTGTTTGTTGTCTGAAACCTATAGTTTGGGATGAGTAATTTGCTATTTCAGGCTTTTCTGAGCTAAGGTTTCTTAGTATTTCGTAGGTGTGTGTTGTCTGAAACTTATGATTTTAGGTGTGTAATTTGCTATTTCCGACTTTTCATAGCCAGATTTCTTAGTCTTTCGTAGGTGTGTGTTGTCTGAAACCTTTGATTTAGGTTGTGTGGGTTGCTAGTTTTTTACTTTTCTGAACTGGATTTCTTAGCCTTTCGTAGGGGTGTGTTGACTGAAACCTATGATTTGGGATGAATGGTTTACTATTTTTGACTTTACTGAGCTAGATTTCTTAGCCTTTCATAGGTGTGTGCTTTCAGAAAATTATGATTTGGGAGGTGTAGTTTGCTTTTTGGACTTTTCAGAGCTAGGATTAAGTTAGGTCAGGTTAAGTTAGGTTAGGTTAGGTTAGCCTACGTACGCGCGCGTACGTAGGCTAACCTAACCTAACCTAACTTAACCTGACCTAACTTAACCTAGCCTAACCTAACCTAATTTAATCTTTTTACCATGTTTAAATTAGGTTAGGTTAGCTTATCATGAGCGCTCATGATAAGTTAACCTAACCTAGCCTAACTTAAACATGGAGAAATGTTTCTAATTATTTATTAATATTTATTTATACCTAACCTAACCTATTGTTTTTGGTGGTTAGATGAATGAACTGAATTTAAGAAAAATTAGAAATAGAGTGAAACTTTTCATCTTCATTGTAAATAATCACAATCATAGTATAGCCATTCCTATCTTCTATGGAAAAATTTAGAATTGAACTTTAAATTTTTATGTCTTTGAGAAATTATGAACTGAAATGGAAGCTTTTTCATTTTCGTTGGTAAATTTCAGAATTGAGCTAACTTTTTTTCTCCTCTCTAAGAAAATTCAGAAGAGAACTTGTACATTTTGCAGTTCTTCGAGAAAACTCAGAATTAAAGTGGAGCCAGAATTAAAGTGGAGCTCCATATCTTCATGAAGAATATTCACAATCAAAGTATAACTTTTCCTATCTTCTATGAAAAATTTGGAACAGAACTTTAAATTTTTTCATCTCTTTGAGAAAAGTCGGAACTGAATTTAAGAAAATTTGTAATTAAAGTGAAACTTTTTATCTTCGTGGAAAATAATCACAATCATAATATAACTTTTCCTATCTTCTACGGAAAAATTTAGAACTGAACTTTAAATTTTTTATTGGGGAAATTAGAATTGAATTGTGTTCTTTGGTAAAATTCAGAATAGAACTTGAATATTCACGATCAAAGTATAACTTTTCCTATCTTCTATGAAAAATTTCGAACAGAACTTTAAATTTCTTCATTTCTTTGAGAAAAAAATCTGAACTGAAGTGGAAATTTTTATATTATTTTGGGAAAATAGATTTGATCAATAACTTATTTCATTTTCATTGAGAAAATTCAGAATCGAAGTTGAACTTTTCTTCTTCCGGGAAAATATTTGGAACGGAACTTTAAATTTTTTCATCTCTTTGAGAAAGGTTGGAATTGAATTTAAGAAAATTTAGAATTAAAGTGAAACTTTTTATCTTCATGGAAAATAATCACAATCATAGTATAACTTTTCCTATCTTCTTTGGAAAAATTTAGAAGTGAATTTTATATTTTTTATGTCCTGGTGAACTTGAAACTGAAGTGGAAGATTCTTATTTTCTCTAGAGAAATTAGAATTGAATTGTGTTCTTTGGTAAAATTCAGAAGAGAACTTGAACTTTTCTATCTTCTTTGAAAAATTTGGAACAGTATTTTAAATTTTTTCATCTCTTTGAGAAAAGTCGGAACTGAATTTAAGAAAATTTAGAATTAAAGTGAAACTTTTTATCTTCATGGAAAATAATCACAATCATAGTATAACTTTTCCTATCTTCTTTGGAAAAATTTAGAAGTGAATTTTATATTTTTTATGTCCTGGTGAACTTGAAACTGAAGTGGAAGATTCTTATTTTCTCTGGAGAAATTAGAATTGAATTGTGTTCTTTGGTAAAATTCAGAAGAGAACTTGAACTTTTCTATCTTCTTTGAAAAATTTGGAACAGTATTTTAAATTTTTTCATCTCTTTGAGAAAAATCTGAACTGAAGTGGAAAATTTTTATATTATTTTTGGGAAATAGAATTGATCATGTCGGAAATAGCAAATTACACACCTCAAATCATAAGTTTCAGACAACACACACCTACGAAATACAAAGAAACCTTAGCTCAGAAAAGCCTGAAATAGCCAACTACTCATCCCAAACTGTAGGTTTCAGACAACAAACACCTATGAGGGACTAAGAATCCTAGCTCTGAAAAGTCCAAAAAGCAAACTACAAATCCCAAATCATAATTTTCTGACAGCACACACCTATGAAAGGCTAAGAAATCTAGCTCAGAAAAGTCAAAAATAGCAAACCACTCATCCCAAATCATAGGTTTCAGTCAACACACACCTATGAAAGGCTAAGAAGTCCAGCTCAGAAAAGTCAATAAATAGCAACCCACACATCCCAAATCATAGGTTTCAGACAACACACACCAACGAAAGACAAGAAATCTAGCTTAGAAAAGCCGAAATAGTAATTTACATATCCCAAATCATAAGTTTCAGACAACATTCACCTACGAAATACTAAGAAACCTTAGCTCAGAAAAGCCTGAAATAGCCAACTACTCATCCTAAACTAGAAGTTTCAGACAACAAACACCCATGATGGACTAAGAATCCTAGCTCTGAAAAGTCCAAAAAGCAAACTACACCTCCCAAATCACAATTTTCTGAAAGCGCACACCTATTAAAGGCTAAGAAATCTAGCTCAGTAAAGTCAAAAATAGTAAACCATTCATCCCAAATCATAGGTTTTAGTCAACACACCCCTACGAAATGCTAAGAAATCCAGCTCAGAAAAGTCAAAAAATAGCAACCCACACAACCCAAATCATAGGTTTCAGACAACACACACCTACGAAAGACTAAGAAATCCGGCTATGAAAAGTCGGAAATAGCAAATTACACACCTCAAATCATAAGTTTCAGACAACACACACCTACGAAATACTAAGAAACCTTAGCTCAGAAAAGCCTGAAATAGCCAACTACTCATCCAAAAATAGAAGTTTCAGACAACAAACACCTATGAGGGACTAAGAATCCTAGCTCTGAAAAGTCCAAAAAGCAAACTACACCTCCCAAATCATAATTTTCTGAAAGCACACACCTATGAAATGCTAAGAAATCTAGCTCAGAAAAGTCAAAAATAGCAAACCACTCATTCCCAAATCATAGGTTTCAGTCAAAACACACCTACGAAAGGCTAAGAAATCCAGCTCAGAAAAGTCAAAAAATAGCAACCCACACATCCCAAATCATAGGTTTCAGACACCACACACCTACGAAAGACTAAGAAATCTGGTTATGAAAAGTCGGAAATAGCAAATTACATACCTCAAATCATAAGTTTCAGACAACACACACCTATGAAATACTAAGAAACCTTAGCTCAGAAAAGCCTGAAATAGCAAACTATTCATCCCAAACTATAGGTTTCAGACAACAAACACCTATGAGGGACTATGAATCCTAGCTCTGAAAAGTCTAAAAAGCAAACTACAAATCCCAAATCATAATTTTCTGACAGCACACACCTATGAAAGGCTAAGAAACCTAGCTCAGAAAAGTCAAAATAGCAAATTAACCATCCCAAATCAAAGGTTTCAGACAACACACACCTATGAAAGGCTAAGAAATCCAGCTCAGAAAAGTCAAAAATAGCAACCCACCCATCCCAAATCATTGGTTTCAGACAACACACACCAACGAAAGACTAAGAAATCTAGCTTAGAAAAGCCCGAAATAGTAATTTACATATCCCAAACCATAAGTTTCAGACAACATTCACCTACGAAATACTATGAAACCTTAGCTCAGAAAAGCCTGAAATAGCAAATTACACACCTCAAATAATAATTTTCAGACAACACACACCTACGAAATACTAAGAAACCTTAGCTCAGAAAAGCCTGAAATAGCAAACTACTCATCCCAAACTATAGGTTTCAGACAACAAACACCTATGAGGGACTATGAATCCTAGCTCTGAAAAAGTCCAAAAAGCAAACTACAAATCCCAAATCATAGGTTTCAGACAACACACACCAACGAAAGACTAAGAACCTTATATCCCAAATCATAGGTTTCAGTCAACACACACCAACGAAAGACTAAGAAATCTAGCTTAGAAAAGCCCGAAATAGTAATTTACATATCCCAAATCATAAGTTTCAGGCAACATTCACCTACGAAATACTATGAAACCTTAGCTCATAAAAGCCTGAAATAGCAAATTACACACCTCAAATCATAAGTTTCAGACAACACACACCTACGAAATACTAAGAAACCTTAGCTCAGAAAAGCCTGAAATAGCAAACTACTCATCCCAAACTATAGGTTTCAGACAACAAACACCTATGAGGGACTATGAATCCTAGCTCTGAAAAAGTCCAGAAAGCAAACTACAAATCCAAAATCATAGGTTTCAGACAACACACACCAACGAAAGACTAAGAACCTTATATCCCAAATCATAGGTTTCAGTCAATACACACCAACGAAAGACTAAGAAATCTAGCTTAGAAAAGCCCGAAATAGTAATTTACATATCCCAAATCATAAGTTTCAGGCAACATTCACCTACGAAATACTATGAAACCTTAGCTCAGAAAAGCCTGAAATAACAAATTACACACCTCAAATCATAAGTTTCAGACAACACACATCTACGAAATACTAAGAAACCTTAGCTCAGAAAAGCCTGAAATATCAAACTACTCGTCCCAAACTATAGGTTTCAGACATCAAACACCTATGAGGGACTAAGAATCCTAGCTCTGAAAAGTCCAAAAAGCAAACTATAAATCCCAAATCATAGGTTTCAGACAACACACACCAACGAAAGACTAAGAAATCTAGCTTAGAAAAGCCCGAAATAGTGATTTACATATCCCAAATCATAAGTTTCAGTCAACACACACCTACGAAAGGCTAAGAAATCCAGCTCTGAAAAGTCCAAAAGCAAACTACTCATCCCAAACTATAGGTTTCAGACAACAAACACCTATGAAAGGCTAAGAAATCTAGCTCAGAAAAGTCAAAAATAGTAATTTACATATCCCAAATCATAAGTTTCTGACAACACACACCTATGAAAGGCTAAGAAACCTAGCTCAGAAAAGTCAAAAATAGCAAACTACTCATCCCAAACTATAGGTTTCAGACAACAAACACCTATGAGGGACTAAGAAATCTAGCTCAGAAAAGCCCGAAATAGTAATTTACATATCCCAAATCATAATTTTCTGACAACATTCACCTACGAAATACTATGAAACCTTAGCTCAGAAAAGTCTGAAATAGCAAACTACTCATCCCAAACTAGAAGTTTCAGACAACAAACACCTATGAGTGACTAAGAATCCTAGCTCTGAAAAGTCCAAATAGCAAACTACACATCCCAAATCATAATTTTCTGACAACACACACCTATGAAAGGCTAAGAAATCCAGCTCAGAAAAGTAAAAAATAGCAAACCACCCATCCCAAATCATAAGTTTCAGACAACACATACCTATGAAAGACTAAGAAATCCAACTCAGAAAAGTCAAAAATAGCAACCCATACACCCCAAATCATAGGTTTCAGACAACACACATCAACGAAAGACGGGGCCCGGGGAGGGCCTTTGAGGGTCTGGGGGGGGGGGCTTGAGGGCCGGGTGGTCCTTTGGGAGCTTGGGGGACCTTTGAGGACCGGGGGGCTTCCTTTGGGGTTGGGGTAGGGGGATCGGAACCCTTTGGGGTTGGGGTAGAGGACCTCACGACACTGTTCAAATGGAACTTGTGTATTATGACGACCACAGAGTTTCACCCTCAAATCCTCTTCTAAAATCTCTTCAAAAATCATCTTTCAAATGTCTCTAACTGTTTCGCCGAAATAATTCCCTAAAATAATAATTTGTTCTGAAAAGATATAATAAAGCCTTAAAAAAGTATTAAAATGGGGGCTCAGGAGCCTTTGGGGTGCCGGGGGCCTTTTGGGAGCCCGGAGAACCTTTGAGGACTGGTGGCTTCCTTCGGGGTTAGGGTGGGGGGATCGGAACCCTTTGGGGTTGTGGTAGGGGACCTCACAACACTGTTCAAATGGAACTTGTGTAGTATAACGACCACAGAGTTTCACCCTTAAATCCTCTTCTAAAATCATCTTTTAAAATCATCTTTTAAAATGTCTCTAACTGTTCTCGCCGAAATAATTCCTTAAAATGTCTAAAACGGTTTCGCCCAAATAACCCCTAATCGTAATTTCAGCGTGTTCCCATTGTTTTGGCATCTCTGCGCTGTCACATTTGAAATTACTAAGAAACCTGATTCCAGTGTTAATCTATTCATCGCTAAGATGTTTCTTGGAGAATTGTTTCCATGGCAATGTTTATTAATGTCTTTTGGAGTTCGACCAGTAGAATTGTTTCCGAGGCAAAGACATTAATGACTTGGATCTATTCCTGGAGAATCGTTTCTAGGCGAAAATTTTTAAGGTCAGACAGATGATGTCATTGGTTGATTGATCTGTCAAGAAAGGGGAATTAATTTGTTGTTTCTAAGGGGAATTATTGATTCACGAAAGGGGAATTGAGGTCGACAGCACAGGTGTTCCAAATTTCTGGACACCTTGACATTCACGATCGATTACGCAATCAAGTTCTCGGAAATTCACTTCCCCTTCGATTACGCAATCAATTTCTCAGAAATCCATCTCCCCTAGGGACTCTATGCCCATATTTGGTGTGGGTACGGGAGTAGCACCTCCCTTTTTACTGAAAGATCACGGGTGCGTGTTTATTTATTTTTTTTTTTCCCAGGGGTGATCGTATCGACCCAGTTGTCCTAGAATATCGTGGGAGGGCTCATTGGAATAGAAATTAAAAGTTCTAGTGCCCTTTTTAAGTGAAAAAAATGGAGGGCAACTAGGCCCCCTCCCACGCTCATTTTTTTCCCAAAGTCACCTTATCAAAATTTTGAGATAGCCATTTTGTTCAGCATGTTCGAAAATATAATAAGTATGTCTTTTAGGATGACTTAATCCCCCGAAATTCCCGGGGGAGGGCTGAAAGTTATGAACTGTACCCAATGTTAACATATAGTATTGGTTATTTGGAAGTATACAGACGTTTTCAGGGGAGATTTTTCCTGGTAGTGGGGGGGGGGGTCGGGGGTTATGTGGAAGGATCTTTCCATGAAGGAAGTTTTCATGGGGGAAGGGACATTGATATGAAGGGGACGCCAGACTTCCCAGCATTATTTAAAAAAAGATCGGAAATTTAACATAAAAAAAACAAGTATTTCAACTGCAATAGCAGCAACATCGAAACTTCAAACGAACAGAAAATATTACATATATGATTGGGTTCACCCCGTAGTCAATACCTCGCTCTTTAAGCCAAAGATTTTTTAGTACTTTCATAAGAGCTATTTATTCTAATTAACAGCCTTTGTGATTAAGCGGTCATTTTTAAAGAATTGGAACAAAATTCGAACTTTCGCTTAAAGAGCAAGGTATTGACTAGGGGGCGAACCCCCTAATAAACAAATTAAAAATATATGAATATAGAACTTCGTTACGTAAGTTAATTCGTAAGTTACGTATATTTATTACTAATAAAAACGTTCGTAAATAAAATTAAACAAGTTTCGAGAAAGCCATTTGACTAAATAAAAGTAAATTAATATGAAAATTTTGTTTTAATTACTCATGTACGGTGAGCCAAGATCAAAACCTGCATTTATTCAAAAACGTTCAAAAATTAAATAAAAAAAAAAGCTTTTTAAACTGAAAGTAAGGAGCGACATAAAACTTAAAACGAACAGAAATTATTCCGTATATGAAAGGGACTGTCCCCTCCTCAACGCCTCGCTCTTTACGCTAAAGTTTGACTCTGTCTCACAACTTTATTTTTTAAAACAATACAAAACTTTAGCGTAAAGAGCGAGGCGTTGAGTAGGGGACAGTCCCTTTCATATACGGAATAATTTCTGTTCGTTTTAAGTTTTAATGTCGCTCCTTACTTTCAGTTTAAAAAACTTGTTTTTTTTATTTAATTCAGTAAGACATGACTAGGATAAATCATATGCAAAGTACAACCTGATTTTTTTTCTTTTTTTTACCTAACTGATTCCTGAGATTCTAGCCAACTGAACCTAGCTACAGCAACCGAAAATGCTGTCAAGGCTAAGGTTTCTGAGTCACTTATATTTTCTGAATTTGAAATATTTGCTTCCTTCCATAAGGGATTGAGCGTTCGAACACTTTCCTGTTCTTCCTTATCGTTTTCCCTATTCGTTTTCCCATTCGTCTGATCTAACCTTTAGTAAGTATCCACGCTGGTTTTCAGGAAATTGTAGTGAAATCAGCAGTTCAGTAAGAGCGTTTCTTAACTTGTAAATCTATTATCAAACCTTTTGTTTCTTCCTAAGTGCAGTTATCACCATTTTTTTGCCATAATGCAAAGATCCTCTCTTATTCATTGTAAAATCAAAATATCTTCTTGTAAACAATGATGATGCTTATGAAACTATATGAAAATATTGCTGACACAACTCGTATTAAAAGCCCCAGAGAAGACTCAAACAAAAGCACACCACATATAAATTGATGCAGCCAGATAGGCCCAAGCGCACACCTTCTATAAGTAAAGGTTTATGAAGTCTATCTGCACCCAATTTGTATTTACGGATTAAAGTTATCAAAGATATTACGAGGTGTGTTTTTTTTTTTGCCACGAAAGTATTAGAGATAGAATTTTTTTCATTGCCACCAGACGACGCGGCATGAAAAAAATTTTACATGCATGAGGCATGTAAAAAATCATTTTCGGTAAAAATGGACTATACGAGGTGTGAACGCAGCAGCCGCGATATGCTATTGTATTAATTTATCGCATATAATATTTTACAATCTATCTCTACCCTGTCCCCAATTTAAAACTTGGGGTTCACTTTACCCAACCGCAACACTCCCTGAAAGTTTCAGCTCAATTTTCTAAGTCATTCCCAATATATCACAGATAATTTTGATTTGTCCAGATACTTGAGTCTTTACCAGAGTTAAGATTTCTGAAAATCTGACAATTACAAAAAACTATAAGAGGTCATAAGTTACCGCTCAACGAAGATCAAAGATGAATGTCTTTTTGTCACTAAAACCTAGCCGTGAAAAATGGGTTGTTTGTATTGTTTAAGGTGATTAACCGAAAGGCTGTGGGCGTTATGTCGATCCAGGCGACATAATTATTAGACCTTTGGACGCTTTTGAATAAAACACCTATCTCAAAATCGTTATCTGATATCAAGAATCTAGGCTTCCTAACCTTACAAGTCTTTGCAGAACTTATGTAAGGTGAGCAAGCCTATACTCTTTTCAATAGAAATTTAATGTATGATTTTAGTTAAAAAAAAAATTTATTTATGCCTTTTTTCGAGTAAGTTTAATTTCTTTTTAATTTTTTTTGTATTGTATTTTGCTATTGATGGTTGCTGAATATATAAATGAAATATTCGGATAGATTATACTACCGTGTTTTTCATTGTCTTCACAAATTTCCCCATTATTTTCTCTTTAATTGAATTTGAAAAAAAAAAATTCTGAAAAACTTTCTTTTTAATTAATTACGTACAAAGTACCCGATTTTTTCTAATTATATGTTAAATACTTGCCGAGAGAAAAATATTTGATGCACTTCTGTGTTCTTGGCCTACAAATTATACCCAGTAGGCTACTCGGGAAATCTAGTAAGAAGAAGTGTTTTGGTCCTGATTTCCCTCTTCGCAGCAACGTATAAGAAACTCTTTAAGACCTTATTAATAAATATGACGTAGATGATTTCGGAGACCACACTGCCTTTTCATGACGATAATAAACATTCAAATAGGGACAAAATCCTTTTAATACACATAGTTTCACAAACAGTAATTCAATTTCACAAAAGAAATACCAGATATTTTGGTCACATATGCAGTGACCGTCATCAGTAGTGAAACTACTGATTATTGACCTCTTATTCTTTTTTCAAGTAAAGACCGGCCAGCAGACTGTTGCATACAACAGCAGCAGGTAGGAGGCATCGATTCTGGGATGCAAGAAGACATTGGAAAAGCGAGATTTATATTGCTAGGCTAACGAAAATTGTTACAGTAGCCTTTGGTCCACCTTACCGACGGAAGTCTTACGAGACAAATACATTGATTTGAGCTCTTTACAATTGATTGAATACCGTGGCTTTTAACCCCGAAGAAACTTTAAAAATGATGTGTATCAGCAAGAATTTTTCCTTAAAAGAAGAAAAACATGAAGAAAAGTGTTTCTTTTAAGGAACACATTCCTTAGAAACACTCTCATATCACGCAGCACCCTCAAATTCAACTTACTTCTCAAATTATTGATACCCAATTTATGTTACAAGTTCTAATATGCACCACGTATAAAAGTTCTGCTTTGTTACTTTGCTGTAAAACCTGACGCTTTAAAACCTAACATGGTTTATTATATTATTTCTAAAATTGTAGTATGTAGAAGCTAACACTAAATTAATTACCGTTAAAGCGGAACACGTATTACTTGCGTCCTGTGAATTTGGTTGTAAAAAAATTGATGTTATGCCAATCCCCAAGGAATAGCCACATTAACACTTTACTAATAGTTGCGAAAGTATGCCATTGGATTGCATCATTATTTGTAATTGTTGCGTAACCACTTTCATGAAGACAAATGTTCCTATCCTAAAATATAGTGCAAAAAAATAAAAGGTAAACCAATCAGAACAAGTAGAGAACCCTTTATACACGAAGTATGCACAGGCATTACAGTTATTGCTCAAAAGTCGCCCTTTCAAACAGTTCGTGGTAACGAACTGTAAGTAAGGAGCGACCCGACTCAATGACGGCCGAAACTCCATAAAACGGAATTTTGATACCAATAGATACATCAAAAGAATTAGATTTTAATGCTGATTTCAAATATATAAGTTTCATCACGTTTAGTCTTACCCATCAAAACTTACGCGCCTGAGAAAATTTGGCTGATTTTAGAAAAAAGGGAGAAATACCCCCTAAAAGCTACAGAACCTTAATGAAAATCACGCCATCATGTTCAGCGTATTAGAGAACCCTACTGTAGAGGTTTTAAGCTTCTATCTACAAAAATGCGGAATTTTGCATTTTTTTGCCTGAAGAAAGATCACGGATGCGTGTTTATTTGTTTTTTTTTCTTTTCCCCAGGGGTGATCGTATCGACCCAGTAGTCCTACAATATCGTGGGAGGGCTCATTCCAACGGAAATTAAAAGTTCTAGTGGCCTTTTTAAGTGACCAAAAAAATGGAGGGCAACTAGGCTCCCTCCCACGCTCATTTGTTTCCCAAAGTCACCAGATCAAAATTTTGAGATTGCCATTTTGTTCAGCATGGTCGAAAATATGATAACAATATCTTTTAGGATGACTTAATCCCCCGAAGTCCCCGGGGGGAGGGCTGAAAGTTATGAACTTTACCCAATTTTAACGTATAGTATTGGTTATTGGGAAGTATACAGACGTTTTCAGGGGGGATTTTTTCTGGTAGTGGGGGAGGGGGGGTCGGGGTTATGGGGTGGATCTTTCCATAAACGAAGTTTTCATGGGGGAAGGGATATTGCTATGAAGGGGGCGCCGGATTTCCCAGCATTATTTAAAAAAAGATCAGAAATTAAATAGAAAAAAAAAAGTTTTTCAACTGAAGTTAAGGAGCAACATCAAAACTTAAACGAACAGAAAATATTACGTATATGATTGGGTTTACCCCCTAGTCAATACCTCACTCTTTAAGATAAAGATTTTTTAGTACTTTCATAAGAGCTATTTATTCTAATTAACGGCCTTTGTGATTGAGGGGTCATTTTTAAAGAATTGGAACAAAACTCGAAATTTAGCTTAAAGAGCAAGGTATTGACTAGGGGGCAAACCCCCTAATATACGTATTAAAAATATATGAATATCGAAGTTCGTTACGTAAGTTAATTCGTAAGTTACGTATATTTATGACTAATAAAAACGTTCGTAAATAAAATTAAACAAGTTTCGAGAAAGCCATTTAACCAAATAAAAGTAAAATTAATATGCAAATTTGGTTTTAATCATTCATGTACGGTGAGACAAAATCAAAACCTGCATTAATTCAAAAACGTTCAAAAATTAAATAAAAAAACAAGTTTTTTTAACTCAAAGTAAGGAACGACGTTAAAACTTAAAACGAATAGAAATTATTCCGTATATGAAAGGGGCTGTCCCCTCCTAAACGCCTCGGTCTTTACGCTAAAGTTTGACTTTGTCACAACTCTCTTTTTTTAAACAATACAAAACATTAGCGTAAAGAGCGATGCGTTGAGCAGGGGACAGCCCCTTTCACATACATAATAATTTCTGTTCGTTTTAAGTTTTAACGTCGTTCCTTACTTTGAGTTAAAAAAACTTGTTTTTTTTATTTAATATAATAAAGGATTAACCCCTCACAATTAAACTTTAGTCTAATAGCGGCTTTTCTGTAAAGACCAACGTCATAACATTTTTTGATTAAAATCTCTGTGTTGATAGGTACCATTCAATAGCGTCGTTTCAGGGGGGACAGTTTTCCCCAATAATTTTGAGGAAAAATTATTATACAGTCCATGACTATCCGGATGTATTCCCCTCTTGCCCCCCCCTCTCCAAAAAAATGGCAGAGGTACGGCCCTGGTACCATTGTATACAATTTCACCTGCTATTCTGTTCACCCACACTCTTCTCTTGGCCAAAAAAATGCTCACTAAATAGCAAAGTATAATCACCTACGGAACCGTAGGTGATTCTACTTTGCTAAATAGATTTCAAGCGGGTTTTAGGTAGAAAAAGGAGGATATGCCTCTTGAAATCACTATTCTCGTGTCTCATTGGCCCATGACAGCTGTCCAATAGATCTCAATCCAATCGGTGAATAAGGACCTCCCTAACTTTCTGCTGAAAAGCGGGTTATAAGAAGAGGTTAAGGATAGACCAAGAGGTCACGTTTTGCCTTCAATCGTTCATATAGAAATTGTGTATGATTCAAGCCAAGAGCCGCATATGTAAACTTTTACTTAAAAGCTGGTGGTGAATTAGGAAGGGGTGCTCAAGGGGTTGTTGCCGCACTTTGTGTCTAAATTCACACTGTTTGAAAGTCATTGCATATTTTCTTTATAACAATGGAACAAGACAAATCCCATTCCAATTAAGTTAGTAAATATCCCATTTTAGCTCTCTAATTATTCCTATTGAAAATTCTTGTTTCACTACTTCAAACAAGGTGCAACATGACTAAAAGGGCGCATGGAAGGATCCAGGATTCTTTAGGGGGGGGGGGTAAAATAGGTTGATCCGATGAAAATAGGGGGGGGGGGGTTTAAAATAGGTTGATCCGATAAACTTGCGTTAGGAGCAAGTTTAATTAACGTAAACTTGAGTTAATTAAGTAAATTACACTGCTTTAGACTTCACTAGAGGCGGGGCGCGCGCCCCTCGCCCCCCTGGATCCGACGCTGAAAGGGCGATGAAGAAAGGTTTTTGAATAGTCTGAAGGTCCACATTTGCCTCCATTAGCACAAATTAGAAACCCTTGCGTGACTCCACTTGAAACAAGATGAAACAAATCTAACTTTCTACTAGACATCTTGAGCTAAGAAGGAGGGGAAGGAGGTGGCACGGGACCACTTTGGTCTCCAACTGTAAAGCTTAAAAACTCTTGTACAGTTTTGGTTTGAACAGGTTGTAACATACCTATTTATGTACTAAGAAGTTGGAACCTATGGCTCAATTCGGTTCGATTGAAAATCCTTGTGTTATTTTCTTCCTTACAAAAAATGATATGCTTAACCTTCTGCTATGAAATTGGCACTAGGAGCGGCACAGCGATGTTTAATGGGATGTTGGCCCGCTTTATGCTTCAACTAATATATATTTATTTCAAACTACGTGATTTATTGCACGGTTCCACTTCCAACAATGTGTTTCATGCCTACCTTTCTGTAAAAAAAGAGAATTGACAGGGAAAAGGGGGGAGAGGTTTAAGGGTCCTATTCCCGCTCATTTTGAACCTAAGTGTGTTTTTTTTCGAACTATTGTATAATTTTGGTTCAATCACTGTGCAATATGTTTATTTTAAAATTTGATTATTTTAAAATCTGAGGAATGTGCAAGTGAGCAGTATTGGAGGGACATTGCCCCGCTTTGTTCCTCCAATCATACAAATTGAAAATCTTTGCCTTGATTCTGGCTCAGGCAATAAGTGAAATGCTTATTTTTTTTTAGCTGGGTTAGATTTGAATCGCCTATTGTTCTTTTTGGGTCTCCATTCATCTCAATTAATGTTCCTTACGTAATTCCAGCCTAGACAAGGTGCAACAGGCCTACCTTTCTGCTAAGGATGTGCTTACCCAATGATTATAGGTGAAAATCCTTGAATGATTGCCTCTCAAGCAGCGTACACGATTACAACCATTGCCTACCTTCAAGTGATGCCTACCAATCACTTGAGCCTTTTTTAAAATTTAAGTATAAAAGCCTAAATTGATTGTGGCTCAAGAAGTGTGAAACATATTCTTGTTTTGGTGAGTTATTTGGAATAAAAGAAGAAGGATGGCTTGCCTCCAGTCTCCTCCAGATAATATCTGCAACCAGTATATACAATAGCACAGAAGCTGTCAGCTCCGTGCAATTTTTAGAATGGCGTAATTAATGAGCAAATGTGTGTTTAGGTTTAGGTTTTATTTCATCAAATAAACAAAAATCAAGCCAGAATAATTAGGAAACAGTTCGCTAGGGGAAAAATTAAAGATTATGTAAAGATTGTGTTAATTGGGTAAAAAAATATTTAAGTTCGAAAGTTAATTTTCTTGACGTGGGTAAACTTTCCAATATCATTGCTGAGAAAAGAGCAAATGAAAGCCTCCGATTCCTTTAACAGTCAGAAAAGCATTGGATTTTAAGGTGCTCAGGTCACACCGTTCGTTCTCTTCAGGTAAAACACAGAAAATAAAATAACAAACTAATTCAAAAACACAAATAGAAAGGGCTTGCAGAAGTAGATGAAACCCATTCAAACCCGTGTGAAAGTGGTCTTTTTTAGCGTCTTTAAATATTTTCATTTATCGTCCAAAAAAATGTTTGCAATGGAGTCAGGTAATGGTCCGATACCTTAGTCAGTTTTGCAGTTTTGTCCAACTCCCGTCAACAGCAGCTATCAGCTTGAATGCGTATCTAAAACGGAGCTTTCCAGTCGGAAGTAAAAACATGGCTTAAAGAAACTCAAGCACGGAGGAATAACCTCATATAGTTTTCCTGTGGTTTCAACAGGTTTCGGAAGGAGGGGAAGAAATTATATTCCTCAATGTTTCCCCCCCCACACCTGGATTTTGAAAAATACCTTTTTGGGGTAGAATTTATTGATTTTTTTTTTCGTTGAAAAACTTAATAAACTATAAATTGACCTCCCTAAATTTAAAAATATATTTAAATCCCCTCTCCCCAAAATGTTTATGAATTGACACTAAAATGGTGCTCTAAGGCATATCGAAACTATTAAACTCAAATTCAGCTCTGATATCCTAGAATCCGGCTAAAAAAAACAAAAGGAAACCATCCTATTTGCCTCCAGTCAAGAGTTATGCATAGCTTTCCAAAATACAAAGCCACATTCATCAACCCAGCATGAGGTTCACACTTTATATACCCCTCCACACTCTCGGCCTTCCGCCAATAAAGTGAAACGAGCAGCATAAAGAATAAACTAGGTACAACATGGCAAACAGGACACAACCAAAGTGTTTTCTTGGCAACACAACCAGACGGTTAAACTTAGCGCCTAGCTTCGAAATTTTATTTTTAGCAAATTACCTTTTTCCTGGACTTGAAGCCCTTGGTCTTGGATTTTTCATATTTAAGTTTGTTTTAATCAGCTTTTCTCCGGGGTAACTAGAGGTTTTCCCCCAGAGGCGGACAAAGTCGTTTTTAAAATAGCATAGCCTTAAATCTGATTACAAAAACTTCACCTCCGAAACAAATTGGTAAAAATTATGTTTCTAAAGTGTTTAGGGTCTAAATGATTTTGGATGTAGAGTTAAGCTGAAAAACAAAATCCCCCCTCCCCAAAAAATACTCAAAAATAAGTAGAGATATACTTACTATTTCGAAGTTATTTCTCATCCTAAAATGTTCACTCATCAAAGAACAAGTAAGGTGTGGTGAAAGTAAACAAAGAAGTTTTGAGAAGATCCTCACTTTCACAAAAAGACTTCCTATGAATACAAATTAAGGAATTCAAGGCACTAAAAATTGAAGAGTTTTAATCAGTTTGTTAATATCCTTACAGTTGAAATGATTTATATCACATCCTTTCTGTTGGTGTTTTGTTTGGTAATTAAGACCCTTATCACAGGATTAATAGCAAAAACTGAATACACAGGGGAAAGAAAGAGTTGGAGACATACACCAACGCCACTAAATATTCAGTTTTTGCCTATTTATCCTACAATTTCTTTTTCTTTCACTCAATTCACCTTTTTCCCAACATTGCCATACTCTCAAGAACATTTGATAAGCACATTTCACCCCTGGTGATTCTTATTACTTCCTTTCAAGCATGGAAGGGTGTTATAGGACCCTCTGGCCCAGCTTCAAACCACATTTAGATTTTTTCAATTTTTTAGGTCTATAAGCAACTTGAATAAACGAATGAATAAATTAGAAAAGACTTGTTATTACAAGTTAATGAACTTTTTATCTGACCATGTAGTTTTTTAAAGGAAAATGTCCCTACCGCCCATTCCTTAGCAACAGTAGAGAACATAGGTAAGGTAGGTTAACAAAGCTATCTGCTTCTTGGAATTAATTAATGTTTATTAATAGCAGTAATTGTCTTCTCTGAACATCTTAAAAGTTTCCTAGGGGTACAAAACCTAAATGTTTAGATTCACCGTTATTTCCTTCAACCCTACAACTACTGACGAAGCTACCCTCTCTAAAACAGCCTAAAAAGGAAGTGGAATAATCAGTCATGTCCTGCTTCATCATTGTCTAGGAGAGTCTCAAATACAGGTATAAACATGGGGATTTTGGAGCTATTATCATCCCATACGGCTTGAAGATTTAAGTTTAGTCAAATCTATGCATTTATATTTTTTGTATCAAACTCAGCCTTCTGTATATAAATTCTGAAATTTTTCTGTATATGAAGGGGTTTTTCCCTCCTAAATACCTTGCTCTTCACGCTAAATTTCCTAGCACTTTTAAAAGCTGCCTATTCTAATCTTGTTTTAGGAGCCAGTCTTAAAAAAATGGAATATCAGTCAAACTTGAGCTTAAAGAGCAGATTATTGAGAAGGGGGTAATTCATTCATATATGGAATAGTTTCTGTTCGTTTTGAGTTTTAATGTTGTTCTTTACTTTCAGTTTAAAAAAACCTGTTTTTTCTTGTTTAATTTATAATCGTTTTACCAATTAATTAAAAAAACTTTTCTCACAAACTAAGTTTTTCAAAGAAATGTAAAGAACTCCATTAAACCAAAAATAAGCAAAAATAAAATCAAATAATCTACCAAGCGTGAAACTACCATAAATCAACATCGATAAATAAATGAAACCCAAAACGAACAGAAATTACAATAAATAACCGAGTCAAACTTAAAACGAGCAAAAATTAACATGAGTAGGGCACAATACCCCTATGCCTTCCAAAGGTCAGAACATAATTTGCACTTTACAACCTTTACCCTGAGGGCTCTAGGGGGAGTGTCATCTTCAAAGATATAATTTCCAGACCTTTCAACTACTTTGAACAAAATGGCTATCACAAAATTTTGGTTGGATGAGTTTGGATAAATGTTGGGCGTGGAAGGGGTGTTAATTGCCTTCCAATCACTTTCGACTATTAAAAAGTGCACTAGCCATTGCAATTTCCAATCGAATGAGCCCTTTTTTGAAGTTTCTACGACAAAGCTTTCTGTAAAAACCTTATAACTGACAACCCTTGCCCTGAGGGCTTGGGGGGGGGGTTGTCATCCTCAAAGAGCTAATTTCTGGAACTTTCAACTACGTTGAACAAAATGGCTATCTCAATATTTTGATTGGATGTGTTTCGGAAAAAGGTGGGCGTGAGAGGGGGGTTAGCTGCCCTCCAATCACTTTCGACTATTAAAAAGGGCACTAGCCCTTTGAATTTCCAATCGAATCAACCTTTTTTTAAAGTTTTGGCAACAACACTTTCCATAAAACCTTATGTGCCCCCAGGGCATAACTTACAACCCTTGTCCTATGGGCTGTGTGGGAGTATCCTCCTCAAAAACATGATTTCTATCTGGAAATCAACTACGCTGAACAAATTGGCTATCTCAAAATTTTGGTTGGATGTGTCTTGGAAAATGGTGGGCGTGGAAGGGGTGTTGATTGCCTTCCAATCACTTTCGACTATTAAAAAGGGCACAAGCCACTCCAATTTCCAATTGAATGGGCCCTTTTCGAAGTTTCTACGACAACTCCTTCGATACGAAGTGCCCTGGTCTAAAGAAAAAAATTAATAATAAATAATACATTGTGCCAACATCGTTCTTTACTTAGGCAGCGCAATTACGCTGCCTATGATAATGCCGGTAAATCTAGCTCACAGTGTGTGAAAGATACCCATCTTAAGAGAAATTCCTTCGTGGAAATTTGATCCCATGTAGAATAAGCCCCCGTAAAATTCCTTTCGGATAGTTCCATTCTCACTGAACCCCCCCCTTAAACTTTCTTGCAGGCGATACAGCCTGAAAAATTCTCCTCAGCATATTTCTATTTCAAAAAGGCTTTAATTTCTAAGTCTTGTTTAATTTTTCTTTTTGAATTTCTTGGATTTTTTTTTTCGCGGAAATTCAAACACGCAGAAAAAAGCCCCTGGGTGATTCCCCTGGAACATCTTCACATGCAAAATTGAGTTGGCAAAGAAAAAGTAAGACAAATAAAAATAATTTTGTATAGGAATTCTGTCAAATCCCCCAAGTGTAAAATTTTCCCTGGAAAGTCTACCGCCCGGAAATTTTCTCTCCTACGCAAAATACTCCCTAATGACACCCACCCCAAGTACAAAATCCCCTCCCCCCCAAAAAAAAAATTATGCATACTTCCCGATAGCAAATATTATCCGTGAAAAATGGGCAAATTTCATAACTTACAGGTCACTCCCCACAGACTGGGGCGGGGGGGGGGGGGTCATGGTACCCCTAAGGACATATTTTTGGACATTTCAACTTTGCTGAACAAAATTACAATATAAAATTTTGATTCGACAACTTTGGGGAAAAGGGGGCGTTGCAGAGGGGCTAGTTGCCCTCCGATCTTTTTGGTCTCTTAAAAAGGGCAGTAAAACTTTCAATAGAGTAGACACTGCAAGAAGTTTCAATGCTCATACTTAAAGATTAATGTTGCAATTAAACGTTTTTAACATAATTTTAAAAATTCGATATTGGGGATGAAATTTCTGGACCTGTAGCTTATTTTGAGAAATAAGTGAACCAACTAAAAAGACAACAGAAAACGTTATTTTCAGAAAAGTTACTTATATATCCATTTAAAAGTATGCAGATAGAAATGAAGTTGAAAGTGCAGAATCTAAAATTACATGGTTCTAGAATCTAAAAGTTGATAGTTTTTAAAGCTGTTTTTGGTAACCCCCCCCCCCTGAAAAAATCCTGGATACGGCCACGTAACTACCATTTGTGAACTCTATAATTGACGAGCGTTTTGCATGCCTACATTTCAATTTTACCTTCACGTTTGTGATTAGTAAGGTCAGAGAACCTTATAAACCCATTCTGGTGCATATCTACCATCATTTTAAAATGTTTATTGAGTTTTATTTCATTCAGATTAAGATTTGTGCAAGGTGTAAGGTTTTGAATAATTAAAAAATAAGATTGGAGACAATGAAGGATATGGTTCCTCAGAGAGGGGGTGACCCTGCTTTGGGCCGTCCAATCGTCATGACTAAAAGTACTGTTATGACTGTGAACTCATTAAGGTGTGACAAGTCTGCCGCTTGTGAAACATAAAATGAATATATTTTGGTTTTAGATTAGTTATATTAAAATATTATTGAGGGCATTGAAATATGGATTTGTAATCAGTCAGCTAAACAATTTGTGCAAACTAGTTTTGTTGAAAATTAAGCACTATTTGAAAAAAAATTACTTATTGTGTTTTGATTATTAACATAATCTTAAGAATCCTAGGAATCTTTTATGATTAACTACTATTTCTAATTCTACTATTAATAGCTTACTGTTGCACAAAAATGCTCGAGATCAACACTGCTGCGCACACTCCTCCTCAACCACAGCCATTCAAAGCCTTTCTCTTTACCCCCTCCCGTTAAGTACCAATTTTCTTTAAAATTCCTCTTGTGACCTCTTTCCGCCATATTACGAAATGGCTATCTTTTAATGCCATGTGGATGACCAAATAGCACAATCTTTGGCAGCTGGCAATCGTCCAACTCGGCTTCGGCCAAGACGTGATTGCCATCTAAATCTTATGTCATTATAGGCGTAGAAAATCAGATCTAACTACAACCTTTGCACAGCTTATTGTTTGATATAATCAAACAAATCCTAATATAATGTTGTTTGATCAGTCAAACGAATACCTAAGACTATCCTTACACAATTCCTCTGGAAAACATTGAACAAACTTTCATCAGTCTTTCGAAGCGCTCACATTTTAGAAGCATACACGATCATTGTTATTAACCTGGTTTCTATTATCCTAAACTTAGTATACAGCCAAGGTGTATCCGCATTTTTTGATTGGGATTTGAGGTATTTTTTTTTTTGGGGGGGGGGGATACACACAAAAAAAAAATTAAAAGACGCACCAAGAATGTTCTTTCCCATCATCCATAGAACGTGCCCAAGCCATCTCAAACTTTCTCTCATTATAGCCCTAGTAAGTGGAATTGAACTCTAATTCTCGCACAGCCTACTGTTTGAAATACGGTTTGTAAGCCGGGTTCCCTGAACAATCCGTAGGCAATTTCTCTGTAAAACATCTAGCAAATCCGTATCCTTTTCTTTGGAACACCCATCACCCATGCTTCAGAACCATATTTGACCACTGTGACCAAATAGCACAGTGGTTAAAAGTAGAATATAGCTTCTGATATTCTAAAATTCTTCCATACTTTTTCCAACTGTGAAAAAACACCCTGAGCCTTGGCTATTCTACTTTTAACATCTTCTTTGCTCCCACAGTCCTTACTAATAATACTACCAAGGTAAGTGAAGCTTTTCCCTTGATCAATCTTTTCGTTAGCCAACGTCACCTTTTCATCTTCACTTATTCTTAGCCTTAGCGCCTTAGTCTTCTTAACATGAATTCTCAGATCTACTCTAGCACACTGAACTCACAAAACCTCTAAAAATTCATTTATTTTGCTCACACTTTTTCTTTGAAATCATTAGCATAATCTGAGTCGAGAAAAAATTCTACGCCATTTGATTTTGTGTTCTCCCTTTGCCTTTCCTGTGCTCCTTAAGTCCATCAAATGATCCATGTAAAGAAGGATATAACATAACCCTGCTGAACACCTGATTTAATACGAAACCTGGTGCTAACCTTATTTCCTATCTTAACCGCAATAGTGTTATTCTCGTACATAGAACTCATCACTTCATGTATTTGTCTGGTATACTCGCAGTTTATAGAATTAGCAGTATGATCATTCTCTATCTCTCCCATTATAAAAACCCGGACAGGGGTGGGAGTGCTCCGGAGAACGTTTTTGCAGATAGAAACATAGGCGTTATCAGATCTTTTCGCGGGTAGACAAGTCAGATTTCTCTTGGACACGAAACAAGTGAAAACCTGCTATTACGAATAATGCACTTGGTAACCATTTCTCAGTGATTGGCGATAACAGACTAATCCGCTAAGGCAGAAACAAGTGGGAGGAGCTTTTTGTTCGCACCGAGACCGAAGACCAGAAATTATCTGCGATAAGCTTACTGTCTATAAACTGTGGGTATACTATACAAGGATAAGATGTTCGCTAAAGCTGTTCTATCAGCAAAAGCAAACGCTTGCTCATGATCTATAAGGCTGAGGACCAAAGGTGTTTGATAATTCAGGCACTACTCAATTATTAACCTAAGAAAGAAAATTTGGTTGACACATCCTCTACCCTTTTCAAAACCACACTGTTCTTCTCTTATCACTTTGTCAACAGCATCTGTCAGTCTAAAAAGTATCATATTACTAAGTGATATGCTACCCAACTACATGTTTAACCTCCTTTACTTCTAGGCCAAGTGACTTAGTCGTCTCAACATTAATTTTGTAACTTAGTCTTGCACCCTAAAGTCTCAAGGCCACCAATCTTCATTTTTGCCAGCTTTTTTATATAAGATATTCAAAGCATTTACATACTCTAAGTCTAGGAGAGTTTCACTTTCCCATTTGGTTCAATTTTCTCTCACTACCTTTCCCGTTTTCCTTAAGACAAAGCCTGTCAAAATAATCCATACAAATTGGAATAGGACACAACCCTGCATAGCTCCTGATTCCGCACCATACCGACTACCAGTCTTCCTTCCTCCCTTAATCGCAGCAGTAGCGTCCTTTTACATAGCACTAATCACTTTAATATACTTATATGGTATACCATACAAGGACAAGCCTTTTACCAAAGCCATTCTTTCAGCCTTATGAAATACCTGCTAATACCCTATAAGATGTCTGAGCCTTTTAGAGGTCTCATGATGTTTGATTATAGGCGTTTGCGTTGCAAAATCTAATCAGGGATCTATTAGCTCTTAATAACACTTTAGACGAAAAAACAGGGGGGGGGAGCTTAGGATACAAAGGATCAAGAGCCTCTTTTTGGGCTATTCAGCGATGCAATTGCAAATCCTTGTCGAAGTCTGAATATTCGTATACACATAGAATGACGGAGGGAGACTGAGTAGTCGGTATAAAGCCCTAAGGATCTTAGAGTTTTTATTCATATAGTTTGACAATCCGTAGATATTGCATCAAGGGGTTAAATGTCCATCTTTCACCTAAAACTTTCTATGAATTCTTTGTTTTATGGACTTTTTGAATAATTTTGGACTGTTACCCTCTGGCTGTACTTACCATGCTGTCAATCTCATTATATATGACGGATAGTGAAAGAAATGTGAGGTAGCACCCATTTGAAATTAAAGTCCTCATGCATACAAGGGTTTGCAGACTGGATAATTAAAAGACCTGAAACGCGGAACTTCGTTTATTTCCCCCTGCATTCCCCATCCATTCAGGATGTGTTTTCTGTTGATTTTATTTCTGAAAAAAATTAGGCTGTTTGGGTTCGGTTTCCATCCAGGATTCTCTTGCTCCACCACATATCTGTACATATGTAAACATATCTGTTGCACCATTGATCACAAAGCTGTGCTTGCTAATTCTGCACTCCTATGGGTAAGCCATCGGAGTACTTATTTCACAAAGAGGGTCACGTCATAACTTGCTGAGGTTTCACGTTATGTTTTTAGATCCGCAGGATTCGAAGATCTTAACATGGGTATTTGGGAATGTTTCCCTTGAAACGCCCCATCACTCCTTCATAAATGCCTCTTTTAACTTGAAGATTAGCAGTCTTAACTAGCTGAGTAAATGTGTGTGCCTAAATTGGCATCTAGAATTCCACAGCCAAAAAACATCCAGTGCATATTTCATGTGGCTGATGCTCATTCCACCAACGCCCCTATTTCTCTGTTTCAAATACATAGATACGTATTTCAGAAGTGGGAGTGCTAGATAAGAACCTCTTACTCTCTTGGTTTGTATTCTAGGGTTAAAGAGACATGGAGACAGGAGGCACATTTTAGAACTGGGCTATCCAGAGATAATATTAAGTGGGTAATTTCTTGTAGCCTCTTGGGGAAAGTGGGTAATTTCATACTATGCTTCTTGGGGGAAGAAGAAGATATTTAGGAAGGGTTAAAATGAAAAGTGGTTATTACTGTTTCCTAATGTGTGGAGGGTGAGAGGAAAATTTGTCACATTCACTAGGGAATTGTGAAGGGCTAAGGGATTTGAAAAAGAAGATTTTTGGATTGGTTGAGGGGGATGAGACTTGGGGGAAAAAACTGTTGGGAAATGGGTGTTTTAATAGTACTGAGAACCTGGCGCGGTTTATTCGTGTGGGTGTAACCCATCGGGAGGGTGTTTTGTGATGATTTTGTTTGCTTGTTTGTATTTTTGATTTTGAATGGTTTTTCTTGCTTTAATGGTTTTGATCAAAAGTTTAAATTCAATCTTTTAAATTTATTTGTTTGTTGTTCTCTTTTTTTTGTGGCCATGGCCCTGTGGTTTTTTGTATGTGCCAAATATACTATACCATACAATACTATAAGATCGCAGCATGACTGCAATGAATCAAAACACTCTTAGTGCATACCTTACAAACGATATTCAAACGTTTGACTCCCCTAAAATAGGGTCATTTGAATTCTTGAGCTAGAGGATTTCAATGTAAGGGTAATATTGTAATACAAACTTCCAAAACAAAATATACGAAGGACATATTTCACAAGTTGTTTTGATTACAAATCTGAGGCTAAGAACGGTCCAAATTAAAAATCATTGAGTATATATTTCATAAATGGTGGACAGGCTGTGTAACTGTGAGGTGCAAATAAATATTTTTGTTTGCTCTTTGTAAAATTAGGTAAGCAATTAAAGGAAATTTTCTCAGTTGAACCCTCCCCTTAAAATGAGTTCTCGAATACAATCGTGACCGATTTATAAGAGTCCAGGTGCACGTTTGGGTAATGCTTAAGGTAGGGACAAGAATAATTTTTCATAAGAGGTAGGTAGGCAGATCAGATATAAAAAAAAAAATATTGTTTTTCCGGCCCTATTTTAAAAGTTTTCCTGCAATCCCTCTGGATAATGCTATGGGAAATTTCACTAACGACCCTGATTACTCCTCAAAAGTTATCTAAGCAACTATTCTAGGGGAAAACATAAATGAATAAAGAAATGACCGTAGAAACTTGCCTAACCTGGCTAACATTCCAGTCTTATTTTAGGCATTAATGCCTTGTGTACTTAAAAAAATTATCTCGGTATAGCATTTTTATTTAATAAATATAGCGTTTAAAATAAATAAATATCTGGAGATCGTATTTGTTTCTTAATCTTCAAAGTTGTCAACTGAATTTTCACGATTTCTTCTAAACCAAGCAAAGAGCCGGCTGTGCAACACAATTTTGAAAGGTATCAGCCCAATTTCAGCAAGAGTATCTACTTTTCGAAACCACAATCTTTCTATCCAGTCTGGATATTCAACATCGTCAATATCAGGTATTAGAACACCTTTTTTGCCCCTTTTTTCTTTTCTGACCTTTGGATCTTTAAGCCGAAAAACTGTCAACAACCCTCGAGGAGTAACTGGGTCTCCTGGCTTCCCATAATAGCTTAGTAAACTAGGGACTCTTCGTTCTTCAGTTCGATTACCATGATTATTATTAGAAAGCCTTTCCTTTGGCTTGAAATTGCTGGAGCTCGTAAATAGTGGCCTTTGGAGAGTTGGTCTTGGTGGCTTGTCTGAGTAAATTAAGTGAGTTTCCTGTGTCAACAATAAGAGCAGATAAAGGCCGAGAAGAAACTGAAATAGGAAATCAACTCAGCTTAAATTCTTGAAACGTTCTAAAATGGACGAGAAGAATTAAAAAGGAATTGAAAGTGTTTCTGAAAGGAGATGTGAAAATCAATTTGAAAAATGGAAAATAAATCCTTAGGTAATGTGCCACACTAAACCGGACAAACTTAAATTATCGTACCGTATATTTTATTGGGTTCAATGATTTTACAATAGGTCTACCTCCCATGAGTTCAAATAATGCAGGTTTTAATGACTGGTTCAACCCATTTTCTTATTTTTGTGTAATCTGTAAGGTATTTAGAAGTTTCTCTTTTTTCTCTCTCTTTTTCAGAATCCATGATGTCCTATTTATTCACTCACAAAAATACTTGAAATTCTGATACCAAATTGTCTTTTCTTGCATCATAGGTGCTTTAAAATGTTTATCTTTGATAAACAGCTGCTTATTAATAACATTCTAAACACAAAACATGATTGTTTTCTCGCAATCCTGCAACATTGAGGCTATTTGAAGTAATATACCGCCCTTTCAGTTCCCGCAGGCCATGTATCAATGTTAATAATATACTATTGCTATCTTTTAACAGTTTTGAAGGGCTGTTTACTATCAAAAGCCTTGTACACAAGGTTGCACGTGTCGCACACGGCAAACGTGTACCACGCGAGGCACAAGTAGGTGGAGTGTGATTTTTTTTATGATTTTTATGATTGGGTTATGATTTTTTTTTTTTTATGTCTTTTGATTTATGTCTTAATTATCTTGAGATTATGATATGTGATTTGTGATTATTTCTATGATTGTTATGATTGTAAAAGTTACTTATTTTTGTTCAGTGTATAAGTTTTCTTCTCTTTTTTTCCCTTATGTACTCTGTCATTTAGGGGATCTGCGCCCTTTTTTGTTTTGACAGGTTATAAATAAATTGAATTTAATAAGCGCAATTTGGCCATTCCGCAATTTTCTGACCATTCCGCAATTCTGTCTTGTCTTATTCATCTCAAATCGTATCAAACCTGGTGTTAATTAAGTAGCATAGTAAGAAAATTGGGTATTGTTTCGCTTAATGGTACACAGTCAAGTTTGGTTAATGCTAATAAAAAAATATAATGTAGGATGTATATATAATAGTTTAGAAATAAATTTAGGCTATATATTTGCACATTAGGGGGGTGGGGGGTAAAGCATAGCATATATTAAATACGTAACCTAACCTAGCCTCGGTACCTTTCCTTCTCCCCTAAACTCCAAAAAACAACAGTTTAAATATTGTAAATTTGATGAGAAACCACAATCTTCGATCAATTTAGATAACAATTAACTAAAAAAAACAAGTTTTTTTTAACTGAAAGTAAGGAGCGACATTAAAACTTAAAACGAACAGAAATTATTCCGTATAAGAAAGGGGCTGTCCTCTCCTCAACACCTCGCTCTTTACGCTAAAGTTTTTTATTGTTTTAAAAAATAAAGATGTGAGACATAGTCAAACTTTAGCGCAGAGAGCGAGGCGTTGAGGAGGGGACAACCCCTTTCATATACGGAATAATTTCTGTTCGTTTTAAGTTTTAATGTCGCTCCTTACTTTCAGTTAAAAAATTTGTTTTTTAAAAATTGATTTCTGAACATTTTTGAATTAATGCAGCTTTGATTTTGACTCACCGTACATGAATAATTAAAACGAAATTCGCATATTAATTTTCCTTTTTTTGGCTTATTGGCTTTCTCAAAATTTTGTTCTGATGTAACTTACGAATTAACTTACGTAACGAATTTCTATATTCGTATGTTTTTATTACATATATTAGGGAGCTCGCTCCCTAGTCAATACCTCGCTCTTTACGCTAAAGTTCGAATTTTTTTCGAATCACAAACCCCTGAATCACGAAGGCCGGTTAATTAGAATAGATAGCTCTTTTGAAAATACTAAAAAAAACTTTAGCGTAAAGAGCGAGGTATTGACTAGTGGGTGAATCCCCTCATATACGTAATAATTTCTGTTCGTTTTCAGTTTTAATGTTGCCTTACTTTCAGTTGAAAAAAAACTTGTTTTTTATTTAATTTCTGATCGTTTTTTAAATAATTCTTGGAACTCTGGCACCCCTTTCATAGAACCGTCCCTCCCCCAAGGAAATATCCTTCATGGAAAGATCCTCCCCCGTAACCCCTACTCCGAACCCGACCCCCCACTAGAAAAAATTCCTCCTGAAAACGCCTGTATACTTCCCAATAACCAATACTATATGTGAACAATGGGCAAAGTTTATAACTTGCAGCTCTTCCCCCGGGAACTGTGGGGATTACGTCATCCTCAAAGACATATTAATTAGATTTTCGACTATGCTGAAAAAAAATTGCTATCTCAAAATTTTGATTGGGCGACTTTGGGAAAAAATGAGCGTGGGAGGGGGCCAAGTTACCTTCCAATTTTTTTGGTCACTTAAAAAGGGCACTAGAGCTTTTAATTTTTGTTCGAATGAGCCCTCTCACGATATTTTAGGACTACTGGATCGATACGATTACCCTTGGGAAAATAATAATAAAAAAAAAACAATAAAAAAAAAATAAAAACACGCATCCGTAATCTTTTTTCTGGCAAAAAATTCAAAATTCCACATTTTTGCAGATAGGAGCATGAAACCTCTCTAGTAGGGTTCTCTGATACGCTGAATCTGATGGTGTGGTTTTCATTAAAGTTCTATGACTTTTAGGGGTTGTTTCTCCCTTTTTTCGAAAATAAGGCAAATTTTCTCAGGCGCGTAACTTTTGATGGGTAAGACTAAACTTGATGAAACTTATAGATTTTAAATGAGCATAAAAATCTGATTCTTTAGATGTTTCTATTGGTATCAAAATTCCGTTTTTTAGAGTCTCTGTTACTATTGAGCCGGGCCGCTCCTTATTTACAGTTCGTTACCACGAACTGTTTGATTACCCGCTTACGGGTCTCCATCACGGCATTCATTCGACTGTCTATAGCCATTGTGTACCATTAAGCGAAACAGTACCGAAAATTGCAATAGAGCCTATTGAGAAAAGTGAACGGACATATAGCTCACAACTGAAAGGCTTAAAATTACGTTTTAACGCTTATCTATGATCGCAAATATTTTAGGTTTCAGCCAGGATACAGCCTAATATATGCCATTAGTAATAAATTTAATAAAACCGAGTATTTCTTACGCAAGTGAAGGGTGAAATCATTTTTTTTTCTTTAACCCTTCACCTTGTTTGTCAGCATTAATACGCAACTGGGGTTCACTTCATTGTCACAAACTTGAGTCACTTATTACAGTATACAGGCAATTAAAAGTATTCTTGAGCAAAATTGTTATAGGAAAATGCAAACGGATTGTGGTGATGAATTTGTTAATCCCCATGTAGAAAAGGCATTATTGAAATATAGTACAATGCTCTCTTGCACATCCTAGATACACTCATGCATTTGTCCTCATTATGGACTATTTGTATGTTTAGGGACAATTCATATATCATACGCCAATACGGCCGCTGAGATTGGAAGGCTAAGAAACTCTTTAAATTGTAGTTCTCAGAACTTTTAGCATTCAGGCTAAAATTGCTAGCTATGGGCCAAAATACTAGAACAAAATACTAGAACAAAAATGCTAGCATTTCTTACGCAAGTGGAGGGTCAAGCTGAAACCTGAAAACACAAATTACTACTTTGCCGATTATGCAAGATTAAGAAAAAACGGACTCGTCTTATTTCCTTATATCAGCAGAATTCTAAAAACTAGTAATTTACTGAAAAGTTTTCCAATTAGTAGAAGATTGACTAATAAGTAAAAGGACGTTCTTATAGCTTATACTTTTTTTTAACAACATTTAAGTTCTTACCTTTTTGTTACTATTTCTCATCACTATATGTTTACTTATCAAAGAGCAAGCGAGGTTTAATAAAAGCAAGGTAAGAAGTTATGTAAAGACCCTCACCTTCAAGAAAATATTCGATAGGAATACAAATTAGGAATTTCAAGGTATTGACATTTAAAAAGCTTCATTCCGCACGATAATATCCCTGTTTTTGAAATTTAGTATATGTTGATGTTGGTAATTTACCAAATTGGTAATTACGCTCACTCATCCGTTCAAAATTAAACCTGGGTGTAAAATTGTTTGCAAAGGGAATTCATTCGCAAGCTGAATTTGTAATTCATTACGTAAAAATTTATGGAGCATGATTAAAAATTTAAACACAGTCTAATAATTTAGTCCAAAAAATAGTAAAAAAGAAGAAAAAAATATAACGTAACTACATAATTTTAGAAAACACAGAAAACCCTAAAAATCCTCTAAAATCCTTTGTTATGGTAAAAAATCCTCTAAAATCCCCAGATGGATGGTCAAAAAGCCCAATCTTTGGCAACATGTCATCTTTCTTCCATTAAGCGTGACCAGATAATCTTAACCTTTCTTGCATTGTAACTAAAAATTTCAAAAGGGCAATTCCAGCTGGAATGAACTAGCCTATATTATTTTTTAAAAATAGGAAAGACATATTTGGAAATACAGATTTTTTCTCTTAGACCTTAAATGGACCTATCTAGAAAACGCTTTTATTTGTTTTTTCCAGTGCATTATTTGTGTTACATTATCTATATGACAATCACAGTACAACAATCAGTTAGTTAACTGATTTTGCAACATAAACGACGTAGACTTCTTCTACCATATATAGTTTCCTGAATATTACACCTTTCTCTTGGAAAAAAAATACTGTACAGTAATGGTACAGTAAAAAGAAGGACGAGAATAGGAACCTATCATGAGTTCCAAGGGGGACTCCATATATGGGCATAGAATACTGACAGAAGTTTACAACATTGCCGGATAAGAAAGGTACTATTTGGTACTTTAAAGCACCTTTTTTAAGGTCAATTTGTTTGTTGTTTCTAAGTGTATTGACTCCGGGGCGAAGTTTGCATATGCGCACTGAATTTTAACGGGGCAATGTATTGATCCACTAGAGGGGAAGCAGTTTTCTGAGAAATTGATTTGCATAATCGAGGGGGGCTAGATTTCTGAGAACTCGATTTACATAAACGAAGGGGAGAGAATTTCTGAGAAATTGATTTGCATAATCGAGGGGAACAAGATTTCTGGGAAATTGATTACGTAATTGTTGGATTATTGATCTTGCCTAACGAGACAGGGTCAATGACACCTCTTTCAAGGTCAATTTGTTTGTTGTTTCTAAGTCTATTGATCCGCCGACGGGAACAAGATCATGTGTCTCTTTCTACGCCAATCAGGGAAGTTATGTAAGGTTTCCTTACATCACAATTCGCCCTTGAGATTTTGTATATAACGCGTTGTATATAACGCGATAATTTAACCTCAACGACATGCGTTGAGGTTAAATTATCATATAGTCTCAAGCCACCATGGATAGAGAATCTGATATTATTGACAAGGAAACTTTATCTACAATGATTAATAATGTGAGTTCTGTTTAGTAAATTTTCTTAGTTTATTTCCAAATAAAATTATTTTACATAGTCCCCCTCCAGTATATTCAAATTCAGGTAAATCCCCCCCTCCCCCCAAAACAAACTCCACTATGCGATGTTTATAGTCGATAGAAAGCGTAAAAAATGCTCTTTTTTACCATGTAACCCACCCCGTTAACGATTTTAATTCTTTCATTGGAAACAATTCTGTTTTTCGATAAATTCTTGCTTTCTATATTTCTACCTAAAAGTGTCAACTGACTTCTGTCAACCCTTAGCTATTAATATGCCGATTCCATTTAAGCTGTCAACCTAACTTTTATCAGTTCCGCAAAGATTTAAATAGGGGTAATTATCGCATCCTGTCAACACACATCCGGTATCTACGAAAACAAGGGAATTAAGCATTACGATGGTTTCACGAAAAAGATTCTTTTTTTTCAGTTGAATTAGCGACAGTAAATCCTTTGATTTGCAAGGGGGGATGGGTGTTAGTTATAATAAATAGTTTCATTTAGTATTCGTTTTCCATTTTGAGTACTCAATGTTTATATGGGGGAGGGAGGGGGAAGGGGCAATGCCTCAATTCTAACAGCTTCGTTGTAAGGTGAAAACAAACTGCCCCCCCCCGTGAACTGAAAAGGGATTGTTGCTTGTACAGACATGTACCCCCTTTTTGACAAGAAAACTAATGTAGCCTTTCATATATATATATAACCCTGAAGTTTAGTGTTTGGTTAGATTTTAATTATACCATATTTATGGCTGGGTATTTTGAGATCTATATTTTAAATCATTGGCCTTGATTTGCCAATTTTTACTTTTTGCTTTGCTGAAAAGGGGGGAGGGGCTTCTTTGAGACAAATGCTTTCTAGACAAAATTATGCCTTACAATAAATTATGGTTTTCTTGTCTAACAGGGGAATCGATATTTTATACTAAATTTTTCTTCTTTTTAAGGATGATTCCGACGGATGCTCTCCTCCTCCTGAAAAGAACGCTAGAGTCCAAGATAAAACCCCTGTGAGGGCGTCAGTTATACAATATGGCCACTGTCCGATGCCCTCCAGCTCTACACTGCCTGCCAAAGCTTCAGCTGCGCAGGCAACAATACAGCCAGGCCAAAAACCAAAAAGAGATTGGATGGCTGCTTTCAATGCTGCAGCACCACCTATACAAGATTGTGAGCTTTCCCTCCAACATACGTTGCACGAGTTTTCAAGACCTGTCCCGTCTACTCAAGGTAATGAGGTTGCCCTCTAACACGCGCTACCAGGACCATCTGGCACCCAAGTGCAGCCGGAATTTGGTAATGTAAGCATTTTTACCTATAGTTTCTACCTGGTTATAAAATATCTAACTATTTCTTCCAACTTTTTTATGCCTTTCTTTTCGCCATTTTTCAACACAGTAAAAGTGTGTCAGAGATATTAAAATATTTTTTCTCACAAAGGAAATATAATGTTCTCCCTTTGAATCATGTCAAGTGCATGCATTCACCCTGCTAAATTAGGTTAGTGAAGCCAAAAAAGGCACTATATCCTGGTCATAGTAGGGTTAAATAATTTCTATTGCAATATAAACGAAAGGTTAATCTTGCCTCTACATATTTCTCAAAAAACAACTTTCTATCGGAACGAGTTGTGTATCATGACAGGAAAAGGCTATCCATTTCAAATCATGTTTTTTCCAAAGCAGATAAAGAGTATTAATGAATTTTTTTGGGAGGTTTTGTTTGAGCAAAATCAAAACCTACTAAGTCATGTTTTAGATTGTAAATATCTTATATTAAGGTGGAACTTTCAGGATATATAAACTAGTGAATTAACCAAATGCTACTAAGCACATACAAATAATAATCCAATTTTAAAAATGGGGTGATTTAGACACTTTGAAAATAAGCTATTTTCTTTTGTAGATTACATTGGTTCCATATTCCTTGTCGCCGTCCTCATCAGTTCGAGAAGAAGAAGAAGACTCATCTCTGGAGTTTCGCAACAGTTCACCAATCAGTGAATGCAACGGTATCGTTAATGAAATACCTGACAATATCGATGATTTTTAAGTAATTATTTTAATGTAGATAGTAGCACAGTTGAGCAGGGGGACTTGCCTTTGCTAAGTCCAAACACTATGCAACTTTTAGAGGATTTTACACGGGAATTAACAGGGAACCCTTCCCCCACTGATTACACGAATATAGTTCAAACAAATGAAATAGATTCTCACAATCCTATTGTTGAACAATGTGGGGGATGGGGGGGTGATAATATACAAGAGGGGGAGGAGGGTGACAATACCCAATTTATGACATTTCCAGACTTCCAGCTGACAAATTCGATATTAAATACAATAGTCGTCTACACTGCGACTGTCGGGGATCCATTTAATTCGCTTATGGGGGGGGGAATTTTGTATTTGACCCTATAGATATTGTCCATACATATGTAGATACAATTCGCGCACTGTTAGAAAACCAGATTTAGTTGTGGGGTGGTAGGGAGGCTATTAAGGTTTCAATTGTTTTAAAGGTATTTTATTTAAATGAGGGTAAAAGTGAGGTTTATGACCACTATGAACATACCGAGATGCTAGTCGTCCACCCGCATCTAGAAAATTACGAAACAGTTTTCATGGATTGGGTAGGCCATATTATTACGCATCTCGAAAATTATAACGAGAATGGTAGTGGATCTGTGGCTCTTTTCGTTGAAAATTTAAGCGTAAATATTTGTAAATTTAAAAAAGATTTTATTTTAATAGGGGGGCATAGGGATAAGGTTACAGTTTTAAAATATAATCCAGATTTAGAGGGTTGTCAAGGCGTTCAGCGAATCTGTTTTGAAACAGGTCAAAAATGTCTCATGTATGATTTCCTCATGTCAGCTTTCCGACCTTTGAAAAATGAAGCCACAAAGAAAAATTTAGAATAGTGGGCTGTGCATGCGAAGATAGGGTCCGATTTTCCCACTGCAGATTTCACTTGTTTAGAGGGAAAATACCCAGTAACGCTAAGATCCATTGGTATTTTTGAAAGGGCCAATGCCCATTTAAATATCGGTGTTACTGTGCTTCAGTATGAAACTGAATTTGAGGATGGGGCTCGTTCTAATAAAAAGGGGGTCTTGTTCCCAGTAAGGGGCCCGTCAATTGAATTGGTGAAGCACTGGGTTTGGTTGTTGTATACACCACCTAGTAAACCTAATGTAATTGGCCATTCTAAGGCTATTACAGACATCAGTAGATTTTTGGACGAGGGTAAGACTAGGGGGACACGTTTCTACTGTCCAATATGTCTGTCTAGATTTTGGACTGAATTAAAGTTACAGAATCATATGAAGCATTGTAGACGGCATGGCTATCAGTTATTGGAAACGGTTTCAGGTGATCGGGCCATTTTACGTTTTAAAAACTTGCAAAATACCCTCCTCCAAAGCAATAAAATCTCTTTGGATTGTGAAGCGAAGCTAGTGGAAGTGAACGATCCTCGATTTTAAAATCAAATAAAAGAATATCGAGCCATTGCAGTCTCTTACGCCCACACACAAAGAAACAACTCTAACCCTATGCAGTTGTTAGAAATAGTTAAGACTTTGGATGAGGACGAGTACATGATCAAGGCACTGACCAAATTAATTGGCACTGCAAATGGCACTATTTCTCGTTTGAGAAATACCCATTACCAAATGTTGTTGTCTGCAGAGGATCGTCTCGGGATTAAAAATCAAAAAAATATGCTGGGTTTGTAAGGGGGAGTGTGAAGAGGGGGCTAAGGGAAAAGGGACTAGGGGGAAAAGAGGCGGGAAGGGGAAAGTCAGAGATCATAGTCACTTGTGGCAGGAAATATAATCGAGGGGTAGTAATTTTAGAGGGGTAGCACGTCAATCGTGCAATGTGAATGTAAGCCAGCAGCTTTTTTATACCGGTTTTCATTCACAACGCAAATTATGATTTAAAATTTATTTTACCGGCTTTGGCACGTATACACAGGGAGGGAGGGGGAGTAGATAGTCCATGGGTAAACAATTCATTTACCTATAATTTTGTCCCCAAATCAGCCGAGAAGCTGGTGCTTCTCGAGTTGAAATGGCAGGTAGTGAATAACGGGCAAACATGTGGGAATAAAATCAGGTTTTTAGATTCTTTTAGTTTTTTCCCCAAGGCATTGAGTCAATTGATTCAAGTGCAGAAAAGTGACAATTTTGATAGTTTTCCTTTGCTTAAACAGCACTTTCCAGACAGTGAAATGTATGATCTATTGACCTCTAAAGGTGTATATGAATACGACTATTACCGTTCTGGCGCTCACTTAAGCGAGGAGAAACTTCCTCCAATTGAAGCTTTCTATAATTCACTCACCAACAGTGAATGCACTGCCGAGGAATACGAATTTGCCAAGAGGGCCTGGGCTAAGGGTAATTGTAAAAATGGGTGGGATTATTGTAGGCTGTACTTGGCCAGTGACGTTTTAACTCTGTTAGATATTGTCTCTAAAAACACAGACCAAATCTATTCAGAGTTTGGACTACATATAGGTTACTATTTTTCCACGCCACATTTGGTGATGAACTTGATTTTAAAAATTAGTAGGGAAGAAATAGGGTTGACCACTGATGTAGATCAACACCTTTTTGTAAAAAGATCAATGAGGGGGGGGGGGGGGTGGTATTTTTTCATGGAGATCGCGTTTTGAGAACAGATCCAAGCGAACAAGACACTGGTGTAAAGTCAAATGCAGTTTTCCTTGACATGAACTCCTTATATCCCTCGGCAATGTCTCACTACTCTTTGCCGTGTGGACACTATAAATGGATTGAGAATCCTTGTGAGTTCCCCGACATTCACACCTTCAAGGACAATGGGCCACAAGGATGGTTCTTTGAAATTAACGGACACATGCCATTGGCGCTTCATGATTCAGTCAGAGATTTTGTTTTCCGCTGTATCAATTGACCAGTGACAAAAGACTCACTGAGCCCATACAATCGATCATTGGTTGAGGATATGGGGATACGCGGGACACCCTCTAAACAGAAACTGGTTGCAGACCTAGACCCTAAACAGAATATCGTTGTTCACCATATGCTTTTGCGCTGGATGGTAAACAATGGTTTCAAGATCACTAAAACACATAGGGTCCTGCAATTCAGTCAAAAACCTTATTTGAAGACGTTTATCGATACCTTTGTCGATAAACGCTCTCGGGCAAATAGTAAAGTAGAAAAGGAAATGAACAAGCTCATTTTAAATTTAGTGTTTGGCAAAATGTGTGAAAGCGTACGAAACAGATCCCGTTGTGAGGTCGTGACTGACCCCCAAGAATTTGCACACATTATTGCAGACCCCAATTTTACATCGTTCATGAGCATAGAGGCAAGCATGGTTCTTCTACAAAGAAAGAATAGAAATGTGATGCTGAACAAGAATATAGCGGGAGGTAGTTCAGTACTTAAAATTTCCAAAAAGCTCATATTGTCTTTTTTTACAATGTGTGCAAGGTACTATGGCAAAGGGAGGGGGAGGTTCAAGTTTATTATGGTAATACAGATTCTCCGCTGTTAAAAGTAAAAACCGGGGATTTATTGGGGGATTTAGAAAATGGGGAACACATCAGCTCACGGATGGATTTCACTAACTGGAATGCATCCCTCTACCCTGAATTGGTGAAACGTCAGGCCCCCAATCAGCTACTCATTTTAAAATCAGAGACGGGGAGTGATTTGATATCCAATGGGATGTTCCCGGGTCCTAAAGTTTATTGCGTAGAAACTCACAACAAAGATGTAAAACAGGCGTGTAAAGGGGTGCCTACACATTTTGTAAAAAACAATTTCAACATGAGTGTCTACAGAACCTGTGTAGAGAGTAGCCTAGTGCCGAGAGCCCAAGTGCTTGCAATTCGCTCTCTGCAGTATAAAAATTGTACTGTTAGAGTTGAAAAGAATGCAATGTCGTCTATATCCGACAAAGTCTTTGTGCTCGAGAATGGTGTAAGTGTACTCCCCCACGGCCACTATAGAATTTCAGACCGGGTTGAATGTGTAGACTATCGCACCCAACTCGGTCTGGATATATTAACTTAAATGCTCCAACCTAACCTTCCATGAATTAACTTAAATGCTCCAGCCTAACCTAACCTTTCATGAATTAACTTAAATGCTCAAACCTAACCTAACCTTTCATGAATTAACTTAAATGGTCCAACCTAACCTAACGTTTCATGAATTAACTTAAATGCTCTAACCTACCTAAACTTTCATGAATTAACTTAAATGCTCTAACCTAACCTAACCTTTCATGAATTAACTTAAATGCTCAAACCTAACCTAACCTGCTACAGCAGCGACGGCGACTATTGTATACTGTTTTTCCACAGTGACCCCGGGGGTTGGGGAGGGGGGTCCAGCCCCCGGCCATCCTTCGTTCCACGGCTCCCATCTGCGACTGGCCTTCAGCTCCCGCCCTCGACCGGCCTTCTGCCCGCGGCCCCACGGAGGGGTGGAGGGTATCTTTTAAATTCATAGTGTTCAACTGTGCTATTTTAAGGTGTAAATTGCTTTTATGTCAATATGTTGTTGTACAAAAATGTGTGTGAGTGTTGATTAGTTTTTAACCAAAAAACGAGTCAAACCAAAAAACGAGCAGAAAATTAGTTTTTTTATGACAATAAATGTTATTGTTGTACATATAGTGTGTGTTGTTCTTGTTGAACAAAAAAGTGTTTTTGATAATAAATATTGTTGTTGTTGTTAATAAGTATTGTTGTTGTTCTTGTTAAACAAGCTTTTATGATAATAAATGTTCTTGTTGAACAAATAGTGTTTTTGTGTTAATAAATGAATGAAATATTGTTTTTGTTGTTCTTGTTAACGTAAATAGATCTATGTGAAAATTATCATTACTTATTCATTGGACAAGTATGGTTTACAGTTAGTTGTAGTGCGACTGTTCTCAACAGCAGCAGTATGTATCAGTTTAAAACACCATTCAGATCGTTACTGTGTCGTCCATCACTGTCGGGGAAAACGAAACTTTTAGCAAAAATAATTCAAAATTGTAATAAAATGTTTTCGGAAAAACCAAAGAAAATTTATTATTGCAATAGCATTTGGCAGGAGTCCTACGATCAAATAAAAGCTCATGCCACATCCATACCAATACAATTCATACGGGGACTTGATGTTTTCATTAGTATTGAACCAAACTCATGGCTGATTATTGATGATTTGGTTGAATCAATTGAACAGTTCTCATAGGAAATGCTACAGATGTTTACCGTTCGCTCTCATCATGAACAAATTTCCATAACCCTAGTTTTACACAATCTGTTTCCTCAGAGCAAATGTATGAGAACCCTTGCTTTGAATTGTACCATCTATATTACCTACCGAGTTGTTCGTGATTCTAGATCACTTATAACTCTCAATAAGCAAATATATCCAGGTGCTCCGAAATTTCTGCTGTCAGCGTACACTCAGGCAACAAATAATCCCTACGGGTACATTTTGCTAGAACTTACTCAGAACACACCCGAGGATCTACATGTAGTCACAGATATTTTCGACAAAGAAATTACTGTATATCTTCCGGTGAACAGTAGAAAAGGCTATTAGTTGTCATCATGACACTAAAGAAACTACCCAAACAACGGCATCTATTTTCCGCTTTAGGCACTTCAAAACCTCCACTCAGGAAGGCCATACTCAAACATGGTGTTGACGACAATTTCATTAATCTAATACCTGAACTTTGTTTAAATTTGACTGAGGGCAATGTACACTTGCCAGAAGGTGTTAGACAACAGACAAAGCAACATCGTTCCACTGTACGTGCCTTGGCTTGCAAAAACAAGGGAATTTTTTTTAAAAGAAAGCGTCTCCTTCAAGCGGGCGGTAGCTTTTTTACACTTTTAATGCCAATAATTGCAGGACTTGTAAACAGCTTTCTCTAGATGTCTATACCCTATAAATTGACGCCATTTGAACTTTTCCTCTCGCTTTGGAACATTTAGAAGACAATCTAAGCAAATTCATTAATGATGAGAATATTGCCAATGATAAAAAGCTAGTTTTACTTCAAGATGCATTGTGATGTGTGGACAAACATAGACCTTATCGTGAGAGATCCACCACCATGGTCACAGATCCCCCTAAACAGGAAACATCACCTCAAGATTCTGCACAATCAAAGGAGAAGGAATTGAATTCCATAGTGACAACAATTCGAAACCTATTGCCAGTGACCTATCGAGAAGAGAGTAAAAGAGTATTAACATATCTCATGTTGGAAACTGATGATCATCAAGTTAAGATCAATAGCACAGGGAAACGAATTATAATTCAGGGGAAAAGTTATAATCTAGTTGATTTGATTTGTGATATGGTGACGAATCGTAAAGGACTTTTATCATTTGACAATAATCTATACACCTTTCTAAATGCATCAAACTTCCCCAAAAGTCTTATTGGCAATAAACAAATTCTAAAGAAACTAAGAGAATATAGTCCTCCAACAACGCCAACACCACCGTTTAAAAAAGAAGAAGAGTCAATAATGGAAAATGCTAGCAGCAGCAGCAATAATTTTATAACACTAACGATGGTGGCTAGACAAAAGCGACGACGGATTGATTCACCCTCCAGTGTTCAAAAGGGGAGTGGACATTACACTACGTGTTTGCATTCAAAATGGATGAAGTTCTAAAACATGTCTATGAAAATATTGGTGAAGCGGGAAGTCTAAGTTCCCCCACAACGCTTTCTAAAGTTGCCTCTGACATAGATGGCAGCACATTAAAAAAAGCAAAAGAGTATCTAGAAAATAAACCGAGTTACACACTGCATCGGAATCGCAGGCTGCGTGGCAAACAATATCGACAAACTAAGGCTTTTTCCCTCTGCATATAATGCAAACTGATCTTTTAACTTTAGACACGATTCAACGGCGTCACAATACAAACTAAAAATATATTCTAGTGACAATCAGTGTCTTTAGTCGCTATGCCTATGCCATTCCGTTGTAATCAAAGAGAGGTTTTGAAGTTGCTCATGCTTTAGAAAGTATTCTTGAACAGGAGTGCTATAGAAAAATTCAATCGGATAGCGGTAGTGAATTTGTTAATCCTCATGTGCAAAAGGTTCTATTGAAATATAATACAACACTTTATCATAGTCACAGCCCGATAAAGGCTGCATTGGCTAAACAGTTGATAAGAACGATTAATTTCAAGATATTGTAAACTGAAAAAATACTGCTGCTTTTATTCATGATTTAGATAAAATAATGCAAGCATACAACCATCGACCACATCGATCCCTGTCCAACTCAAGCCCTCGGGAAGTTCATTGCAGCGAAAATACATTTGATGCTTTTCTTAAACAATATTCCTGTGAAAAAGAAAAAAATGTGGAGAAGAAATTCAATGTTGGTGATACTGTTCGAATTAATAGAACCACCAATATTTTTGAAAAGAGGAATTAATTATAGAGCACAGAACTTTTTAAAGTGTCCAAAATCCTAGACACTATAACCAGGACATATCGACTGCGATTATGAGATTTCATAAAGATTATGAGATTTTCGGCGGTTTTTATGAATATGAACTGCAAAAAGTTAGAAACGCTATTGAAATTTATTAAATAGAAAAGATATTAAAGAGTGGTACTCGCAGGGGCAAGAGACAGCTGCTTGTTCGCTGGCTAGGATACAACTCTGATTTTGATTCTTGGGTCAGTGTTGAAGACAATAGCAATGCCCAATGGTTTTTATGTGACTTTCATGTCCAATGTTTCCGATCCTCTCTACAATGATTTGAAATTTTTGGACGAAACTCTCTCCCACCATCAAATTTGACGGCGCGTATGAAGTGGCTCTTGTCGACTGTATTCTCAAAATACATATGATATCCTGAGAGAAGACTGCAACTATGACATAAAATTAGACCCTATGATTGACCGCCACCCTCAGGTGATCAAGAACAAATTAATAAGATCAATTGGATGAATTATCCATATATTGAATTACCCTATGAAGAACTCACCTGTATGAATGATTTATGTCGTTCTATAAATACAAGAATTTCCGCTCGTAAAAAAGGAATTTTTCATTTCAACTATTCAAAGGAGGAGGATAAGACCTATATTAGTTCACCCATTGCCAACGAAAAGGTTATTATCAATGATAATCTAAAGGATGTTCTTGGCTTTAAGCTCAATATAATCAATGGTAAAAGTGCTGGAAAAACTAATTTTATTTTTGCTGACTATCCGCCTGCCTTCTCCACGGACACTTGTATATTTCTCTACGCTTCTTTGTTGAAACGCCCCGGGTTGGCAATTTCAATGTTCCCCTCCTACGAGTTCTTGAACGAAAAAACCAATCAAGAACATATTCACCACTACAATATAAAGCATCTTCAGTGTATCCCCGTAAACAATTCCTATTTGGAACTCTGTCAGTTAACACTAAGAACAGAATTAGGTGATCCCCTGGCAATATCAAAAGGTTTGGCTGTGATTACATGCCATTTTCGACCCAATAACAACAACAACAAGATGTCTAATAGAAAAGTGGTATTTATTTGTCCTGATATTGGCTGCTATGTTAATACCCTTGGCCCAAGACAACAGGGCAATAGAATGGACTATTACAGAGGTCGCTCGTCAATGTCTGGCTATGGTCTTGGCAGTCGGTTTGCTAAGCTGTTTCGCTCCGCACTAAATCTGGCTAGAAAATATATTGTACCGGCTGCGACAGATTTTGCATCCTTTACACTATACGATTGAAGCTCTGGCGAGGATTTTAAAAAAAGTGCTTCGGAAAATCTTAGGTCCAGTGCGCAAACCCTTGGTGAGAGATTAAAACAAAATGGAAAAGGTTTTAAAATGTCGAGAAACAGTGCATCACTCATCAGTCTCTACTCAGGGTAGAAACAAAAGACATCACCCCAGTCAAAGAAAAGAAAGAAAAAGCCGACATGCACTGTAAACAGAAGAAGAAGCCCCAGGAAGAGAATTGTTAAATCGAAAATAGATTTGTTTTCCTAAAATGTCATTTCTACCACATAAGGATTCTCAACCTTCAATCACCTCCTCATTGAATATATTTAATGCAGAAAATGTTGATGTGAGTGTAAAACATGGATACTAGGAAAAATTTTATCCGCAACAACCCCTCTCCGATAATATTCACATTCAAATTTATTCAAATGAGGACTGCTTTATGGATATGTCTTTAACATTTATAGATTTACGAATGAAAGTCTGGAAATCTGATAATACATTGTCAATTCTTGCCGATGGAATATCCTATGAAAATTGTATATTACATAATTTATTTCGTCAAATCCGTGTCTACATAAATGGCACGCTTGTGAGCACAAGCAACACATCTCTCAAATTATACAAGCTATATGCAATTCATTCTGATGACACCCAAGTCATACAAGGAATTGAGAGGCACCTCCGATGGATTTGTATATATCACTAATACTGATAGTACAAGTAAGTAAGTAAGTAAGTATGACGGCACTAGACCTTTAAGGTCCAAACCGGCGGTGCTGATCTCCGTTTCTTGACCCTTCAGCCAGGAAGTGCAATGGAGGGCTGGGGGCCAGCTATCCTCTGCTTTCGCACACCCTTCCTGCTTACCTTCCCCAGATATCTCCAGGTACCCATTTAGAGCTGGGTTGACTCTGGCTAAACTTACAGAGTCACACCACTGACCCGCGTCCCAAAACAAATAACTGGCCACTAACTGGCCACGCCAGGGATCGAACCCGTGCCCCTTGGACCAAGAATTCTTAACCCAGCGCACGTCCACTTAGCCAGGACATCCTGGCTGGATACTGATAGTACAGATGCACTTAAAAATGCTACAACTAGTGAATTACATCTAGTTGGAGAAATATATAATGAAATATTTAATATACCCCCTTGGCTACCACCCAATATTAAAGTGGATTTAAAATTGACGCTTGCTCTATCCAATTTCATTTTACGAAAAGAACTTGCTGCCAATCCAGATGTAACTCTAACCCTCACCTCGGCAATACTACATGTACGCAAACAACAGGTTATGAGTTCTGTTGCTTTGGCAGTGGAAAAATGAGAGCCAGTGGAAATAATATTAAACTACTCGTTCCTCATGCAATCACCAATCAGCATCATATTGCCACAGTCTCACTCACCTTCACCGACTCATCCTTTATCAATGGTGAAATTCCGTCAAAACTGGCCTTGGCATTTGTAAAAAGCGCTAGTGCAATAGGATCGGGGACTGGATGCCCACATAAATTTGAAATGTTTGGGCTTTCATCTCTTGTCTGCATAGTAAATGGAATCCCACTCTACAATCTATCTTTTGGTAAATCCTATAGGACATTGTATGAGTTGACCATGCAAACCCTAGATCATGATTCACAACTATTTGAAAATGGTATAACTGAAGAAATCTTTACTAAAACACATGGTATCATTGTATTGGATTTGTCTGGCACCCAGAATATGAGTATAGTACGTACGGGGAGTGTGCGTTTAGAATGTACATTTGTCGACCCATTACCGGAGAGTATTGCACTAATCTTGCTAAATCAATATGAAACCTATTGGGAAATCACTCCCGAAGGCAGTGTTTTATTAGACTTGGCACCATGAACACCAGTCAAATAATTTAATGTATTTAATATGGACCGCTACATGTCCAAATACAGATCCTATTGTCTGCCCTCGGACCTTCTTGGAAAAATTCAAAGTGCCAACAATACCCTAATTATTGTTAATAGTAGTCCATCGACTGTGCAGACTGGTAATTGGTTATGCATCTTTCAAACAGCAAAGAATATAGAATTTTTTGATCCTCTTGGCCTACCCTATTTTATTCTACACTCCACATATCAGCAACTATATTGAGAGCAGTGGGAAAACTATTATTCAAAATCGGAAGAGAGTGCAGGATCTGACGACTAAAAGCTGTGGCTTCCATGCACTACTATATTTTGTGTTCAGATGTCGTGGCTATACTTACAAGCAGTTTCTCAATATTTATGTAGACAATCCACGTCTGAACGACTTTATGGTGGAAAATGTCCTCTCATACCTGTATAATATTGATTTTAGTGCCCTACGAGTAAAGTTCTTAAAAAATGTATGTGAATTTCTTTATTAATAAATGAAAAATGTATACACAACAATGTCTTTATTCTTTACTTTAGATTTCTTCTTCTGTGTATAGGCAACTGTCGTGAACCACTAATGCCGGTAAATCATTTGGATTCACTGTATATTGATCTTGATTGGCTGCAAAGTCAGGCTCACAATTTCTAAAGTATAATGTAACTTTACTCTTGTCACATCTCTTTGTATACTCAATGATACTATTTGCATTCATATTATGAAATTCACGTGTTTCAATCTGTCTATTTGAAGCAATATCACATACAGTGTTTTCAAATCTTGAATCACATTCGGTAGCTGCCAAATGAAAATCACTAGGTTTACAGTCACAATAGGCAGTGTCGTCACAACGATGAAGTAGAAACCAAATTGTCTTGTTACCCCAACAGTTGAATTGTAGACCTGATTCTTCCTCCCAAAATAATTTAAATCCACTACGATACCAATCTCGCAGAAATAAACTAAAATCACATTTGGGGTTCTTTCCAATCATACCGGGGTAAGTATTCTCCCACTGATCAAATTCGTCATAGTGACAATTGGAGCGTTGATGTCCTCTAGGGTGAGAGTCACAAATCTCTTCAAGACATGAATTACATCCTTTAATTTGTACTGCGTATCCTCTATGTAATTTACAAGGATTACTCAATTTGCACTTTTCATTATAGTCATCAATAATTGTACAATTCTCACATGATGTCCAACTGCCAAGAGTGTACATGCATAGAGGACATGTATAGAACATTTTTTTGGTTTCCGATGTCAAATCTCTCACAGTTAAAACGAAATTGATCCTCTTTCGATAAATTCAGAGGGAGGAATAGTGAGAGGAGTAAATCTGTGACGTTACCTCTTTCGAATGGGGGGAGCCATCTACAATGGTTTCAAAAGTATATCCACGATTTTATTCTGCTTTGTTCCAATTAATATATCAATAAATTGAGTATAAGCATTTGAGCCACATTGTAAAAGTTTCATACAATAGTCCAATGGGGGAGAATCAGTTTTCATTATATTGTCAAGTGTTCCCTGTGAGAATATCTTCCGTTGAAGGGATAACTCGAGAAAATCGTCATCCAAAATCAAATGTTTTTCCATAATCACCAGATTCAATCTTATTCTCTCTTTCTCAAATTTATTCATTTTTTAATCCTATCACTCTTACTGCTGACTCTAGACTGACCTTGATTCGTTAGCCTAACATTCTAACAAAAAGAAAGGGAACATTTTCGATTTCGAAACAATTTTATTGTATAATTACAACAATAATATTACACATGTACAATTAGCGATAGAGCTTTTTGTCTTCGATATGCTTCACTATTGCCTTTAAAGCACTTTGAAGTCTATTCACATGCGCTATATCAACTTTTGCAGCGAAGCATAATTGATCCTCCATTTTAAATTTGCTCAAAGATATCACATATCTTGCATATACTTCATCCCATTCCAGACAAAGCCGTGATCCTCTCGTGATTTCCATCGCAATCTTTGGTGCTCTTGTATCATTGCCACCAACTCCACAATCAACTTCTAATACTGTAAACATTCCACTCATTATTAAAAATATATCCTAATGAGTAAAGTCAAACTGTTCTCACTCCTTGAATTCTATTCACACACTAATAACAACTATAGCAAATATCCTTTCCTTATACTCACGGCAATCCTGTCCTGTTAATATTTCTGACTCCCTGATTGCATTAGAAAGAGACACGTGATCTTGTTCCCGTTAGCGGATCAATAGACTTGGAAAAAACAAACAAATTGACCTTGAAAGAGGTGTCATTGACCCTGTCCCGTTAGGCAAGATCAATAATCCAACAATTATGTATTCAATTTCCCAGAAATCAAGTTCCCCTCGATTATGCAAATCAATTTCTCAGAAATTCTCTTCCCTTCGTTTATGTAAATCAAGTTCTCAGAAATCAAGTCCCCCTCGATTATGCAAATCAATTTCTCAGAAAACTACTTCCCCTCTAGTGGATCAATACATTGCCCCGTTAGAATTCAGTGCGCATGTGCAAACTTCTCCCCGGAGTCAATACACTTAGAAACAACAAACAAATTGACTTCGGAAAAGGTGCTTTAACGTACCAAATAGTACCTTTCTTGTCCGGCAATGTTGTAAATTTTTGTCAGTATTCTATGCCCATATATGGAGTCCCCCCTGGAACTCATAATACGTTCCTACTGACGAGGCTCTCCTGTGTAAAAACAAATGAATTTATCAATCTCCTTTTTCTTAGAAGATAACCTCAGGCTTTTCATGATAAAAACTAAGAAATGAAACTCATGTTTATTATGATTAGTTCTGTTGTTCTTTGGCTAGTAATTATACATATTAGCTTTTGACGTGATAATAGTAGCTTAATGAATTAGGGCCATCATAGTTACTGTCTAGTAGAAACTGAACCATAGCCCATTCATTGTAGCCCAAATGTAGCAGGTATGTGCCTCATCCAACAAAAATCAATATTTTACCAAAAATCGATGTTTCTTAGTTTCTTTTATTTTGATAATATATATCACCCACTTTTCAATTTTTCAAAGTTTAAAAGTCCATCAAAGCTTCCCTTCCTAAATAAATTCTCGCGTATTCACCAACGATTACTGTTTTCTTAGAAGTTTTTTCTTTGGTTCTTACGGCAACTGAGGATTTAATTAAATTTGAATAAAAGGTCATGGAGTTAACATACATATGCTAAATAAAGCTTCTGAGGGTAATGTTTAGTACATATTCTTTTCTCAAAATCCCGAGCTCAGGTCCGAAATTTCTGCATTTATGTCCCAAAAAGTCAACCAGCCTGAAGTAATAGCACATCGCCCATTGTCCTGGGATCGCCCTATGTTCAGTGTTGCCAAACTTTGAAGAAAACACCCTTCGTCGATCACCCAGTCTTTCAAATTGATTACATTGTTGCCAAATTTTGCCTCCTATAACCTAAAGAACTATTAAAATACTTTAAGACAATTACTTCAGAGCAGAGGAGATTCTAAGGGGTATTACCAGCCGGTTTCAGCTTGGTTTATAACCAGCCTGAAGTAATAGCACATCGGCCTTGCCATATCCTTATGTTCAGTTCAGGCTGGTTATAAGGGATATAAGGTGTTTGTCAGTCATCAAAAGTATTTGTTAGTGCTGTAGAGCATTTACAAGTGATCTAAAGTGTTTATTATTTATCTAAGGTGTTCATAAGTGATCTAAAAGTTTACAAAAGTGCGTTTACAAAAATGTTTACAAATTTGATCAAAAGTGCCTCTAATTGTTCTAAAGCATTTATAAGTGTTAACTACCGTTCAAAATGATCAAAAACTGTTTAAAATGATCTTGGTTGTTTATAAGTAATCTAGAGTGTTTATAAGTGGTCTCGCGCTATAGATGCGTCTTTGAATTACAAATGTTTAAAGTGCCTAAAGCAATCTAGAGCCTTTATAAGATTTTTTAGTGTGTATAAGGGTTCGAAGCCTTTATAAGTGTTCTAGAGCGTTAATAAGCTGTCTAAAACGTTTTTAAATGAATAAAAGTCTTTATAAGTGACCCAAAAGCGTTTACTAGTTATCTAAAGAATTTACGATTTATCTAAGGTGCTCTTAAATGCTCTAAGGCAGATAAGTGATTTAAAGTGCTTATTAATGATCTAAAGCGTTTATAAGTGATCTAAAGCACTTTTAATTCATCTAAGGCGCTTATTAATGATATAAAGCATTTATAAGTGACCGAAAATGTTTTTAAGTGATCTAAAGCGTTTTTAGTGATCAAAAGTGTTTAAAGTGATCGAAAGCATTTATAAATGATTTAAAGTGTTTATAGGTGATTTAAAGCACTAATATGTAGTTTTCAGCGTTTTTAATTGATCTAAAACATTACTACTACTACTACTAACAACTCATCGCAGCACCAAGCCGCCTGAGGCCAACACAGCTACGCACGCTCCTCCTCCACCCCAATCTATTCAGAGCCTCCCTTTTTACACCCGCCCACGAAGTTCCCATTTCCTTTAAATCTTTCTTTATGACGTCCTCCCAACCCAGACGGGGACGACCTGCTTTCCGTTTAGCCCTAGATGGTTGGCCGAAAAGAACAATCTTCGGCAATCTGTCATCCTTCATCCGAACAACATGCCCTAACCACCTCAACCTTTCTTTCATTATAGACCTAGAAAGTGGTATTGAACCACATTTTTCGTATAGCCTATTGTTTGAAATACGGTCAGTCAGCCGGGTACCCAGAACAATCCTTAAGCAATTTCTCTGGAAAACATCTAGCAAATCTTCATCCGCTTTTCGGAGCGTCCATGCTTCAGAGCCATATTTGACCACTGTCATCACTGTAGCTTCTAAGATTCTAATCTTGGTTTGCAGACTTATCTTCCTATTCTTCCAGACTTTTTTTAACTGTGAAAAAACACCCTGAGCCTTGGCTATTCTATTTTTAACATCTTCACTGCTCCCACCATCTTTACTAATAATACTACCAAGGTAAGTGAAACTGCCCACCTGATCAATCTTTTCATTACCCAACGTCACCTTTTCATCTTCACTTATTCCTAGCCTTAGTGACTTGGTCTTCCTAACATTAATTTTCAAACCAATACTAGCACTCTGAACTCGCAAAACCTCTAAAACTTCATTCATTTTGCTCACACTTTCATCTAGGATGCTTAAATCATCAGCATTTAAGCATCAGCAAACATTGATAAGTAAATACGTTCTAAATCGCCTTCTAGAGCAGTTATAAGTTATGCAAAATGTTTTTAAAAGATCAAAAGCTTTTATAAATGATCTAAAGAGTTTATAAGTGGTCTAACGCGTTTACAAATGATCTAAATAATTTTATAAGTGATCAAAAACGTTTACATGTTAAGTAAAGAATTTATGAGTTATTTAAAGCGATTATAAAGCGATGTAGCTACACCTACAGGTGGACACCCATCTGGAGGCGTTTGCATTTTTATTCGAGAGAATATTCCAGTTTCAGTGTTTGCCGTTAATCGTTATTTTGTTGCTGTTCGAATCCCAGGGATTATCGTTTTCTCGTGCTATTTACCGACAAATTATCATACTAGTGATTCGGATTTTGATTTCAATTTTGAATGTTTAGAATTATCGCGATTTGTGGCGAAAGTTCCATCAGATTTCCAGTGGCTTTTTGCGGGGATTTTAACTGCAACATTGCTATCTCTGATGTCCGCTCCTCCGCTCTTTTATCTTTGTTTTCGGTTTTTACTATAGTTTCAAAAGATGCGGATTTTACATATGTCCATAATTCTGGTTCTTGCTCCAACCTAGACCATGTGTTTGTTTCAAATGCGGTGTTATTGCCACAGCCTGTTCATGTTGGATTGGATATGCCTATTAGTGACCATTTTTACCTTTCTTTTCATTTAAATATTCAAATTCCATCTTTTAAAATCGTTCTAGTCAAATTGTAAATAACATGATCTGGGACAGGGAAAAAATGTGCCAATATCATGAAGAATGAGATGCACTTTTAGTTAAAATAATTGTAAATTATTCTAAGGATGTTGATCAAATTGATATTCATCTATCTTACCTTGAAATTGTTCATAGTTTAAAAGTCGGGGCTAATAAAGCATTTACGACTGATTCTTGCCGTCGTGGATCTCGTGTTTTAGGTTGGAACCTTAACCCGATTTTAAAACAAAGCCAAAAGAATGCATCTCAAGCTTGTTACCTTTGGAATTACGCGGGAAAACAGCGATCTGGACCATTTTATGATGGTATGAAATTAACTAAACGCGTTTTTTGGGCTGAGTTGCGTTTGCATAATGAAATAATAAAAGATGAAATTGGTTCAAAGATTACTAGTGATAAGATAGAGCTTAGGAGTTTGGTTAATTCTAGACGTCGTAATAATAATTGTTCACCAGATTCTAATAGTTCTCTGAAACTAGATGATTGGATAACTCATTATAATCATGTTTTTTCATCCGGTGATGCGAAAGTTGAATCACGGCTTGACTCTTTATTATCGGAAGAAATTTCAAAGCCCCGCCCAAATAGTAAAATATCTGTTTCTGTTGAAGATGTAACGGTAGCAATTAAAGCTCTAAAGAATAAGCATTCTTTTGATCATGGTGGTATACATTCAAACCATATAAAATGGGCATTCCCCAAAGCAATCCTTCTCCTCGCTACTCTTTTTACTACTATTCTTTCTTCTGGAGTTCTTCCAACTAGCTTTTCTCGTGCTACCACTTCACCCCTTTCAAAAAAAGGAGGGAATACGAATCGATGTTCTGATTACAGACCGATTACTGCTTCGTGCCAGATTAGCAAAGTTTTTGAGTTAGTTTTATTAAAGTATTTGAAGTCTTGTAACCAAGGCCTGAATCAAATTGGGTTCCGCAAGGGTCTAAGCATGTATGTTGCTCATACCCTCCTTTCAAGAATAATATACTTTTTTAAGCAATGGGATAGAGTTTATACACTTGCGTTAGATTTTGCGGAGGCGTATGATTCAATTACCCATTTTTGGGCTATGACTGCGTTTCTGAAGAATAATATCCCACTACCAGTAGTTTTGGTTTTAAAAAAGTGGTATGGCTCCTCTCGTATTCGTATTAAGTGGAAGAATCAGTTTAGTGATTATAATGTTAAGTTATGTAGGGGGATGAGACAAGGAAACATTATTTCTCCTTTGATTTTCAATATTACTGTTTCGGGGCTATTTGATCAAATTCAGTTGACTTTTATTTATGGTAAAGGTTATGTTCTGTCGTGGATTGCTTACGCAGATGATTTACTCCTTTTGAGTCGATCACTTCAGTCACTTCAACAATATGTAGATTTTTTAGCAAAGGTTTTTAGTGAGCATGGACTTCGTTTTCGCCCTGAAAAGTGTCAGTTTTCAATTCTTGGTCCTAAGGCTAATGATCTCGTTGATTCAGAAATTTCTGTTCGTGTTTATGATAATATTTTAAAACCTTTGGAATCTTTTTTATATCTTGGTGTGCCTTATGGACCAACTTTAGCTCTATGCCGTGCTTCTATTTCTAAAGCAGTTAAAAGTAGGATAACGTCTAGTTTCGGGGCAGTAATTTGTCTTCGCGATCTTCTTTCTCGGAAATCACTGGCTCGGGTATATAATACAGTCGCTTTGCCTCAGATTTTAGTTTTTTCATCGCTCCTCCCGTTTTTTAGAATTAGTAATATTGCGCATGTAAAAACCACATTTTTTAATTTTGCTAAGTTCCTTTGCCGCTTTTCTAAATCTGAATCAAATACTTTTTTACTGAATACATATAAATAAAAAACCCTGTTGATGTCTTGGAGAAAAAGCAAAAGAAATTTTTATCCAAATTACCTGTTTTTTCTCTTAATTTATATAGAGCTGAGCACGAAGCTTAATTTATTTTATTTTATTTGATTTAATTTTTGAATGAAGTGTTAATTTGTGAAGTGTTAATTTTAAGTGTTAATTTATTATCTATTGAATGAAGTGTTAATTTGTGCGGTAATTTTGATTGAAGGCCTTTGCGTACTTGTTGTTATATAGTTTAAAATAATTTTATGGCCTGTGGATTAGCGGTTATTATTTTTATTTTATTTTTTTACTCTTCATATTTGGAGGAAATAAAAAGTTTTAATTGAATTGAATAAGAGACATAAAGATTTTATAAGGGATCTAAAGTGTTTGTAAGTCATCGATACTACTCTAAAGTGCTTTTAAGTGATCTTTAGCGTTTACAAGTTCTTTAAGAAAGAACAATTTCTTATAGGGTTCCTCAAGGTTTGGTCCATTTCCTGACATTTAAAAGTGATCTAAACATTCTATGAGTGGTCTAAAGCGTTTATAAGTGATAAATTGCAATTTCAATTGTTTATTGAAATAAACAATTGAAAAGTAAAATTTTATAAAGCGTTTATTAGCGATTTAAAGCGTTTATTAGCGATTTAAAGCGTTTATTGGTGATTAACGCTTACACTTTAAATTCTCTTATAAATTCTTTAAATCTCTTACAGCTTAAATCTCTTTAAATGCTTTATCACCAGCCTTATAACCAGCCTGAACTGAACATAAGGCTATGGCTAGGGCGATGGGCTATTACTTCGAGCTGGTTACAAATAAGCCTGAAACCAGCTGGTAATACCCCTTAGAATCTCTTCTACTCTGAAGTGATTGTGTTAAAGTATTCTTAATAGTTCTTTAGGTTATATGAGGCAAAATGTGGCAACAATGTGATCAATTTAAAAGACTGGAAGGATTGGCGATGGGTGTTTTCTTCTAAGTTTGGCATCACTGAACATAGGGCGATGGCCAGGGCGATGGGCGATGGCTAATACTCCAGGCTGGTAAATAAATCAATCAATCAATTTATTCAACCAATAAATTTACTACAAAAACACTTCAACATAGAATCCTCCGTAAGGAAAAAAAAGAGGAAAAACAGAAATGACACAAATACTAAAAAAAAAGAGAAAAAAGTATTTTCAATATAATGCATTTCAACCTTTCAAAGTCTCAACACAGACAAAACAAAACAAAGAAAGAAAAATCCATATTTAAAAGACCCAAACAAAAAGCGATTTTAAGAGACCCCCCCCCCCCCCACAAAAAAAAGAAGATGTAGGACAATCCAATTGTCTACAAAATCTCTGCACTGTTTGTGGCAGCACTGTTTCTACTTCAATTGTATTTTTCTTGCCGACTCAACAATGAAACCACTACTTTATTTTAAGTTTTCTTATTTTTCAGAGGATTAACATCGCTCTACTTAGCCCGACAGGAAGGGGTGGTCCTATATTAAAAAGAGTAGCAGGAGTAAATGAGCCTATTATATTGGAAAAAGCTGGAGAACAAAGTGATGCAGTAAAGGACGATTACGGTACAGAAGAGAACGATGAAGATCTTCATAGTCTTCATCTTTCAAAGCTACCTTTAGAGTTTATTGAAGAAATAAAAGATACCTACAGAGGTGATGCCATAGAAGTTGGAAATCTTGAGTTTGAATCAAGGAAATTGCAAAATATCTCTGGGAATAACAATGAGAAAACCTTTATAAGAAAAGACGAGGTGTCAGTTCATTCAGATGTAAATGAACCAGGAGCTTCAGTAAAGAGCCGCAAAGAGAGAGCACTCTTATATAAGGTTGCTATTGAGAATAGTGCCAACAAAGACAAGTTTGAAGAGCATGAGCTTTATCGTGAACGTCTTAATCCAGTTGTAGAGCATATTGCAATGCCAAGAAAAAGTGACAAATGGATTCCGGATTCATTTGGTCCATGGCGACTATTTGTCAAAACAAAATACGAGAGCAATGATCCCAAAGAACTGGCCCTGGCTTCAACCTTCTAAATTAACATTTTTAACGCTTTAACCTTTATTTTTTTACTATAGTAAATTGTATGTTATAATTAATAAATTTTGGATATAGTACCTAGTTAATTTTCGCTAACCTCCTCTTATGATGTTTTTTACTCTACATAAATACCTTCCTCCAAGTTGGATCAACTCCTTCAAACAGTAGTCCTAATTTGCTATAATTCATCCGCACTGAAAGTTATGTTATTTTACCTGATAAAGTATTATAAAATAAAACATTTCTAACTTTATTGATAAGAAATTCGACAGTAGATGTTTAAGCTGACTGCAATATACAAACCTGCAGAAAAAATAATTTTAAAAAGCCTACTATAACTACCTGTAATTCAAAACACTTCTCTGCAGGGGCGTCCCGAGACTCATTTCATTGGAGGGGCGATCTTTGTAAATTTTACCGAATTGCTACCTGATTAATGCCGAATTTTCTGCAGAAATCAAGAATTTTGGTAAATTTCGGGCAACTTCGCAAAATTTCTGCCAAAATTTTCGCCTTCGGCGAAAATTTTACCGAATACCAAAAGCGTTGGAGGGGCGGCGCTTCTCTGAGATACTAGATTGATGATGTTCAGTTCAACATACAATATGTTCACTAAGTAGTTAAATTTTTGATTAAGTTTCTTATTTTCAATAAGTATCAGACTAATACAAAGAATGACAAAACTGTAGACAATATTCATTCATTTTTTGGAGGGAGGATGTTGCTAAAAGACTCAGTAATTGAAAAAGTATCTTGTTATCCCTGGTCAGTTTGAAAATTGTTTCCTAGGTCCCTGGGCCAAGATGGGCCAAATAAAAAAAAGGTTGAGGCCCTGTCTCCTTAAGAAATTAGGCCCAAAAAAGCCGAACAAATTTTTCGATGGAAGGTCGAAACTTATATCATTAAACCGTTGGACCAAGGGCACTCCTATGTACAAGAAAACTTAAAAAAATGTTCCCTCCCCCAAAAAGGATAGAAAGAGCCAACTGCTCTTTTTTCTCAATAGATTGAAATTTAAACACATCCATCTCCAGACTAAGAGAAACCTAACCTAGGTAAAAAAAAAAATGTGCTGGGCTAAATGGACCCAAAAAGAGGGCCAGAATAATTTTTTCCAAACCCAGATTTGGGAAACCACACATTGGTAGTTCTTAATTGACTTTAAAGTTGAGACAGGACAAAGAGAACCTTAATGAAGATGATTGTTTTTTTTTAATGGGCAGTATCGACTTCCTACGTTTAAAACTAGGCACAGTATTTTGCTGTGTCTTGCCTATAGTCAATTGCACGATTTAGTATATCTAGTGTCGTAAAATTGCCGTAAAATAAAAACTTGGTAAGTAAAATTTGTAAAATTGGTAAAATAAGGTACAATTGGTAAAATAAGGTAAAATTCGTAAAATAAGGTAAAATTGGTAAAATGTGTTAAATAACTTACTCCCTAGGAAATACAGGGTAAAATTAGAGTTTTAGAGTTGCCCGGTATCTATAAGAACAGTTGAGCATTTCTTTTAAGCATCAGTTAGACCTTTTAATGAAATTTTTAATGATTTCAATTTCCTTGGCTTAAAAAGGTAATGCTCCTTCATCTAGAGTTTCATCAATTTATTTAACTGTCTTGTTTATCCCTTTCGTAGTCTTGTGCCTAGGATAATACCTCAGCAATTGAACAGTGCCTGATTTCAGACATCTGTTTTGTAAAAAAAAAAAAAATGAATAATACAAAAATAAGACAAATAAATCACATTTACAATTATTTAGGAGTAAAAGAATATGGGTCATTTTTTTTCTACATTTAAACCTAAGAAATATTCAGCCTTATGTGGCTGTATTCAGCCACATTCCTCATATCATATACATGTTAATTTTCATTTTTTTTTATAAAAGTACCAAATACGATTAAAAAAGAGGTTTGTAACACTTTGATGACTTTGATTAACTAAGTACTGGATCATAAGAGCGGAACATTCACTTTCACAGTCATTAAGACAGTCTCAACGGGATTTACTTGCAAATCTAGCTCCTCTCCTTCAGACTTGGATTCTGGTTCAGCTGACCGTGCTTGTTCCGAACCCCCCCCCCCCCCCGAGGGGGGGAATACAACTCCGAGGATACAACTCCGAGGATTATATATCAGTTTCTACCTCCACCCTCCAATCATCTCTCCTTTAGAGCTAATTCTGTGTTTATCTGAAGATTCTTTCAAACAATTGCCGAAAAAAAAGGGCCGCTAAACTAGAATAAGAATTTTTTTTTAGACACTGTAGTCAGTAACAACTCATTCGGTAGAAATTCGCTGAAAAGCAGGATAAATCTTAGAAAAGGGCTATTGAAGATATTGATTCTGTTTTGGCCCTCCACATTGTTGAAAATCCATATCATATAGTTGTTTTTGATGGGGCAACTTTAATATATGAAGCAAATGGCGCAATATATGAAGCAATATATGAAGCAACATTCTTTTAGGAGGTAAATGAAATTTTAAAGAAATCCATAAATGAGACCTTGCTTTTAATAGACATACTTGAGATATTCCTATAGACCCAATTTATAACAAGTTAAAATTAAAGGATTCAAATAAAATTTTCCTTCAGTTTAAATTAAGATCATATTGTCACACTTTTAATGAAAATTAGGTGAGTAGACAAGCTAAGTCAATCACTAAGCAGAGAATTTTTGCCCAATCTAATTGCTGAATTGTCTGTCATTTATTTTGGCTTGTTTTTTGGTTTGTTTGATTCAGTCTTTCTTCTGTTCAGTTAGAGTTAATTCAAAAGATTAGTTTTCCTTTCTTTTTTTAGCATTGAAGACAGCTAAGCAGAAGTCCCTGACGAAATATCTGCCTTTATCATTTTCACTTCTTTTTTGTCCGCTGGCTGACTATCCTCATTTTTCTCGGCTGTTTAATTTTATTATTTATTTTCTTGTTTGTCTTATGTCAATTCTGCTTCTAGCCCTTTCTGTCTTTAACAGTTCACAGAACTAATATAATTTTATTTCAGCTAATATTTCACGATTTTAAAATTATAATTACAGGTACTATAATGCACTTTATCGTTCTGATAACACGAGACATAAGCCAGAAAGAACACCTGAGAACACAGCTATGTCATAGGCAGCGCAATAGCGTGGCCTAAGTAAAGAACGATGTTTTTTTTATCGTTTTTTTTTTTTTTATTTGATTATTTTTTTTTCTTGGTCTTAAGCCAGGGCACTTCGTATCGAAGGAGTTGTCGTAGAAACTTTGAAAAGGGCTCATTCGATTGGAAATTAGAATGGCTTGTGCCCTTTTTAATCGACGAAAGTGATTGGAAGCCCTAACTAGACCCCGGCGCCGCGCCGGCGGATCGACCGAACGCCACCGACGAGAGGACCGGTCGAACGCCGCCGTAGTGTCGTAACGCCACCAGAGCACTGCAGGCACGAACACCGCCGCCTCTGCCGGCGGCGGCGTTCGGTTGACTTTAAATTATTTTTGCGGCAATTCTTTATTGCGTCAACCGCAAAGTCGGAGCTTTTCCTTCTCGTGTGGTTTAGTGTTTCGATTTTCCTGATTAGAAATCAAGCAGGGCTTGTACTACCCCCGAATTTTTGAGTATTTCCCCGAAAATCTGCGTCACTCCGAAAAAAATTTGGTTCCTCGAATCCCCGAAAATCACGCAGTCACGGTGCCACCCCTAGCGATTCATCACCAGTGACTTCCCTGCCAAATATTACTTTGCATACCATAATTCTTCACTACTCTCTTGTTCATTAATTTTTGTCTCTTTTGTTACTTTGCATAAAAACCAGACAGATGCAATATGCTATTGCAAATATTGCAATATACACAGTTCTTCATATGTTGACAAAAAAAAGTATCGTCTTCATGAAATGAGTTTAAATCATTTCGAATGCAGTTTCCCAATCGCTATTTCTTACATCATTCGTAGTCAAGAATTTTATTTTCAAGTTGAATAGAATTATTGAACGCATTCACTACTATACAGCTTCAGCCTTTTGTTGGATTTTGAAATTGACAGCCGACAGATTGTTTCTACAGCTGAATTGTAAGTTTGCAGATTTTTTTTGCTGTTTTTAGATAAGATTTTCTTAATATTTAATACTCAATTATTGAACGCCTGAAAAAAAATACAATCTTCTTTCTGGAACATTTTACCCCCCCCCCCAAAAAAAAAAAAACAACCTTCGATTGAGACAAAATTTAGCTATAGACTAAGCTATGTAGAAGTTTGGGGAATTAAAGATTGAACCGGAAGTTACCCCAAAAATATGATTCATAAATAAACTGTAAATTATTGCCTATAGGGGGGGGGATAGGGGGCTATCATTTTTAAAGGATAATACCTCATTTTTTTTTTATTGAAAGCAGGGATTCCAAAAAGATAATTATTTTTTTCATTTAAAGTGGAGACAGAAGAAAATGATATCAAATTCCCTGGGAAACCATTGAAATATTTTGATAGACCCAGGGCCCCCCATTAGGATTTGTAAATTGTCTTGGGTATTTTGCGATTTCTCATAGGCTACTGGCCTTATTTGGCTTTTGTGTGTGCTCCCTTTTAATTAGATTCTTTGGATCTTATGGAATGTCATGGCAAATCTATCACTCAGTTTTCCAATAATTTGAGGTATATCTGAATAATTTTGACATTTTTGTTGTTGTCTTTGTACCCCTTTACTCATACCCTCAATTTTTTTTCAAGGAACACTAAGCTGTTTAACGTTATTTTGCGTGTTTGTTTGAACCATATAGTGACCTAGTTAATTATTAAGTAAATTATTTTTCTAATGAAAGCTGAGACGGTATCCTATCAAGGTGGTATCCAGAGGGGGGGGGGGTAGGGAAGTATTACATTTAAATGATAATACCTCGAAATTTTATTTATTGAAAGCAGGGATCCCAAAAAGTTGATTTTTTTTTTAATTTAAAGCAGAGACGGCATCCTATCAAGGTGGTATCCAGCGGATGGGGGGGGGATATTGAGCTATCATATTTAAATTATAATGCCTCGATTTTTTTTAAGCAGGGGTGCCAATAAGTTAATTATATTTTTTTATTTAAAGCAGAGACGGTATCCTTATCAAGATGGTATCCAGAAGGGGGGGGGGCATAGGGAGTTATTAAATTTAAGTGATAGTACCTTAATTTTTTTTTATTGAAAGCAGGGATGCCAAAAAGTTGACAAAATTAACAAGATTTTCTTGAGTTATACTTGACACAGCACTTGCATGGTTTTATCGTCCAAAGGGAAAGGGACATACGCGTCCAATCCGTTTTTTTTCTTATTGATGAAACGATTTACTTTGAAAACATTCATCGTTTTTTTTCTTTTTTTTTTTTTTTTTGAACTTTGAAAAGGGCTCATTCGATTGAAAGTAGAAAGGGCTAATGCCCTTTTTAATGGTCGAAAGTGATTGGAGGGCAACTAATCCCCCTCCCACGTCCACCCTCCTATTTGCCCCTTCTGTTTAAAAACTAAATGTTGTCTTAAGATTAAATCAAAATGCACTGTGTTAATGCTAATTCCCAATAAGGCATCTCAGCAGTGTCCCAAGAACGACTGAGGGCATTAAATTCAAACTTTCGGGGCTACTTCTGCTTTTAATATCTAATCAAGTCAAAGTAGCGTAAGTATATCCAGGCTATCAAAGAAAGTAAACAGATTGTTTTACGAGTGGTATCAAGTCTTCTATCTCAGGTCAACTAGAGGAGGTATGAAACTAATTAAACACTACTATTTGCGTCCAGATTTTTTAAAAAGCGTATGCCGTTAAAAATTGCTGAAAATTTTTTCCAGCATACAAATAGCAGGCTAAGCTATAAAGTCTTAAAAAAATGAAAAGATTTAAAGAATTGTTTTGTTTTTCCCTGAAAAGACTGTGTCAATATAAAACGAACAGAAATTAATTAAAAAAAACTTTTTCCACAAAATAACTTTTTCAAAGAAAAGTAAAGAACTTTATTCAACCAAAAATTAGCAAAAATAAAATCAAGTAATCTTCCAAGCGTGAAACTACCACGAATCAGCATCGATAAGTAAATAAAACCCAAAAGGAACAGACATTACAATAAATGACCAAGTCAAACTCAAAACGAGCAGAAATTAACATGAGTAGGGCTCAAAACCCCTATGCCTTCCCAAGGCCAGAACATAATTCGCATTTTATTTGCACTTTTTTTTGGGGTTAATTGAGTTCTTTACTTTTCCTTGAAAAACTTATTTTGTAGAATTTTTTTTTAATTAATTCAAAACAAAATCATATTCAATCTTTTCTGATAGCCTTTATACGCTTTTGTTCTCTGAAAATTATAAGGTGTTGTAAAAAATTTCTATAAAATATGTAGGATACCGGTAAAATGCGTAAAATATCGGCAAAATAGGTAAAATATGTAATTTAAATAAAAAACGTAAATTACGTAAAAAATGAAAATACTATTTTACAGGGGTCCGTAAAATTACGGTAAAATACGTAAAATACATAATTTTATTGTGACCAATTTTACCAGTCACAACACTAAGTATATCTTGTGCATGGTCAAAAGTTAATTGTTCAAGGAATAGGGTTTATATTATCTTTGCTTAAAGAAAGCAATAGGCAATAGTGCAAAATTAACACAAGCTCAAGATGCAATATTTTGATTTTAACTTTTTCCCGACTCCAAACTCCAGATGTCAACTGCTAATAAAAAGCAACACAATTTTGTCTCCGATGGACTTTTAACTTACTGGGTGTAAACTGGGCAACAAATTGAGACACGGTTTAATTTGAAAAAAAAAAAAAAAAAAAAAACGTAATTTACAAATAGAAAAAACTATAGATTAAGTTGACTGTGTTAATTTGTAACTAATATTGTGTTATCGACATGTTACCTCTAAAAGTGGGCCTAAAATGCGTTTTTTTCTCTGAAAGGTATGAAACTTACAAGACATCCAGGCCAAGACAAAGGGACTTAAGTGAAGACAAAACTACTGAAAACAATTTATTGTATTGATATATAGGAAATATTGAAAATCAGTCTATATATGTTCTATCTCCAATTGGCTTGCAACCTACTGGGCAAACTGGGGCAACACTTGGCAAGAAAAAAATCTTAGAGGAGAAAAAATGTTGAAAATAATTGAGCTGTATTGATTCGCAGAGGGCTGACCAATGTTTTTCAACAATCAAGATTACTCTGTTAATATAAGAAGACTGGAAGATTAATGTTTATAATCGATTCAGTGTTTTTATTGTTGGACTGTGGTAATATTTGTAAGGTTTCGTCGGTTTTTTTATCTAAGAACTAAAATTCCGGACTGAATTTTGAATTTGGTAAGAAAATATGAACACATACTTTTAGGAGTAGGCCTAAACTGACATATCACGCCCTGGTTCAAAATTTTATGTCATTTGAAAATTTAAAATGGCCCTGATAGACTAGTGCGCAGTAAAAATAATAATATTTGGAGAGCCAATGTCAATTCTAAGAGGAGATATCTCAATATCGGATTAAAAAAAAAAAAATTAGCTGAAAGTAAGGAGCAACATTAAAACTTAAAACGAACAGAAGTTATAAAGTATGTGTGCTATTAACAATAATCAAGGTATTGTTGACACTTTGAATTTTTCCAAGAGAGTCTGAGGGTAGACAATAGGATTTGTACTGGGACATGTAGGGGTCCATATTAAATACATTGATTATTTGACTGGTGTTCATGGCGCCAAGTCTAGTAGAACACTGCCTTCGGGAGTGATTTCCCAATAGGTTTCATATTGATTTAGTGAGATTAGTGCAATACTCTCAGCCAATGGGTCGGCAAATGTACACTCTAAACGCACACTCCCCGTACGTACTATACTCATATCCTGTGTGCCAGACAAATCCAGAACAATGATACCATGTGTTTTAGCAAACATTTCTTCGGTTATACCTTTTTCAAATAGTTGAGAGTCATGATCTAGGGTTTGCATGGTCAACTCATACAATGTTCTATAGGATTTATCATAAGATAGATTGTAGAGTGGGATACCGTTTACTTTGCAAACAAGAGATGAAAGTCCAAACATCTCGAATTTATGTGGGCATTCAGTCCATGATCCTATTGCACTGGCGCTTTTTACAAATGCCAAAGCGAGTTTTGATGGAATTTCCCAATTGATAAAGGATGAATCGGTGAAGGTGCGTGAGCCCATTGCAATATGACGTTGATTGGTGATTGTATGAGGAACAAGTAGTTTAATATTATTTCCATTGGCTCTCAGTTTTTCCACTGCCAAAGCAACAGAACTCATGACCTGTTGTTTGCGTACATGAAGTATTGCCGAGGTGAGGGAGAGACTTACATCAGGATTGGCAGCAAGTTCTTTTCTCAATATGAAATTGGAGGGTGCAAGCGTCAGTTTTATATCCACTTTAACATTGGGCGGCAGCCATTGGGGTATGTTAAATATTTCATGATATATTTTTCCAACTAGATGTAATTCACTAGTTGTAGCATTTTTAAGTGCATCTGTACTATCAGTATTAGTAATATATTCAAATCCATTGGAAGTGCCTCTCAATTCCTTGTATGACTTGGGTGTCATCAGCATGAATTGCATAGAGCTTGTATAATTTGAGAGATTGTTGCTTGTGCTCACCAGCGTGCCATTGATGTAGACACTAATTTGACGAAATAAATTATGTAATATACAATTTTCATAGGATATTCCATCGGCCCGAATTGACATTGTATTATCGAATTTCCGGACTTTCATTTGTAAATCTATAAATGTTGAAGAAATGTCCATAAAGTAGTCTTCATTGGAATAAATTTGAAAGTGGATATTATCGGAGAGGGGTTGTTGTGGATAAAATTGTTCATAGTATCCATGCTTGACACTCACATCAACATTTTCTGCATTGAATAGATTCAATGAGGCGGTGATTGAAGGTTGAGAATCCTTATGCGGTAGGTAGGACATCTTAGGAGAAGAAATCTAGTTTCGATCTAACAATTTTCTTCCTGGGGCTTCTTCTTCTGTTTACACTATGTGTCGGCTTTTTCCTTCCTTTCTTTGACAAGAGGGATGATGTCTTTCGTTTCCGACCTGAGTGGAGACTGATGAGTGATGCATTGTTTCTTGACCTTTTTAAGCCTTTACCATTTTGTTTTAGTTGCTCACCAAGGGTTCGCGCACTGGACCTAAGATTTTCCGTAGCACTTTTTTTAAAATCCTTGCCAGAGCCCCAATCGTATAGTGTAGAGGATGCAAAATCTGTCGCAGCCGGTACAAGATATTTTCTAGCCAGTGGTAGTGAAGAGCGAAACAGCTTAGCAAACCAACTGCCAAGACCGTAGCCAGACATTGACGAGCGACCTTTGTAATAGTCCATTCCATTGCCCTGTTGTCTTGGACCAAGAGTATCAACATAGCAGTCAATATCAGGACAAGTGAATACCACTTTTTTATTAGACATCTTGTTGAATTTGAACGATGGGACGAAAATGGCATGTAATCACAGCCAAACCTTTTGAAATTGCTATGGGATCACCCAATTCAGTTCTTAGTGTTAACTGACAGAGTTCCAAATAGGAAGTGTTTACGGGAATATACTGAAGATGCTTTATATTGTAGTGGTGAATATGTTCTTGATTGGTTTTTCGTTCAAGAACTCGTAGGAGGGGAACATTTGAATTACCAACCCGAGATGTTTCCACAAATGAAGCGTAGAGAAATATACAAGTGTCTGTGGAGAAGGCAGGCGGGTAGTCAGCAAAAATGAAATTAGTGTTTTTGGCACTTTTACCATTGATTATATTGAGCTTAAAGCCAAGAACATCCTTTAGGTTATCATTGAGAATAACCTTTTCGTTGGCAATAGGTGAACTAATGTAGATCTTACCCTCCTCCTTTGAATAGTTGAAATGAAAAGCTCCTTTTTTACGAGCGGAAATTCTTTTATTAATAGAACGACATAAATCATTCATACAGGTGAGTTCCTCGTAGGGTAATTCAATATATGGATAATCCATCCAATTGATTTTTTGAATTTGTTCTTGATCACTTGAGGATGGTGGTGGCGGCCAATCATAGGGTCTAATTTTTATATCATATTTACGATCTTTTCTCAGGATGTCGTAGGTATTTTTGAGAATACAGTCGACAAGAGCCACTTCATACTTTCCGTCGTCGAATTTGATGGTGGGGGAGAGTTTCGTCCAAAAATCACTTGTTCTATTCAAGTCATTGTAGAGAGGATCGGAAACATTGGACATGAAAGTCACATAGAAATCATTGGGCATTGTCAATATCTTCAGCACTGACCCAAGAATCAAAATCTGAGTTGTATCCTAGCCAGCGAACAAGCAACTGTCTCTTGCCCCTACGAGTACGACTCTTTAATATCTTTTCAATTTGATAAATTTCACTAGTGTTTCTAACTTTTTGCAGTTCATATTCATAAAAACCGCCGAGAATCTCATCATCTTTGGTGTCTCGCAGTCGATATGTCGTGGGCTCTGTGTCCAGGATTTTGGACACTTTAAAAAGTTCGGTGCTCCATAAATAATTCCCCTTTTCAAAAATATTGGTGGTTCTATTAATTCGAACAGTATCACCAACATTGAATTTCTTCTTCACATTTTTTCTTCACCATTGGAATATTGCTTTAGAAAAGCATCAAATGTATTTTCATTGTAGTGAACATCCCGAGGGCTTGAGTTGGACAGAGATCGATGAGGTCGATGGTTGTATATCTGCATGATTTTATCTAAATCATGAATAAAAGCCGATGTATTTTTCAGGGTACAATATCTTGAAATTAATAGACGAATCGTTCTTATTAATCGTTCAGCCAATGCAGCCTTTATCGGGCTGTGACTATGATAAAGTGTTGTATTATATTTCAACAGAACCTTTTGCACATGGGGATTAACAAATTCACTGCCACGATCCGATTGAATTTTTCTATACGAATCCTGTTCAAGAATACTTTCAATGGCCCAAGCAACTTCAACACCTCTCTTTGATCGCAGTGGAATGGCATAGGTACAGCGAATAAAGACACTGATTGCCACCAGAATATATTTGTAGGGTGCATTGTGACGCCGTTGAACTGCGTCTAAAGTTAAAAGATCCGTTTGCATTATATGCAGAGGGAAAAAGGCTTTAGTTTGTCGATATTGTTTGCCGCGAAGCCTGTGATTCCGATGCAGTGTGTAACTCGGTTCATTCTCTAGATACTCTTTCGCTTTTTTCAATGTGATGCCGGAGACAACCTTAGAAAGCGTTTTGGGAGAACTTAAACTTCCCGCTTCACCAATATTTTCATAGACACCTTTCAGAACTTCATCCATTTTGAACGCAAGCACGTAGTGTAATGTCCACTCCCCTTTTGCACACTGGAGGGTGAATCAATTCGTCTTCGCTTTTGACTAGCAGCCACAGGTGTTGTAAAATCATTGCTGCTGCTACTGATAGTATTTTCAAATATTGAATCTTCTTCTTCTTTTTTAAATGGTGGTGTTGGTGTTGTTGGAGGACTATATTCTCTTAGTTTCTTTAGAATTTGCTTATTGCCAATAAGACTTTTGGGGAATTTTGACACACTTAGAAAGGTGTATAGATTATTGTCAAAGGATAAAAGTCCTTTACGATTCGTCACCATGTCACAAATTAAATCAACTAGATTATAACTTTTTCCCTGAATTATAATTCGTTTCCCTGTGCTGTCGACTTGAACTTGATGTTCATCACCAGTTTCCAACATGAGATATGATAATACTCTTTTACTCTGTTCTCGATAGGTCACTGGCAATAGGTTTCCAATTTTCGATACAATTGAATTCAATTCCTTCTCCTTTGAATGTGCAGAATCTTGAGGAGATGTTTCCTGTTTAGAGGGATCGGTAACAGTGGCGGCGGTGGGTCTCTCACGATAAGGTTTATGTTTGTCCACACGTCGCAATGCATCTTGAAGTAAAAGCAGTTTTTTGTCATCGGCAATATTCTCATCATTAATGAATTTGCTTAGATTGTCTTCAAAATGTTCGACGGGTGAGAGGACAAGTTCAAATGGTGTCAATTTATAGGGTTTAGCCATTCTCTCTCTAGAGAAAACTGTTTACAAGTCCTGCAATTATTGGCAGTAAAAGTGTGAAAAAGCTACCGCCCGCTTGAAGAAGCCGTTTTCTTTTAAAAATTTTCCCCAGTCTATGCATTCAACTCGGTCTGAAATACGGTAGTGGCCATGAGGCAGGACACTCACACCATTCTCGAGCACATAGACTTTGTCAGATATACATGGCATTGCATTTTTCTCCACTCTCACAGTATAATTTCTATACTGTAGAGAGCGAATTGCAAGCACTTGTGCTCTCGGCACTAGGCTACTTTCTACACAGTCTCTGTACACGCTCATGTTGAAATTGCTCTTGGTTGGGGGCTTGAAGTTTCACCAACTCGGGGTAGAGTGATGGATTCCAGTTGGTGAAATCCATCCGCGAGCTGATGTGTTCCCCCTTTTCTAAATCACCCAATAAATCTTCGGTCCCATTTACCTTTAACAGCAGAGAATCTGTATCCCCATAGTAAACTTGAACCTCCCCCTCCCGTGGCCATTGCACCTTGCACACATTGTAAAAAAACGACAACATGAGCTTTTTGGAAATTTCCAGTACTGAACTGCCGCCCACTATATTCTTGTTCAGTACCACATTTCTCTTTCGCCTGTGTAGAAAAACCATGCCAGTCTCTATGCTCGTGAACGATGTAAAATTGGGATCGGCAATAATTCGTGCACACTCTAGAGGGCCAGTCACAACGTCGCAGCGAGATCTGTTACGTACGCTTTCACACATTTTGCCAAACGCTGAATTTAGGATGAGTTTGTACATTTCCTTCTCTACCTTTGAGTTTGCCCTAGAGCGTTTATCGACAAAAGTGTCGATAAACGTCTTTAAATATGGTCGCTGATTGAACTGCAGGACCCTGTGTATTTTGGTGATTTTGAAACCATTGTTCACCATCCAGTGCAAAAGCACATGGTGAACAACGATATTCTCTTTAGGGTCCAAATCAGCAATCAGTTTTTGCTTAGAGGGAGTCCAGTGCAACCCCATATCCTCAACCAATGATCGATTGTAGGGGCTCAATGAATCCCTGCTCACGGGTCGATTGATACAGGGAAAAACAAAATCTTTGACGGAGTCGTGAAGCGCCAGAGGAATGTGACCGTCAATTTCAAAGAACCATCCTTGTGGCCCATTGTCCTCGACGGTGGTAATGTCGGGGAACTCACAAGGATTCTCAAGCCATTGATAGTTCCCACACGGCAAAGAGTAGTGAGACATTGCCGAGGGGTACAATGAGTTCATGTCCAAGAACACTGCATTTGACTTTGCACCGCTGCTGTTTTGTCCGCTCGGATCGGTTGACAAGACGCGGTCCCCATGAAAAACATGCCCTCCCCTCATTGAACACACTACAAAAAGGTGTTGATATACATCTGTGATTAGGCCTATTTCCTCCCTACTAATTTTTAAAATCAAATCCATCACCAAATGGGGTGTGGAAAAATAGTAGCCTATATCTAACCCGAACTCTGAATAGATTTGGTCTGTGTTCTTACAGACTATATCCAACGTCACTGGAGTTAAAACGTCACTGGCCAAGTACAGTCTACAATAATCCCACCCATTTTTACAATCCCCCTTAGACCACACCTTCTTGGCAAACTCATATTCCTCGGCTGTGCATTCACTGCTGGTCAGTGAATTGTAGAAAGCTTCAATTGGAGGTAGTTTCACCTCGCTTAAGTGAGCGCCAGAACAGTAATAATCGTATGCGTATACACCTTTGCAGGTCAACAGGTCATACATTTCACTGTCTGGAAAGTGCTGTTTAAGCAAGGGAAAGCTATCAAAATTGTCGCTTTTCTGCGCTTGAATCAATTGACTCAATGCCATGGGAAAAAAACTAAAAGAATCTAAAAACCTGATTTTATTCCAACACGTATGGCCATTATCCACTGCCTGCCATTTCAGCTTGAGAAGCAACAACTTCTCGGCCGATTTGGGAATAATGTTATAGGTAAATGAATTGTTTACCCATGGACTATCTACTCCCCCTCCCTCCCTGTGCATGCGTGCCAGTGCCGGTAAAATAAATTTTAAATCATAATTTGAGTTGTGGATAAAAACAGGGATAAAAAACTGCTGGCTAACATTTAAGTTACACGATTGATGCGCAACCCCTCTAAAATTACTACCCCCAGAAGATATTTCCCGCCACAAGTGATTATGATCTCTGACTTTCTCCCTCCCACCACCTCTATTCCCTTTAGTCCCCTTATCCCCCTCTACAAACTCCCCCTTACAAAACCAACATATTTTTTGATTTTTAATCGCGAGACGATCCTCTGCAGACCATTACCATTGGGTAATGGGTATTTCTCAAACGAGAAATAGCACCATTAGCGGTGCCAATTAGTTTAGTCAGTGCCTTGACCATACACACCCACTCATCCAACGTTTCTACTATTTCTAACAACCGCATGGTGTTAGAACTGTCTCTTTGCGCATGAGCATAGGACACTGCAATAGCTTGATGTTCTTTGACTCGGTTTGGAAATCGAGGATCGTTCACTTCCAGCAGCTTAGCTTCACAGTCCAAAGATATTTTGTTGCACTGGAGGAGGGTGTTCTGAAAATTTTTGAAGCGTAAAATAGCCCTATCCCCAGAAACCGTTTCCACTGTCTGGTAGCCATGCCGGCTACAATGCCTCATGTGATTTTGCAACTTTCATTCAGTCCAAAATCGAGAGAGGCATGTCGGACAGTAGAAACATACCCCCTTTTTCTTACCCTCCCCCAGAACTCTACTGATGTCTGTGATCGGGTTAAAACGGCCAATTGAATTGGCAAGGTAACTAGATGGGGGTGTATACAACAACCAAACCCAGTGTCTGACCAAATCAATTGACGGGCCCCTTACAGGGAAGACCACCCCCTTCTTTTTTAAACGAACCCCACCTTCAAATTCAGTTTCATACTGAACCACCGTAACGCCGATATTTAAATGGGCATTAGCCCTTTCAAAAATATCAATAGATCTTAGCGTTACTGGGTATTTTCCTTCTAAACAAGAGAAATCTACAATGGGGAAATTGAACCCTTCCTTCCCATGTACACCCCAATCGTCTAAATTCGTCTTGGTAGCGTCACGTGCTAGAGGCTCGAATGCTGATATGAGAAAAGCATACCTGAAACATTTTTGACCTGTTTCAAAACAGATCCGCTGGACACCTTGACAACCTTCTAAATCTGGATTATATTTTAAAACTGTACCCGTGTCCCTATGCCCCCTCTTAAAATAAAATATTTCTTAACTTTACAGATATTCACACTTAAATTTTCAATAAATAAAACTACAGACCCACTACCGTTTTCGTTAAAGTTCTCAAGATGCGCTATAATTTGACCTACCCACTCCGAAAAAACACCCTCAAATTTTCTAAATTCGAATAAATCAAACGCATCTCGGAATGTACATAATGATAATAAACTTCGCTTTTCCCCTCATTTAAATAAAACACCTTTAAATCAATTGAAACCTTAATTGAATCCATCCACCACAATTGAATTTGGTTCTCCAGCAGTGCACGAATTTTATCTACATAGGCATGCACAATTTCCACAGGATCAAACACAAATTTTCCCCCCATAAGTGAATTAAATGGATCCCCAAAAGTCGCAGTGTAAATAACTATTGCATTTAAAATTGTGTTGGACAGCTGAAAGTCTGGCAAGGGTGTCAATTGGTCATTAACCCCCTCCCCCTCTTGTATATCTTCAACACTCCCTCTCCCAAGTTGTTCAACAATATTTGGGGTATGCGAATGTTCCACTTCAGTTGTTGGAAGTGGATTCGTTAGGGTATCGGAGGCTGGAGGAGGAGGAGGAGGGTTCCCCGTTAATTCATTTGTAAAATCCTCCAAAAGCTGTAGTGTATTTTGACTCAAGTCCCCCTGCCCAACTGCGCTATTATCTACATTAAAAAGAAAATCATTTAAAAAATCATCAATATTATCAGGTATTTGCTCATTAACAATACCACTCCATGGTGAATTGCTGGGGGACTCCACGTGTGCCTCCTCTCCTTCACCAGCTGATGAGGACGATGGTGACAATGAATAAGGGACCAATGCTCCAATCTATAAATGAAAAAAATAGCTTATTTTCAAAGTGTTCAAATCACCCCCACTGTTTTTAAAATTTGAATTATTATTTAAAACGCGCTTAGTAGTAGTAGTAGCAGTATGCGCATAGTAGCATTTGATTAATTCAACTGAAAGTTCAAATTTCCAACTTAATATAAGATATTTACAATGTAAAACGCCGCTTTACATAAAATTGACAATTTGATTTTGTTCAAACAACCCCCTTTCCCAATTTCCAATATTTTATGGCCCCCCCCCCCCTCCAAGCCGGTCATCGCGGTGCTTTCCCGCAGCGCTTCCCGCAGTGCTTCCCCCCGGCGCTTCCCCCGGCGCTTCTCGGACCCACCGGCGCTTCCCTGGAGCCGTGACGGCTCCCAACCGTTTACATAATGTCCAAAAAAAAAATATTGTTAGACCATAAGTCGTTTCTCTAATTCCTTAAGGTTGTGAACTATGACTCATTAGCTTAATTATTGTAAGCCGCGTATGTTCATTTCCAAGACTGTTCAGCAGGAAAATACAATTAAATGGGAAACCCTTAACTCCCCTAAAATGTTGGCAAGTTGTAAGGTTGAAAGCTGTCAAAAATATTACGCAAATTAGAATCCATATGTGCAATAGATAAATGGGATAATCTCTGTCCTTTCCCTAAAACTATAATATTCAATTGTGAAAAATAGCATTTTGAGTTTCATAGTGGAGAGAGATAGCAGTAAACTAGAAATTACCTAAAAATATTATTATGAGATAGCGAAGATGCCTACAGAGAAAATAGCAAAGATTAGAAAAAGAGCGGTTTCTTTGCAAAAAAATTACATTAGATTTAGATATCTCTGAGGGGGGGGCAGAGAAATTTAAAACAATGGTTAGGGGGCGAGGGGTTAATATTTTAATATCTCTGAGATACACTTTTACAGTGTTGAAAAATAGTGAAAAGAAAAGACTAAAAAACATTGGAAAAAATAGATATAAATTTCTATAACTAGAGGTAAAAATGCTCACATTTGCAAATCCTGGCTGCACTTGGGTGCCAGATGGTCCGGGTAGTGCGTGTTGGAGGGCGGACGGGGCGGTGGCGCTATGTTCTTGCGCAGATTGGGCTGCAGCTTGTGCAGTAGGGCATGTGACGGTACGGACTTGTGTAGTCGAGCCAGCGATGTCATGGGCCTGCACAGATGAGACAGCAGGGTTCTCCATCCTTATGGCCCATTATCTTTTCGGTTTATGCCCAGACTGCATAGGGGCTGGCACTGATGGGGCTGCCTCACCCTCTATTGCACTCTTAGAGGGAGGGGCACACATTCTTCATATTTGGCCTTAAAAAAGAAGAGAAAAAAGTTAGTATGGAAAATAATTTCCCCCTTTTTACAGAAGAAAAATTAGTATCCCCACCCAAACTATCCATAATTTTGTCTAGAAAAGCATTTATCACTAAGAAAGCCCCCCCCTACGCCAAAAGCAGAGCAATAGGTAAAATTTTCAAGAAATGCCCCTATTTTTACCTTGCTGAGAAAATTTTTTAAACGTTTCCCGTCTATAGGTCTTTAAAATAGAAACAAGATTGTTAGCCTAGCAGCTTATAGGCCTAAATTACATTCTTGGATGTAAATGTACACATAATAAAGATATCTTTTTTTCTTAGAGACCCTCGGTTCTCTTACTGCCCTAACGCGAAGAAACAGTTTTGTTTTTCATTTTAAAATGATGGCGATAGAATTGAGGCATGGCCCCCTCCCCCTTTCGCCAATTTCCCAAATATATTGTTAGACCTTAATCCGAAAACAACTCGTTTTACTTCTTCCAATAGAGATTGCATAGGCCTGGGCTTAATAAATTGCAATTGTCTGCATGAAACCGTTTTAATTTGATGGAGAAAAACAATCCCCCTCCCCCCTCTTTTCAGCAATGTCATAAATAGCAATTATTATTTTTGGGGATATAACTTGTTTCGCTCTTAAATAGAATTCCAATGTCCTAAATATCTATCGCTAATTTTGCAGGCAATTCCGCTATTTTCAGACAAAAACACAGAATTACGTAAAAAGCATTGAAAACCTAGATTGCCTAAAACCAGCTAATGATAGAACAAAACAGGAAAAGGGGTGTCAAAACTATTTATAAGTTGCACGGAGCCTTATGTCAAAACAGAACGGCATAATGCTTTAAGAATTGACGGAAGTCAGTGGTCGCTTTTAGCTAGGATATAGAAAAGCCAAAATTTATCGAAAAAGAAAATTATTTCTATTATGAGAATTATTGTTGTAAAAACAGTGGGGGGGGGGGGGGTTGAGGATGGTTAGGTAATAAAAAGAACATATTTTATGTTTTCTATCGAGTATAAAGATAGCATAGGGAGGGAGGGGGGGGGGCTTAGATATACTGGAGGGTGACCATGGAAAATAATTTTATTTTGAAAATAAAAATTAAAACGGAACTTACATGATAAATTGAGGTTGCCAATGCTTCAAGCTCATCAATTATGTCAGTTGTTCTATCCATTGTGTCACAATATTTTCTGATAATATAATCACAATGCATGTCCGTTATACACGACATCTCAAGGGCGAATTGTTATGTAAGCAAGCCCTCTGATTGGCTGAGAAGGAAACACGTGATCTAACTGTTTCCTATTCCTGGAAACTCATAACATTCGCCTCGAGCATACACTTACAACATCAACAACAACAAATACTGTTTCCTATTTCCGGACACCTTGACATTCACGATCGATTACGCAATCAAGTTCTCGGAAATCCATTTTCCCTTCGATTACGCAATCAATTTCTCAGAAATCCATTTCCCCTAGGGACTCTATGCCCATATATGGTGCCCCGTTCGGAGTGTAAGATAGCTTTCTACTCACTTCGACTACTACTTCTATTGCAAGTACTTGTAAGACTAAAAGTATTAAGAGGGAAATATCAGGAATTATATAAATGCATAGATTATCAAAAGGACATATCAGCAGTGTCGTAGCAACAACTAATTTTATTAAGTTGAAACTTCTCGGTTTGATGAGGGGGGTATTTAACTGGCCATGAGGCTATATTTAATCCTACTGCTGCTACTAGTGCTAGTGTTATTACTATTAACACTGCTACTATCATTACTAATGCTATTAGTGTTACTATTATTACAACTATTCTTAAGGGTATGAAGGTGAAATTTTCAGGAATATTGAGGGGGAAGGTGAACTGAATCACAACTCGCCTTCGATAGACAAGTTGTCAAAAGGGTGTATCAGCAATATCTTAGGAACAGTTTGGCGTGTGAAGCTGAAAATTGAAGGGCTTTTTGCGGGGATGTTGAACTAACCAAAAGACAATATTTGCATCTTATTTCTAATACATCTACTCATACTACCACTATTGCAACTGCTACTGCTATTACGACTGGTTCTACTACTAACGTTACTTAAGCTGAGGTTATTCAGGTGTAAAACTTGGGGAATATTGAAACAGTATTGAATTAAATCGAAATACACTATGTGCATATAGGTTCTCAATAAGATGCATTCACAATTCTTCAGGAATGGTTTATAGTATTAAGCTTAAACTTTCAGCGTGTATTTAGGAATGTTGAAGAAATCAAAGATGCTATGTGTATGCTTCTACTAACGCTACTACTGCTACTACAGCTACTGCTACTACTCAAGCTAAGGTTATAAACATGAATCTTTCATGGAATATATAGGCAGATCTTGAACTAAATTAAAAGGACCTCTGAGCATGTAGATTGTCAAAAGGGTGATATAGCAAAATCTCAAGAGCGGCTTACATTATTAAGCTGGAACTTGTGCATTGCTTTTATTTTAAAAAACTTTTTCGGCAAAATAAGTTTTTCAAAGAAAGTGAAAAGCTCCATTAAACTAAAATTGAGCAGACAAGAAGTCAAATAATCTTACAAGCATAAAACTACCAAATACCACCATAATTAAGTAGATAAAACCAAAAACTAAAAGAAATTACAGTAAATACGCTAGCCAAACTCAAAACGAATAAAAATTAGGTTGAGTAGTGCTAACAACCCCCTTGCCTTTGCAAGACCAGAACATAACTTGTGCTTTACGGAAAAGAAAAAGTGCAGTTTAAATATTTTTACTTTTTTTTACTTTAACAAAAAAAAATTCTCAAAAATTTAAGAAATAAATATCAGTATATGTATATTAAACTGACAATCTACTGTCATTTTTTTTCAGTGTAGTCAAAATTATTTTCTGATCAAACTGTTCGTGGTAACGAACTGTAAGTAAGGAGCGACCCGGCTCAATGGTAACCGAAACTAAAAAACGGAATTTTGATACCAATAGATACATCAAAAGAATCATATTTTAATGCTGATTTCAGATATATAAGTTTCATTAAGTTTAGTCTTACCCATCAAATGTTACCCGCCTGAGAAAATTTGACTGATTTTAGAAAGAAGGGGGAAAGACCTCCTAAAAGCTATAGAACTTTAACAAAAATCACACCATCATATTTAACGTATAAGAGAACCCTTCTGTAGAGGTTTCAAGCACCTATCAACAAAAATGTGGAATTTTGAATTTTTTGCCTGAAGAAAGATCACGGATGCGTGTTTATTTATTATTATTATTATTATTATTATTATTTTATTACCCATTATTAAACATACAAAATTTTATAAATGGAGTTTACAATGGATTTGTTTTTTGGTTTTTGTCCCCAGGGGTGATCGTATCGACCCAGGGGTCCTTGAATATCGTGGGAGGGATCATTGAAACGGAAATTAAAAGTTCTAGTGCCCTTTTTAAGTGACAAAAAAATGGAGGGCAACTAGGCCCCCTCCCACGCTCATTTTTTCCCCAAAGTCACCTGATCAAAATTTTGAGATAGTCATTTTGTTCCGCATGGTTGTAAATATGATAACTATGTCTTTTAGGATGACTTAATCCCCCGAAGTCCCCGGGGGGAGGGTTGAAAGTTATGAACTTTACCCAATGTTAAAATATATTATTGGTTATTGGGAAGCATACAGACGTTTACAGTGGGGATTTTTTCTGGTAGGTGGGGGGTGGGGGGTGGTCCGATGGTTATATGGGAGAATCTTTCCATGAAGGATGTTTTCATGGGGGAAGGGACATTGCTATGAAGGGGGCGGCGGATTTCCCATCATTATATAAGAAAACGATCAGAAATTAAATTAAAAAAGTAATTTTTTCAACTGAAAGTAAGGAGCAACATCCAAACTTAAAACGAACAAAAAATATTACGTATATGATTGGGTTCACCCCCTAGTCAATACCTCGCTCTTCAAGCCAAAGATTTTTTAGTACTTTCATAAGAGCTATTTATTCTAATTAATGGCCTTTTTCATTAAGGGGTCATTTTTAAGGAATTGGAACAAAATTTGAACTTTAGCTTAAAGAGCAAGATATTGACTAGGGGGCTAACCCCCTAATATACGTATTAAAAATCTATGAATATAGAAGTTCGTTACGCAAGTTAATTCGTATGTTACGTATATTTATTACTAATAAAAACGTTCGTAAATAAAATTTAACAAGTTTCGAGAATAAAAGTAAAATGAATATGCGATTTTTTTTTTAAATTATTCATGTACGGTGAGCCAAAATCTACACCTGCATTAATTTAAAAACGCTCAAAAATTAAATAAAAAAACAAGTTTTTTTAACTGAAAGTAAGGAACAACGTTAGTAGGGAAGATTCTCTTATTTCGAACTATACATTATCATTGACCTCCAAATCAAAGAGCTAGAAATACGACCGGGAGTGACGCAACTAATATCCCTGAAATTTCAGCAATGAATTTACGTAACTGTTATATCACAATTCCATCTTGAGACACCGTTTATATTGTTCGCGCTTCGAGGCTAAGATAACAGTTCGTTTCAAAGCATTATGGAGCAAAGATCAAATAGAATGGATGATTTAGAAGTTATTGCAACATAAATTTATAACGTGAGTTCTGTTTATAAATAATTAATTGAGATATTTACATGGTAAATTTTTACCAAATAATATTATTGACTAATGTGGATATACAACTCAATGCCGTTTTTTATGCTCTTTCCGAATATAATAATCATTTTTTGTCGGAAATGAATTTTAGTTCCACACCCGATATATATTCAAATTCAGAGTATATATTTGCACATTAGGGGGATGGGGTTGCATGAAGCAAATATTAAGTGTAAGCCAGCTAGCAATTTTACCTCTGATTGCATTAATTTTCTACTAGACTAGCTTTTGAAAATGTCGTTTGGTATAAATTTTAGGCCTACATGATGTGTGTGTGTGTGAACGAGCTTTTTCTATCTAATTTTAAGCCTATATGTTAGCTTCTTTTTTGTCTCAGAAAACATTTAGGAATAAGATTACCAATTATCTAAGATTCTAAAAATTTTTGTTCGTTGATAATATTACTGTGTTTTTTTGTCTAAACTAATAAAACAAAAGATATAATAGGTCAACTGCCTCCTTTAAGCTAGATGTAAATAGCGACGAAGACCACACTGCCTTTTCATCTTAAACAATAAGTAGAAACAACAGGGAAATTAATTTTACAAGTTGCATTAATATAAAAGATGGAGAGGGGCTGTGTAACGGGGGATGGGGGGGAGCTAGACGTAAATAGCGACGAAGACCATGCTGCCTTTCCATCATAAACAATAAGTAGAAACAACAGGGAAATTAATTATACAAGTTGCATTAATATAGAAGATGGAGAGGGGTTGTGTAAAGGGGGATGGGGGGAGCATAAGAATTAGCAACTTTTAGCTAGTTTCAATAGTAAAACTTCCCCAAAAGTTGTAAAAATGGTTTTTCAAAGGAAACTATAATTTAATTTCTTTTTAAGGATAATTTTGATGTCCCTCTAGCCGTCAAAAGGGATCGAATAGAGGATGAGAACCAATAACATCCTTCAGTAATTAACTACATCGGGTCTTCGAGGTCCTATACACAAGGAGAGAACACGAGGGCCCATATGCAAGAAGGCGAAATGGCTAATGAAATGACAATCTCACAAAAAGCAAATGTAAGTTTAAAATTTAATCGATATTTTCACTAAAGATTTTTTCTCCCAAAAGAAAATACATCTTGCTTGGTTCATACACATTTGCTTATTCTAATATCCTGTTTAAGGTCAAGTAGTATGACCGTGTAAACCAGCGAATGTAATATTTTAATAATAAGATGAGAGACGATAATTAAACAGGCCGTCTTTATCTCAAAACTGACTTGGTCTAATGTCTACATCCTTATCCGTAAACAAGTGCGTGTAGTGCAAAATATAATAATCTTTTTTTGTCGGAAATGAATTTTAGCCCACCCTATATATTCCAATTCAGGGTATATATTTGCACATTAGAGGGATGGGATTGCATGAAGTCTATGTTAAGTGTAAGCCAGCTAGTAATTTTACCTCTCATCTCATTAATTTTCTACTAGACTAGCTTTTGAAAATGTTGTTTGGTATAAATTTTAGGCCTACATGATGTGTGTGTGTTAACGAGATTTTTCTATCTAATTTTAAGCCTATATGCTAGCTTCTTTTGTCTCAGAAAACAATTAGGAATAAGATTTTCAATTCTGTAAGATTCTAAAAATTTTCGTTGATTGATAATATTAGCTTGTTTTTTCTAATAAAATAAAAGATATCATAGGTCAACTGTTCCCCATAAGCTAGAAGTAAATAGCAACGAAGACCATACTGCCTTTCCATCAAAAACAACGGGAAAATTTTTTTTATACAAGTAGCATTAATATAGAAGATGGAGAGGGGCTGTGTAAAGGAGGATGGGGGGGGGGTTGTATAAGAATTAGCAATTTTTAGTTTCAACAATAAACCCCCCCAAAAATTTGTAAAAAGGGTTTTTTAAAAGAAATTATAATTTAATTTCTTTTTAAGGATAATTTTGATGTCCCTCCAGCCGTCAAAAGGGCTCGAATCGAGGATGAGAACCAATTACGTCCTTCTGTAATAAACTACATCGGGTCTTCGAGGTCCTATACACAAGGAGAAAACACGAGGGCCCATATGCAAGAAGGCGAAATGGCTAATGACACGACAAACTCACAAAAAGCAAATGTAAGCTTTAAATTTTATCGATATTTTCACTAAAGACTTTTTCTCCCAAAAGGAAATACATCTTGCTTGGTTCATACACATTTCCTTATTCTAATATACTGTTTGAGGTCAAGTATTAAGACCATGTAAATCAGAGAATTTAATATTTTAATAATAAGGTGAGAGACGATAAATAAACAGGCCGTCTTTATCTCAGAACTGATTTGGTCTAATTTCTGCATCCTTAACCGTAAACAAGCGCGTGTAGTGCGAAATATAATAATCATTTTTTGTCGGAAATGAATTTTAGCCCCCCCCCCCCACCCTATATATTCCGATTCAGGGTATATATTTGCACATTAGAGGGATGGGATTGCACGAAGTCTATCTTTTACGTAAGCCAGCTAGCAATTTTACCTCTGATCGCATTAATTTTCTACTAGACTAGCTTTTGAAAATGTCGTTTGGTATAAATTTTAGGCCTACATGGTTTGTGTGTGTTAACGAGCTTTTTCTATCCAATTTTCAGTCTATATGCTAGCTTCTTTTTTGTCTCAGAAAACATTTAGTAATAAGATTTTCATTTCTGTAAGATTATAAAATTTTTGTTGATTGATAATATTATTTCCTTATTCTAACATCCTGTTTGAGGTCTTGTCTTATGATCGTTTAAATTGGAGAATGTAATGTAATATTTTAATAATAAGATGAGATGATAATTAAACAGGCCGTCTTTATCTCAGAACTGTCATGGTCTGATGTCTGCATCCTTAACCGTAAACAAGTGCGTGTAATGTGATTAGTTTACAGTCCCTTAATCCAATTTCGTCTTTTGACAGTCTTTTAATCCAATTTCGACTTTCTTAAAAAATAGGGCGATTTATACACATTGAAAATAAGTGTCTATTTTCTTTATAGGTTAGAACATATTCATCACTACCCTCCCCTCCACCTGAAGAAACAAGTCACGTATCATATGATCGCATTGATAGAAATGATTCAAATTGAAGTGCCATTGCAATTTCATGACGCTGTTGAAACGCCATCGCATATCAGTGAAGGGTATGGTAATTTTTTACGGGAGTGTTATGGTAGTGATAATTGGTACACCTGCTAAAATTAATAACGGGATGGAATGGACGGATAACTTATTAGGAGAGTATTTCAGTGTTGATAATAATTCTTCAGATGTAGACAATAGCACAGTTTAACAAAGTAATGAAGTTAGTTCAGATCAAGGTATGATAGAGAGTGATTTGCCATGGTTGAGCCCAAACACCATGCGAATTTTAGACAATTTTACTCGTGAGTGAAATGGGAATCATTCTCCCTTAGATTTAATGAATAAAGTCCAGGTTCAATAAAATTTAATTGAACAAGAAAATGAATTTGCATGGATGGATTTGCAAAGTCCTAACGGACTAGAGGCTATTTTAAGCGAACTGAGGCATTTCACTCCACAAACCAGCCCAACTGTTGAACAAAGCGGGGGAGGGGGAGTATGTCGTAATTATATACAAGGAGAAGGGGGTTTAGATAGTGATGATATACTATTCTCACCGCTACCAGAATCTCAGCAAACAAATTCAATTCTGAATACAATAGACGTCTTCACTGCGACCTTTGGCGATCCCTTTAATAAACTGATGGCAGGCAATATTATAACCGACCAAATAGATATCATCCATGCGTATGCGGAGAAAATTTGTGCTCTTCTTGAACATCGAATTCAACAGTGAACATCAGCATTAAGGCCTCAATTGTTTTAAAAATATTTTATTTGAATGAAAGTCATGGTGAAGTATATGATCACTATGCGCACACTGAAATGTTGGTGCTGTACCCTCATTTGGAGAATCATTAGAACGTCATTATATAATGGGTTGACAATGCTGTCTCACATCTGGACAATTATAATGAGAATGGTAGTTGTTCAGTGGTTTTATTTGTTGAAAATTTAACTGTAAATATATTCAATTCTGAATACAATAGACGTCTTCACTGCGACCTTTGGCGATCCCTTTAATAAACTGATGGCAGGCAATATTATAACCGACCAAATAGATATCATCCATGCGTATGCGGAGAAAATTTGTGCTCTTCTTGAACATCGAATTCAACAGTGAACATCAGCATTAAGGCCTCAATTGTTTTAAAAATATTTTATTTGAATGAAAGTCATGGTGAAGTATATGATCACTATGCGCACACTGAAATGTTGGTGCTGTACCCTCATTTGGAGAATCATTAGAACGTCATTATATAATGGGTTGACAATGCTGTCTCACATCTGGACAATTATAATGAGAATGGTAGTGGTTCAGTGGTTTTATTTGTTGAAAATTTAACTGTAAATGTATTTAAATTTCAAAAAGATTATATTTTCAGAGGGGGACATGGGGAGAGGGCTATTGAATTAAACTATAATCCTGATTTAGAACGATGTCAGGGTGTCAACGAATATTTTTCGAAACAGGCCAAAAATGTTTCATGTACGAATTTCTCATATAGGCTTTCCGACCTCTACAAAATAAAGCTACAAAGAAAAATTTGTACCACTGGGCCGTGTGTGGAAAAGAAGGGTCTGATTTTCCCCGAGTAGATTTCAATTGTTTAACAGAAAAATTTTCTGTAACACTCAGAGGAATAGATATTTTTGAACGGGCAAACGCGCATTTAGAGATTGGTGTTAAAGTGCTACAGTGCGAAACGGAATTTGAAGAGGGTGTGCGTTCTAATAAAAAGGGGGTAATATTTCCAGTAAGAGTCCCATCGATTGAATCTGAAACACTGGGTTTGGCTGTTTTACACACCACCTAGTGAAACTAATTCAATTGGCCATTTCAACCCAATAATGGATATTAGTAGAGTTCTTGGGGAGGGAAAGAAGGGGTGCAGGGTACGTTACTATTGCCCAATGTGTTTGTCTAGATTTTGGACTGAATTAAAGCTACAAAATCACATAAAACACTGCAAAAGACACGGCTATCAATCGGTGGAGACAGTTGGTGGTGATCAGGCAATTTTACGATTTAGAAATTTCCAGAATATACTTATGCAAAGTGATAAAATAAGTTTAGACTGCGAAGCCTAGCTTATGGATGTGAACGACCTACAATTTCCAAATCATATCAAAGAATATCAAGTCATTGCAGTTTCCTATGCCCATGCCCAAAGAGACAGCAGTAACACTATGTGTCTCTTAGAAATAGTTGAGATATTGGACGAGAAAGATTGTATGATCAAAGCATTGACTAAATTAATTGCCACAGCGAATTGCGCAATTTCCCGCTTGAGACACACACACACTATCCAATGATACTATCAGAAAAGGATCGCCTGGCCATTAAAAATAAGAAAATATGTTGGGTATGTAAGGGTGAATTTTAAGAGGGGACTAAGGGGAAAGGGACTAGGGGAAAAGACTAAGGGGGAATGGGAAAGTTTGCGACCATGATCATTTATGGCAGGAAATATCATCAGGGGGTAATAATTTTCGTGGCGTAGCACACCAATCGTGCAATGTCAATGTAAGACAATAGTTTTTTATACCAGTTTTCATTCACAATTCAAATTACGATTTGAAATTTATTTTACCGGCACTGGCACGTATGCACAAGGAGGGAGGGGGTGCAGATAGCAAATGGGTAAATAACTCATTTACCTACAACATTATACCCAGATCAGCTGAGAAGTTGAAGGTTCTAGAATTCGAATGGCAGGCGGTGGACCAGGGGCATACATACGGAAATAAAATTCGTTTTTTAGATTCTTGTAGTGTTTTCCCCAAGACTCTCAGTCAACTAATTCAAGTGCAGAAAAATGACAATTTTGATAGTTTTCCTCTGCTCAAAGAGCGCTTTCCTGACAGTGAAATATACGACTTACTGACTTGTAAAGCATATATGTGTATGACTATTACAACTCTTGCGCAAGGTTAAGTGAGGAAAAACTCCCTCCCATTGAAGCATTCTATAATTCACTTACCGATAGTGAATGCACTGTCGAAGACTATAAATTTGCCAAAAGGGTATAGTGTAAGGAGGGCTGTAAAAATGGTTGGGATTATTGTAGAATGTACTTGGCAAGCGATGTGTTAACTCTTTTAGACATTGTCTGCAAGAATACAAACCAAATTTATTCAGAATTGAAGTTAGACATTGGCTATTATTTTTCAACACCACACCTCGTGATGGACTTAATTCTGAAAATCTGTAGGGAGGAAATAGGTTTGATCACTGATGTGGATCAACACTTATTTGTTGAAAGATTTATGAGGGGGGATATGTTTTTCACGGGGATCGTGTCTTAACAACTGATCCAACCGGTCAGAACTCTGTTGATGGTGTAAAGCCAATGCTGTTATTCTAGACATGAACGCACTCTACCCCTCGGCAATGTCTCACTATAGTTTACCATGTGGCAATTACAAAAGGCTTGAAAATCCTTGTGCCATAGATTTCTCCGACATTCACACTGTCGAGGAAAATGGTCCCCAAGGATGGTTTTTTGAAATTGGCGGTCATATACCATTTGAACTTCACGACACTGTAAAAGATTTTGTTTATCCATGTGTAAATAGACCGGTGTCCAAGGATTCTTTGAGTCCATAAAATTTGTCTTTGGTCAAGAATATGGGCATGCATTGGACCCCGTCCAAGCAGAAACTAATTGCAGATTTGGAACCAAAACAGTATATTGTTGTTCACCATGTACTATTGCGATGGATGGTGACCAATGTTTTCAGGGTTACAAAGATACACAGAGCCCTGCAATTCAATCAAAAACCCTGCTTGAAAACGTTTAATGACACTTTTGTCAGTAAACGTTCAAGGGCAAAAAGTAAAGTTCAAAAAGAAATGTATATCATCAGACCAGATGAAACATCAGACCCCCAATCAATTATTAATGTTAAAATCTGAGACGAGGAGGGACTTACTAGCCAATGGGGTGCTCCCCGGTCCAAAAGTATACTTTGTGGAAACACATGATAAAGATGTAAAACAAGCATGCAAAGGAGTGCCTATATAGTTTGTGAAAAATAATTTAAACATGAGTGTCTACAGAAACTGTGTGGAGAATAGTCTAGTGCCAAGAGCAAAAGTACTGGCAATTCACTCTCTACAATATAAGAACTATACTGCTAGAGTGGAAAAAATGCCATATCTTGCATATCCTCTTCTTTGCCAAGATAAGGAGGAGAATTTGGAGCATTGTCTGAGTCATTGTTGAGGTCTTTTGGGGGTAAGGGAAAATTTATTTGGGAATGATGGAGTGCTGCTTCCTGATGCCTTGAAAAGTACGTCGTCACACTTTATTTGTCTAGTGGGAAGATATCTTGATGAGTATTTTGCAAAATTGAAGAGAGTAGTTTTTATTTTATTTTTATTTTTTCTTTATTATTGTGACGAGTGCTGTAATTTGTTAATCTTGTATGTTATTTGTGTACATAGCCACATTTTGGCTTGAAATACACGTTATCTTATCTTATCTTATCCGACAATGTCTATGTACTCGAGGATGGTGTAAGGGTACTTCCCCTAGGCCACTATCGTATTTCAGATCAAATTGAATATATGGACTATCGAAAACAACTCGGTCTCATCCTTCGGCCCAGGAGATAGGGGGGCCGGGGGGGGGATTCTCATCTTTTAAATGTTGTAAATAGTCTTTTATATTTTAGTCTACAAATGTGTTCAACTGTGCTGCTGTTCTTGCTGTTCTTGTTGTTGTTCTTGCTGTATTTTAAGTTGTTTTTTTTTGTTGCCAATAAGTGAAAAATATTAAATTGTTGTTCTGTTATTGCTGTTGTTATACAAAAAGTGTTGTTAATAAAAGAAAAAATATGTTTTTTTTGTTCTTGTTGCTATTGAATAAGGTACTAGGTAGATGCCGATACTGGTCTAAGGGAAAATTATTATTATTATTATTATTATTATTATTATTATTATTATTATTATTATTATTATTATTATTATTATTATTATTATTATTATTATTATTATTATTATTATTATTTATTGATTAGACAAGTATGGTTTACAGTTAGTTGTAGTCCAACTGACGTCAACAGCAATATGTATCAATTTGAAACACCATTCAGATCATTTCTCTGTGGTCCGTAAATGTCGGGGAAAACGACACTTTTAGCTAAAATAATTAAAAATTGTAATAAAATGTTTTTGGAAAAACAAAAGAAAATTTACTATTGCTATAGTATATGGCAAGAGTCCCATGACCAAATAAAAGCTATTGCCACTGCTACATCAATGCCAATACAATTCATGCGTTGACTTGGCGTTTTCAATAGTATTGAGCCAAACTCATGGCTAATTATTGATGATTTAGCTGAGTCCATTGAACAGTTCTCACAGGAAATGCTAAAACAGTTTACAGTTCGCTCTCATCATGAACACATTTCCAAAACCCTAGTTCTACAAAATCTGTTTCACCAGAGGAAGTGTATGAGGACCCTTGTTTTGAACTGCACCATCTGTATTATCTACCGAATTGTTCGGGATTCAAGTTCTCTAATAACTCTCAATAAACAAAAATATCCAGGTGCCCCCAGATTTCCACTTTCAGCGTACAGTCAGGCGACAAATAAGCCCTACGGGTACATTTTGCTGGATCTTAATCAGAATACACCCGAGGATTTACGTGTAGTCACAGATATTTTCGACAAAGAAATGACTGTATATCTTCCGGTGACCAGTAGAAAGGGCTATTAGCTACGATCATGACACTGAAGAAACTACACGAAAATAGACACTTATTTTCCGTTCTAAGCACTTAAAAACACCCACTCAGGAATGTCATACTCAAACATGTCTTCGACATTTATAGATTTAGAGGTAATATTCAAGAAATCTGACAACGGAATGCCAATTCATGCTGATGGAATATCTTATGAAATTTGTATATTACATAATTTATTTCGTCAAATCAGTGTCTACATAAATGGCACACTGGTGAGCACAAGCAACAGTCTCTTAAATTCTACAATCTATAAGCAGTTCATGGTGATGACATCCAAGTCATACAAGGAATTGAGAGGCACCTCCAATGGAAATGAATACATTACAGATACTGATAGTAGAGATGCACTTACAAATGCTACAACTAGTGAATTACATCCAGTTGGAAAAATATATCATGAGATACTTAATATACCCCAATGGCTATGACCAAATATTAAAGTGGCTATAAAATTGACGCTTGCTCCATCCAATTTCATTTTACGAAAGGAACTTCCTGCCAATCCTGATGTAACTCTCTCCCTCACCTCTGCAATACTACATGTACGAAAGAAGCAGGTTATGAGTTCTGTTGCTTTGGCAGTGGAAAAACTGAGATCCAGTGGGAATAATATTAAACTACTTGTTCCTCGTACAATCACCAATCAATGCCATATTGCCACAGGCTCGTGCACATTCACTGACTCATCCTTTATCACTGGCGAAATTCCATCAAAATTAGCATTGGCATTTGTAAAAAGAGCTGCAATTGGATCTTGGACTGGCTGCTACATAAATTTGAGATATTTGGGCTTTCATCTCTTGTCTGCAAAGTAAATGGAATCCCACTCTGCAATCTATCTTTTGATAAATCCTATAGGACATTGTATGAGTTGACAATGCAAACCCTAGATCATGATTCAGAACTATTTGAAAATGGTATAACCGAAGAAATGTTCGCTAAAACACATGGTATCATTGTGATAGACCTGTGTGACACTCAAAATATGAGTATAGTACGAAAGGGGAGTGTGCCTTCAGAGTGTACATTTTCCGACCCATTACCTGAGAGTATCGCACTAATCTCGTTAAATCAATTTGAAACCTATTGGGAAATCACTCCCGAAGGCAGTGTTCTACTAGAGCTTGCACCACGAACACCAGTCAAATAATCAATGTATTTAATATAGACCCCTATATGTCCAAATACAGATCCTATTGTCTACCATTGGACTTCCTTGGAAAAATTCAAAGTGCAAACAATACCCTAATCATTGTTAATAGTAGTCCGTCGACTATGAATACCGGTAACTGGCTGTGCATCTTTCAAACAATGAAGACTATTGAATTTTTTTGATCCTCTCGGCCTAACCTATACATTCTAGACTCCACGCATCAACAACTATATTGAAATCAGTGGGAAAACTATTATTCAAAATCGGAAGAGAGTGCAGGTTCTGACGACTAAAAAGTTGCGGTTTTCATGCGCTACTATATTTCGTGTTCAGATGTCGCGGCTATACTTACAAGCAGTTTTTCAACATTTATGTAGCCAATCCACGTCTGAATGACTTTATGGTGGAAAATATCCTCTCAGACCTGTAAAATATTGATTTTAGTGCCCTACGAGTAAAGTGCTTGAAAAATGTATGTGAATTTGTTTATTAATATAAAAAATGTCTATATAAAACAACAATTTCTTTATTTTTCCCTTTAGATTTCTTCTTCGGTGTATAGGCAACTCTCGAGAACCACTAATGCTGGTAGATCATATGAATTATGAATTCACTGTATATTGATCTTGATCGGCTGCAAAGTAAGGGTCACACTTTCTACAGTACTATATAACTTCACTCTTATCGTATCTCTTTGTATAGTCAATGATACAATTTGCATTCTGACTGTGAAATTCACGTGTTTCAATTTGTCTATTTGAAGCAATATCACATACACTGTTTTCAAGTGGTAAATCACATTTGGTAACAGCCAAATAAAAATCACTAGGTTTATAGTCATAATAGGCATTGTTGTCACAACGATGACGTAGAAACCAAATTGTCTTGTTACCCCAACAGTTGAATCGTAGACCTGTTTCTTCCTCCCAAAATAATTTAAAACCACGACGATACCATTCTCGTAGAAATAATTTAGGGTTCTTTCCAATCATTCCAGGATAAGCATTCTCCCACTGACCACATTTGCCATAGTGACAATTAGAGCATAGTTGCCCTCTTGGGTGAGAGTCACAAATCTATTCAAGACATGAATTACAACCTTTAATTTGTACTGCATATCCTCTCTGTAATTCACACGGATTGCATAATTTGCACTTTTCATTATACTCATCAATAATTGTACAATTCTCACATGATGACCATCTGCCAAGAGTGTACATGCATAGTGGACATGTATAGAACATTTTTTGGTTTCCGATGTCAACTCTCTCTCACAGCTAAAAAGAAACTGATCCACGTTCGATAAATTCAGAGGGGGGATAGGAGAGAGAGAGGAGTAACTCTGTGTCGTTACATAACCTATTTCGAAGAGAGAGTCATCTACAAAGAATCTATGGCAATGCTTTCAAAAGTATATCCACGATTTTATTCTGCTTTGTTTCAATTAATATATCAATAAATTGAGTAAAAGCATTTGAGCCACGTCGTAAAAGCTTTATACAATAGTCCAATGGGGGAGAATCATTCCCAATTATATTATCAAATGTTGTTCCCTGAGAAAATATCTTCCGTTGAAGAGATAACTCGAGAAAATCGTCATCTAGAATCAAAAGTTTTTCCATAATCACAAGATTCGACTTAATTCTGTCTTTCTCAAATTTATTAATTTTTCAATCCTAACACTCTCCCTGCTGACTCTAGACTAACCACGATTCGTTCTACTTCAAGAATATTCGATAACCTACTTTAAAAAAATCTAACAAAAAGAAACATTTTCGATTTGGAAACAATTTTATTGTATGTGTATAATTACAACAATAATATATTACACATATACAATTACCGATGTAACTTATTGTCCTGTATATACTTCACTATTGCATTTAAAGCACTTTGAAGTCTATGTATATGTGCTATATCACCTTTTGCAGCGAAGCATAATTGGTCCTCCAATTTAAATTTGTTCAAAGATAACACGAATCTTGCATATACTTCAACCCCTTCAAGACAAAGCCGACTCACTCAAAAAACTTCCACCTTTACCACCCAGTAAAAAAACTCCATATTCCCAGCAAAATCCCTTCCCTCTTAACACTCCAGTTAACCCCTCCCAAGTTGAACCCCCTGAAAATACCACCGTCTTATTCGCCTCCCATATTTTCCCGCGTCCGACCCATGCGTTTAATCCCTCGTGCCCACCCTACCAGGGTGACTCAGGTCTGAGACCTTTTGCATTTAATAATTGTCTTGTATTAAATCCTAATTGTTCGCACTTCCCGACAACGGAAAACAAGTTGCACCTTCCTCATCATGCTTCGTCTGTATCCTCACCCTTCCCTCCACCTCCAAATCCCCAAGGTAAATCCTTCTCTTACCCTACTTCTCCGCAGCATCATAATATTAAATTGAAACCCCACCCAGGAAATTCTCAAACACACCAAGTATCCCTGTCCAAATTCCCCAATCGGTTTGTTTTTTCCAAACTTTTAGTTACTAATGCCAAAAGTCTTAATTTTGAAAAGCTTACTGAACTCGAGGTGCTTTCAGAATAAAATCTAATCGATATTATAGCTATTACGGAAGTACAATCCCACGACCCAGGGTCTCTGCGCCTGACAAATTATTCAGAGTTTATTAAACTCCGTCCTTTAGTCCACCCACTTGGAAAAAAAGGTGGCGGTGTTTTGTTCTTTACTAAGAGTAACCTTTACCCAAAGGTTATTCGAGTCCCTAGTTTATCCGAGTACGATGAAATCCTCTGGCTAAGTTTTAGACCAAAAGTTCTCCCTCGTCCATTTAATATTATTGCAATAGCCGTTTTCTATTAATCCCCAAATCAAAATACCGAATCAAAACGTAAATTCATCCAGCAATTGCAAACAAGTGCTGATTTTGTTATTTCTAAATGCCCCAATGCTGGTCTTTTTTCAGTTGGCGATAAAAACGACCTTAAAATGGATTCTTTTTACTACTCACTTACAGTTAAGCAATTTGTTAAAATACCGACGACTCGGGGAAATACCTCTCTTGATGTTATTTTAACTAATATGTATAATTTTTACAATGCTCCATCAGCTCTGCCTCCATTAGGTGGAAGTTATCATCTTTCGATTCTTTTATCCCCCTCCTCAAATTTTAATCATTCTGTCTCAATAACTTATGGCAGTTGTCGCCCTCTTCAAAATTCTGGTCTTCTTTCTTTTGGTATGTGGCTGAATACTGAAGATTGGTCCGATGTTTATAGTTTAAAAAATTTGGATGAGAAAATGGCTTTGTTCCACAAAAAGCTAATTGATAAATTTCAAATTTGCTTCCCGGAAAAAAAAATTAAAAATTGCTCCAGTGATAAACCCTTTATTAACCAAACTATAAAAACACTAATTAGAACCAAATTGAAGCTTTTCAAAACCAGTAAACCAGATGAAGCCAATAAACTAAGAAAATCAATTAAAAGAGAAATTCGCAAATTGGCACGATCGTACTACAAAAATAAGGTCAAAGTATTGTTTACTAATAAACCAAAAAACTGGTATTCTGAGGTTAAAAAGCTGTGTGGCAGGAGGCTTGAACAGCTTAACTTCAATCTACCCGAGTCCCCTGATATTACTGCCAATAATCTCAATAAATTCCCCGTTTCCATTGTCCAGAGTCTTCCACCACTGTCCGACCAATTACCATCAGGAGCCCTTTCCCCTTCCTTACCCACTGTTTCTCCGTCTGAGATAGAAAGAAGAATTCAAAAACTAAGAAAGACAAGTATTTGTCCTTTGGATATCCCCTTTCCTCTTATTAGTGCCTTCGGTGGTTTCTTGTCTAAGCCCTTGTCTTTCCTGTTTAACAAGATTACTGAGTCTGGGCAAATTCCTACAATTTGGAAACAGGGTTTCATAACCCCTTTGAAAAAGGAAAACGGAAAGCCTGGTTTTGAAGGCGTTCGGCCTATAACTCTTACTCCTATTTTCTCGAAACTTTATGAAGGATTACTTGCAGATTGGCTAAAGGAAAAAATTCTACCTCTTACTGACTTGAAACAATTTGGGAACCTAAAATCCACCTCTACTTCCCATTACCTTGTTTCTCTTATTGATCACATCGGGAAAACCCTTGAAAAGCCTAATTCCTGGCTAAATTTAATTTCCATTGACCTTCAGAAAGCATTCGACCTTGTTAACCACAATATTTTAATTGAGAAACTTGTCAACGAGTTCAATATTGATCCCTTACTGGTGAAATAAATAGCCTCCTTCTTAACAAATAGATCGCAAGTTGTCAAATACCAAAAACATTATTCAAATCCTCTCCCTGTCCACAACGGCATACCCCAAGGTACTCTTCTAGGTCCCCTCCTTTTTTCAGTAATGATCAACAGCCTCGCAAAGGAATTTCCTGACCGATGGAAATTTGTTGATGACCTAACGGTTGTTGAAACGTACTTCAGAAATTTAATAAGTGACCCTTCGAGTATCCTCAATGAAATTGGAGACGAGGCCTTAGACTTAGAAATGACAGTAAACCCCTCTAAGTCCATGATAATACCCATTTGTTTCCTCAAATCCTCGCCCTATTTTCTTAATCCTATCCCTCCTGAAATTTCTGTGTCCTCATTTAAACTACTTGGTGTCACAATTTCTTCAAATTTAAAGTGGGATATCCACGTTAAAGACATCATCCATAGAGCTAATGTGTCTATTGCCCTCCTTAAGCTCCTAAATAAATTCAGCGTCCCCCCTTCCCACTCCTTAAGAATTTACACGTCTTTTGTCCGCCCGCATCTAGAATATGTTTGTCCAGTTTGGCACCCTGGTATCTCTCGCGAAGAATTGGAAAAAATCGAATCAATTCAAAAAAGGGCCTTGCGAATAATTTTCAAAGAAGGAAATGTGCCATGCTCTCTGCTCCTAAAAAAAGCTAGTCTGAAAACCCTGGAGCAAAGGAAGGTTTCGTTGTGCCTCCGCTTTGCAAAAAATGCCCTAACAAACCCTCGGACGGCAAGTATTTTCCCCAAACGTCACTCCCCATCCAGCTTACGGCCGCCTCGAGCTGTTTCTGAGCCCATCCCTGCTTTGTCTCCCATTCCCTGCGTTACTTCCAGATACGAAAGAACTTTTATCCCCATCATTACAGAAAAAATAAATAAAATGTCTCAATAGTTTCTTTTTTCCCCTCTTTTTTGTTTATTACCTGATGGTACTGCCCAGGTTCTTGCACTCATTTGCTTGCCCCCCCCCTTTCTTGACCGGTTTTTATTGTTTTTAACTCTTTTATTGATTTACTGTAGTTGAATTATTGACATTTCCTTAGTATCCCTTTTAATTTAAATGCATTTATGTTTCGCTCTAAGTTTAGTTTGACCAGTTTTTATCTTTTTAATTTTTTAATTGACTTTTTACAGTTTTAATTTTTGACTTTTAAATGATTGTTCATTATGGTTTTCTTTATTTCGTTGTTGTTCTTTGCTTTTTTAGTGTAACCATTTATATTGTCGACTCCAAAGTCCGAATTCGTTTCTTTGTGGGCTTGTGATAGCGATATTTTTAAAATAAATATCTTATCTTATCTCCTATCTAATAGTGTAAACATTCCACTTATTATTGCAAACATATATCTTGCCAAATAAATGAACGAGTATAGTCAAACTGTTCTCACTCCTTGAATTCAATTCTCAGACTAATATCAACTATACTGAAAATCCTTCCTTATATTAGTTTCGTCACTCCCGTTAGTATTTCTAGCTAAGTGATAGGTTTAGAAAGAGGATTTGGTCTTGTATAGTTCGTATTGTAGCCCTCTGGTTGGCTGTAATCTTGTATAGTTCGAAATTAGAGAAGCTTCCCTACTGACGTTAAAACTTAAAACGAACATAAATTATTCCGTATATGAAAGGGGCTGTCTCCTCCTCAACGCCTCGCTCTTTACGCTAAAATTTGAATTTCTCACAACTTTATTTTTTTTTAAACAATAAAAAACTTTAGCGTAAAGAGCGAGGCGATGAGGAGGGGACAGCCCCTTTCATATACGGAATAATTTCTGTTCGTTCTAAGTTTTAACGTCGTTCCTTACTTTCGGTTTAAAAAACTTGTTTTTTTTATTTAATCTTGAGAAGGCACGGGGGTAGTCAGCACTGCTCTTGCTAATTTTTGATCGTTTTGAGTTTGACTCGGTTATTTATTGTAATTTCTGTTTGTTTTTGGTTTCATGTATTTATTGATGGTGACTTATGATAGTTTTACGCTTCGAAGATTATTTGAATATATTTTTGCTCATTCTTGGCTTAATGGAGCTCTTTAATTTTCTTTGAAAACTTGTTTTGTCGAAAAAGTATTTTTTAATTAATATCTGTTCGTTTTTTATTGACATAGTCTTTTTTTATGGAAAAAAATATTTTATATCTTTACGGTTATTTCTATAAGAATACATTTTTTGGCTTGGTATTTGAATGTTGAAGACACTTTTTCATCAATGTTTAATTCCGACTCAAATAATATTCTTTAATTTGATTTTATTCCTCCTCAATTTGACCTGAAACATAAAACTTAATACCAGTCCAAAAAATTATTTCCATGCTCTTTGACAACTTGGATACGTTTACGCTCTCTTGATTTATTTAAATTCTAAGAGCAGAAGTAGTAATAGTAGCAGCCCCGAAAGTTTCAACTTAATACCCCCAGTTGTTCTCAATATATTGCTAAGGTGTCTTATTGGCAACCATACACACGGCGTCTTTTGATTTTGTTTCAAAACAACATTCGGTTTTAAAGAATAATGGGACAATTGCATAATTGTGAGGGGTTAACATGCCCAATATTTCTAGAGACACAGCTACGGGAACATTCTACAATGATAAACAGAATTACTGTCTAAAAATTTTAAATGGATGTGCTTGTAAACCGAATGGACTTGCCCTCCAAACCTCCAATCCAAATCCTCCAAATCCAAGAGATTTGGAGGGCTGCTTGCCCTCCAAATCTCTTTTGAGTCTTAAAAATGGCACTAAGACCTTTTGATTAAGTTCAACATCCGCTTAAATACTCCTTGAAAGCTTCACCTTAATACTCTTAGCTTGCATAGCAGCAATAATTGTAGTAGTACTAGTAGCAGTATACGCATAGCAGCTTTGGTTTCTTCAACATCCCCTTCGATTCAAGCTGGAAGTTTAAACTTAATACCATCAACAGTTCCCGATGCATTTCTGACGCGTCCACTTGACACGCTATAGTAGTAGCAGTATGAGTAGAAGCAGTAGGGATAGGGTACAAATATTTGCCTTTGGTTAGTTCAACATCTCCCACAACAAGCCCTGTTAGTTTTAACTTAACACACCAAACTGTTTCTAAGATACTGCTGTTGCGTCCTTTTGACAAAACAGTTCCGGAAGCATTTCTGACGCGTCCACTTGACACGCTATAGTAGTAGCAGTATGAGTAGAAGCAGTAGGGATAGGGTACAAATATTTGCCTTTGGTTAGTTCAACATCCCCCACAACAAGCCCTGTTAGTTTTAACTTAACACACCAAACTGTTTCTAAGATACGGCTGTTGAGTCCTTTTGACAAACCGCAAATAGACGGCTTGTTGTGATTAAGTTCACGTCCTTCCCCCTAAATTTTTTTTTGAAAATTTCACCTTCATACCCTCATGCACAGTTGTAATAGTAGCCATAGTAGTAGTATTAGTATTGCTAATAGCAGCAATAAAGTAACAGTGGCAGTATTAACGTAATGCCTTTACAAGTAGTTGCAAAAGAAGTTGTAGTTGAAGTAGTTGTGGTAGTAATAAATTTAGCGGTGATAGAAGTGTTAGTAGTAGCATGCACATATTTCCTTTGGGTCTGATGATTGCACCCTTGTAGTATTCTCTGAAAGTTCCAACTTAATGACCAAATCAATTCTTGAGATACGGTCTTTTTTGACAATGTACATGCACACAACGTCTTTTGATTCTGCAATTACTTTTCTTTGAAATACTAAATTTTGTGT